>VDFB02000363.1:42633026-42843843 GCA_007258455.2 Sequoia sempervirens
GTAAATTGATCAGAATTTACCACTCGGTGGACCATGATAGATGGTGTTTGGCACTTGTCACATCATCATAGAGGTTAATCTGACGACATTGAGTACTTTATTTACAGCACATCTAGGTAGAATTTTCAAAGGGCAACCTCTAGCTTTTTCAGGTAATTGATTGGTTACTTTCCCAAGCAGTTCACATAACAGACTTTTGATGCAAGTAGTGTTTATGAGAACCCTACTATGTTTTGTTGGGTAAAATGCGAAGTTTTCTTCTGTTGATTTTATATTCCTGCCTCACTTATGAAGTTTGAAAGAAGTTTTCTTCGTTTTGACAAGAAACATCTGTATTTCTGTGATACAGTTATAAGATATAAATCTTTTTTTGTGAATATCAGAATATTGTACGTGGTTAAGAGGAATTTTTACTTAATAAAGTGGAATATGTAGTTAGAAAACATTTTGATTATTGAATGGGCTGTGCTGTGCCCTGCTGGTAAATTGATCAGAATTTACCATTGGGTGGACCATGAGAGATGGTGTTTGGCACTTGTCACATCATCATAGAGGTTAGACCATAGTTACAAGTCTTGGATTCAGCAATTTGGTTTTTTACTCAGATTCGGACTTGGCAAATTTAAAAACCATGAAAGATAGAGATTTTTTGAGGATCTAAAGCTTTTTCTGCACACCCTTAAATAAATGAACTTTGAAGACATAATAAACTTATTAATTAGAAGTTACTTTGATCACATACACAAGTATATATTGATCAAATGAGTACAAAAGCGGATTTGAGTTGAAGGAAACAGTATTTTTAAGTATAAATATTCTCCAGTGTTTTAGGTGTACAATACTTATGAATTAGGATATTCATGGCATCAAAAACAAAAATCACAACATAGAGTCATGAATTATGGTTGAAGGGATCTTGTATCACTCAACTCAACATCACTAGTTCTATGTGGGGTCTTGTGCTTGTATCTCAGACAAGTTTACAAATACTGCTATAGTCATAAGAGCATCACTTAGGATAGGAATTGACTCAACAAACCAAAAGGATAAATTAATTCAATTACTTGGGATTTATTTTGGGAAAAAGTTGAATGAATTAAAAAAGTGTTGCTTTTCCATTTGGCATGGCCCAAAATGGTTTCTATTTTTTTCTTTTTAATATTAGAGCAGGGGTTTGGGGGCAGCAGTTCCCAATGGGATCAAGGGGGAGTGCCCCTTGTGGGGGTTTGATGGCAATGTCCCCTTTCAAGGTCAAGGATGTGGTTTGGGGGCAGCGCCCCAGGCATGCTTCTTCTTGTGATATAAGGCAGGGTTGAGGGGTGGAGCCTCCATCACCAAACCCAAATTAAAACCTTTGAGGTTACATAGACCTTCATGTCGCATGCCATTTTTCATAATTTGATCACTTTCAACCAAGCTCCAAGAGTCCTCCAAACCCTTTAAAAAATGTGAGTGTCAAAGCCACAGAGCGAGTGTTTTTATTTTATTTTATTTATTTTTTCTATTTTCCACTTGACTATCATTCATGGATGAGTTTTCTAGACAAGACTTGGTGAGTTTGACCTGACTCATTGGTACATGGTTTTTGAGAGGCCTTGGTTTGACTAGTTTGCCTAGGGACTTTCCAAGTCTAGGTGTCTTGTAGTTGTAACTATGAGTTAGACGGTGGATGCCTAGCCAAGAAAATGAAATTCACTTGACAAAAGAAAAAGGAAAAAGAAAGTATGCTTATTCTTATAGTACGATTATAAGTTATTTTGTGAAACATATTTTGGAGCAATATTAAGGGTGAGAACATTGTTCCTACTTTTTGTGTAATCTGTTTTGTGGATTGGTATCAGTTGTGAGTTGCTACTTGCTACAAAGTTGTCTTCTTCATATTATCTGGTTACCGAATGCTACATGGTTGAGTTGTGTTTGTTATTGAAGAATGCTTTAAAGGCTAACATATGCTTACACCTCATCTTAGTAGATTTCTTTTCCTAGAACAGTTGCTACAAATCGCCATGGATTTATTCCTCTTTACGTTTCCTTACAGCATAAGCACACATCATCATGCACAACATTTAATAAGCTTTAAAAATTTAACCAGAGCAAATATCCAAAACCAGTTACCGACCGCATGGCTCTTTCCCACTTCCTTCTTGTTTGAGAAAATACAAAGCATATATAGATTAGAAAAAATCTTTGCAGAGCTATATTGCAAATGTCTAGGAAATGAACAGATTACAATCTTAGACAGTGATTTCTATCTTACAAGCACTCCAATAACAAATGCCAATAAATTTTGTATCATGTTTCCAAGTCATTGAATATTTGGCTATGGGTAAATACTAAATTCTCTATCTCTAAGAAAGGTTTACTGTGATGGGGGGCTTCTGATGGGTAAACAAGTGATTGAACCATTATCTCATTCTAGGCCTTGAGCAATACAATTTCTAGCTCATTCTGGCATTTTATTATTTTACTGAACATCTATGTGCTTTGAGGGGTTGTTTTATTGCTACCAAAGTGGCGAGATCACTCTTCAGTACTTTCGATGGAGTGCAATCTTGAAGATATATATTTGTTAAGCAGATCTTGGGGGAGGTTACATGTCGCCTTTAACAAAATGCAGCTTTATTCACACTCCGGAATCATTACATGTAATGTCCCCTTGTTAGATTAAACGAAAAAGTATAAACCATAAGTTAGGACATATAATTTATTTTATCAACACACCATTTATTAATGCAAAATTACCTTGAAAGCCTACTTGCCATATGTATTATTAGTTAAGCACATAATTCATTTTAAGATCATTTCAAATTTGCACAACTTAAGAATAAGTCAAGCAAAGGGCATTATCATCTAAACCATAGATTAACATGATCAATTATAACTTCTTCTCTTGATTGGAATAGAATCTCGCCTTGTCTCCTCTTTCCTAGCCTCATGGGATGGCGATTTACTGTGTAAAAGGGCGCATGAACGCATCTCAAAGTGGACTCCCTCAAGGTGTTCCACACATCTTGGGAGCGATTTACCTGCTTTTCCCTCCACAAACACAGTCCTTAATGAGCGCTAGCAAGGAGGAGTTGGAATCGTAGTCTATCCTTCCAGGTATGGTCATAAAATTCAACAAGACATGATAATTGCTGTCAATAATTTGTGTTCTATCTTAATTGATCAAGAAGAATTAACAGTTTGATGTTTGATGTTTATTGCTTGTAATAGTTGACATATCCCATCCTTCTTATTACATTAGGCAGATTTAGAGGTTTATTCTTATATAGTCATCGCTGCTATGAGTGCTGAATTTGTTCTGAACTTTATAATACATGTATATATATTCATTCACACACAACATGAAATATCCAATGCATTCATATGGTTTTATTGTGTTGAACTAATTCTCAAATCAGGCGATTGTAATTACTTGAGATTATTTTAATCTTTAATATTTGATCACTACACAGTCCCCTGTAGAGGGTTCGAGCTATTTAGAATCTGCAGTTTTAACGATGGGCAGGGATACTTACCTTTGAGTGGCGCACTGGATTGGGCTTTCTCAAGACATGATTCTTGTAACCCGATCTGGCTCCTTTTTCCTATGCAATGATGATGTCAATTTCCTAATTTATCTTTAGACCATATACTAAAGGTATAAGCAAGGTTAGGACCAAGGAGTCAAATGGTAAATCTTAAGTTGATTCAAGATAGATCTGAAAGCTATAATTGACTTATTGATTGCCTTATATATATTTGGATAATGACTGATGAATAGGCTGATAGAAATAAGAACTTATCAGATATGGAATCTGGTATACAGTCTGCACTTCTAGTGATATCAAATATGAAGGATAGATAATATGATTTGAATGCGGGTTGTGGTTTGTCTTGTTAATTTCATGCATAACACTTGGTGTTATTATTGGTTGTTGTGTATGGTTGGACTACTAAATCCTGTGACCTGCTGTCAGATTAAGCGTCTGAATGGTAACAAATGACACACAGCCTGAGTGGAGGGATAATACTTTCTTGGAGCAAGCTTGATTTCTGTAGAACGAAGACTTTATTTCAACCATCGATGCCTTTTATCATTGTTCCTCCTATCTTCTATTTATATGCTAAGCTCCCATCATAAGAGATACACCTCTTCGGTAAGGATACGCCCCTTCAAATAATCATACCATTGAAGGAGTTGCCACCTTGAGGATATATTGTTGTCTCTTAACTTTTGGTTTTAGATAATAATTTGTTATCTCGTTGATCCCTTAAATCTTGGTCTTTGCAGAATCTATCCTTTGACCATCGATTACCTCTACGCTGAATTCTTAAGGCAATGGTTACTTTAGATATGATTGACTTGTGCCTCTTAGGTTTATTATCACACTTCCTTAATTTACCGGCAGTTCCATGTTGAAAGATCGAACAACAGGAACATCCCGATGCTCGGACAGAGTCAGTTCACCCACACCATACACGAAACCCTGGTTATTTTGATAAACTTCTCCCCCAAGAGTCGGTGCTTTATTATTCCATGAAAGATCCAATAATTATTCACCATTTTTTATGGAAGCGGCAAAGATGGTTATCAGTCCGATAACATATACTTCAGTGCTGTCAATATCTATCCTGATTGGCATTTTGGAAATAATAACATTATATTAGTGTCTCGAAGACGACGAATGGTAAAAGATGCCAATTCTTAGGAAAATAAATGTGTTTCGATATCAATTCTTCAGTCCTTCTTTGGCTATATTATAATTGTTATTTGTATTAAAATATCATGGTGTTTCTATTTATAATGATAATCATTATTTACCATTTGTATTCACTACTTATAATATTATTATATATTATATGTTTCTTGTTCTCATAGATTGATTTTATTGATTTATCTTAAATATATATATATATATATTCTACGTATTCATTATTCTAATGTTTATAATACAATAAATATAATTATAATATTGTCTTTGACAATTATAATTATATTGAATGGCTAAAATCTTTAATATGCTTTTCGTTACTTTTAGTGCCCCGATTTTGGGGACATGATATTACATATTAACTCCCCACATGTCCGTGAGAATTATTGGCCTCCTTATTGTGGTGAGGGGGATTTGAATTTGTATCACACTCTTTTGACTACTCCCAATCACCATTATACCACAACCCATTGGACTGAGTCTTGAAGTCATTACATAAGTAATGAAACATGGACTTGCTTTTACAAGCTTGTGAGATTCTGTTTTCTTTCTTTTTTAGGTAATTTTTAACATTCGTGCTGCCATCAGATGAAAATGTGAAATTTCCAATCTTAGAGTACCTTTTGACTTTGATGCCACGCCTAAGGGGTTTGACTTCCGCTAGCTAGGACAGCTTGTAAGTTTCTATTAATCTTTCTTGAAAAGTTGATTTGACCTGTCTTGTATATTGAGATCATTCTCAGAAATTTAAGCCTCATTTGACCTCAAGAGACACTGTCAATCGAATCATTTCAGTTCTTCAGACTCCTTAATTTGATGTTAATAGCACAAATACCAATATGATTAGAAACTATCATCCTGCCTATTAGAATTTACAAATGGGCAACATCATAAGAGCGAAATGAGCCCAAATTTTAGGTGCAAACTCAGCAGTGGAACGTAACTCTTTTGTACAAACATAAATAGGGTGGGAAGAATCAAGAAAAGTGTGGTTCACTATGACATCTACTCTTCCAGTTGTGATTACTCTAGCTTTAAATCTCCAATAATTTTCAGTTTTCCTCGTCATTTAGTTATCACTTTCATTTACCCAATTTAAACAAACCACAGGATTGCAGGATCTTTACCTTATAAAAAATCCATCTGATGGATCTATGTAACCAAATTACTTTTTTTTGCTTGTGATTTTTTTTTTTCTATAATGGACCGTTCTTTCATGTTACTTTTACTTTTGACTTAACTAGTTCGTATCAGCTTGTCTTAAAGGTTCACTTGATAGCTGGTTCTTCCAGAACATTTGCTTTTGACAGCTTTATTTTGGTCTCGACATTTCTTGTACTGGCTTAGTTTTTGCCTTGTACCTTACTGCATACTACACACAGATGTAGATTTTATTTGCATCCAATGAATTTTCATAGAGGCACATTTGGTGTAAAATGTGCCAAAATTTTGCGTTTAAACTGTTAAGATTGTAATGTTTTGACATTCGATAAATTGATTGTACAGAGTCATAGACTTGTGGAAGAAACTGTGTAGAAGATTTTGCATCACTCTTTGGGATCACACTCAGTGATTGATCATCAGGATGTGAAAAGAATAATAGGATTGTGGAAATAGCTCCTCTATTATATAGTACCACATTGCCAAAAATGGTTCACCTAAGGAAATAGGCAAAAAGATAGATTAAATGCACAAGTTGATATATTATTAATAATATTAACCGCTAATTTCAAAATTAAATAACTGCAAAAACTTTTTTATTATATTTCATTGTATATATTCCCTAATGGGATTTTGTATAGAATCTGCTTAACAAAGTAAAATGGCTGGATATGAAACACTTACCAATTGAATTTCTTAGATAGACAATGGTGCTATAAGAACAGGACAAGGATCTGTATTGAACTTAAAGCTATGACACATTCTACAAATTATGGTCATTGCGTTTATTCTGCAGAGCTTGACTATTTAGGCCATTTCTTATAAATTGCAGCCATATTAATTTATCAATCGAAGAGCGTAAGAAAAAAAGTGATGAGATTCCTCTTATAACTTATCAAAAACTGTTATTCGAAATTTGAAAATGACATGGTAAATATATACTATATAGGAAGGCTAATTTTACATCCGGTGCCCTTCCCTTGATTGTAATGTATCGTCTATTGTTGGGAAAACTGTGATTATTGGTAAGGTATGCTTTATTCCCAAACTAGTGAATGAAATCAAAACCTTGGGGTACCATAGATTTAAAAACAAGGAGCAGATTCATCTTTCCTATTAGCAAACAGATTTACAATGAAAAGAACTCAACAAACCCCTTAATTTGCACTCTAAACTACACAACAGTGGATGTCACACTGATAATGACATGTACAAATCAAGGAAATACAAAGATCTTCTCAACAAATGCGAGAAAATTAATAAATAGGAACATAACAAACTTGGCACACGATTTGCCCTGGAGAAAACCCAACATAGGGTGAAAAACTTAGAACTCTAGAGAGAAAATGCTCTATGTTCCGCTACCACAAAGGTTGATTATAGATGTACAACTCCTTACATAACATCAATGAGCTTGTTGTCAATCAGATATGCACCCTTTGTCAGATTTGCAAAAAATCAAACTATCTGTTGAAACATGGAAACTCTTTTCAGATGTGGGTGATCTATGTGAAAAGAGAATCTCCAGAGTGAGTTGGTTCTCCGAATGATGGATCCTATTCTAAGTGATTTTCTAAGAAAAAAGATAGAGAATATGACTTAATTGAAAAACCTATCTAATATGATTTCAATTTAATAATGACTTTGATATTTCACCTACAAACAGTCTTCAGAAAAATAGCAATGAATTCTCAATCTCTCATGAACACCAGTACAAAATTGATATGCATGAAGGTCTGGACCTAAACACAGCATGCAACTTGCATTAAATGAACTTTCTGTATCAATAATATGCAATATTAGGACATAAAAAAGATTTGTAAAACAAAATCACAATATGAACATCATACTAAAACTGCAAATAGAGACATAAATTGGAGATAGGAATGCTGCTTTTATTGGATAGAGTGAAACTCTCAAAACCTGAGTACAAAAAAGTTTACAAGTTCAAAAATGTGTAAGAGCAAGAAACTAGAATCTCAACTGAGAAAACACTAAGTTTTCTTCAAGATATATCACAAAAACCCTAATCCGAGCTCAAAAGAAAGCTCCAGAAAAAAAAAAAACTGCCTCAAAAGTTTGCACAAAAGTGGAAAAATCACACTTTTTGCATGTACATATTGAAAAACTTCTCAAAATAGGTCAAATCTGCTTTAAAAGCAAATAAAACACCTTATCTCTTCATTAAGAAGTTTAAATCCGACCAAAAGAAAGACCACTCACAAATCTGTTAAAAATAGCAAAGAATTAAAACAATTTATAAGATATTGCTTTATTCTTGCTTTACATGGTTTGTATATTTAATATTCTCACAACTTGATTTTTTTTGCAATTAAAGATTTAGAAAATCTTTTGCAAAAAATTACAACCTTACTTCTCTAATACAATATTTGATTTTCTTAAAAAATCATAACAATAAAAGGCCTTCTCTATCAATGAACATTTAATTGATTTATTTAAAATCAATTTAAAAAAAAAAAACCCTAAGTCATAGGCAAAATCTTACTTATAATTTTAATTGATTTCTCACAAAATCAATTAAAATCTAGGATATTTTAATCACTCTCCAATTCTCACTTAAGGCATTATTGACCAAAACCCTAAAACCCTAAAGCCATAAAATATTTCATTGAGTAAGCTTAAGGACTTAGGCAAAAACAAAATAAGGAAAACTCCCATAAGGCTCGACCTTAGAGATATGCATCAAATCTCTTAATCACTAAGGCATATATCCCCTAAGTCGAATTAGGGTTGGGAAATGGAACAAAACTAAAGTGAAACCCTAAAAGCATATCATTCGCACTTTGCCATTTGAAAGAAAACTCTATTTGGGAGGAGATACCAACGCCACCATGCTTAGGGTTTTAGCTGGAAAAGCCACCATTTGAAGCCTCTGTTGGACGACTCTCCATTCGCAAGTGAGGTAAGTTAGTTTCATACCATACTATGGCTTCTTCCATTTCATTTACTGTAAAAAATGGCCATTAAGGCTGCAGCTATACATGCATTTCTTTTGATTTTTGTGTCTCTGTAATGCTTCCATTTCATTACTGTCAAAAATGGCCATTAAGGCCGCGGCTAACACATGCTTTCTCATGAATTTCACTTAGAAAATCTTGCATTATATCTATTCTTTGTTCAGATTTTGAGATTCTTATAGAAAACTCAAAATGGTTTTTATCTCTCTGTGAATATTGATGAATCAAGAATCTCCAGGCCGCGGCCCCTCTATGCTCAATTTGGGTATTTAGAAAACATTGTATTCTTATTGTCTTGAGTACGAACTCAAAAAGAAAGCTCTGAAAAAAACTTAGTGTTCATTACGTTTCTTTGCAATTTCTTTTATATTTCTCCATTCACTGGGCTCGACCCATGACAACATTATATGCATTCTTGCATCTTTTGTAAAAAACTCACATGGGTATCTCTTGATTCTGAATCAAATTATTCGTTATGTTTTTCTGTTGAAAACCCCATGTGGGTAAGCTGAAATTGTAAAAACTTCAATGTGGGCATTCTGTAAAATGAGAAATTTGCATTTTTAAATCAAACCCTCTCATGGGTATGCTGGAAATCATGGTAAATTTGTCTTTTTTAATAAAACCCCATGTGGGTTCACTTTATTCTGAAAGGAATTCACTTATTTCTGTACTTAATGCAAAAAACCCAACATGGGTACTCAGTATTTTGAATAAATCTATATTTAAATCCTTTAAATTTCTGTCTTTATGCATTTTTGTACTCTCATTTTGGTTGAAATTTCAGAAAGTTTCAACACTCAGAAAATTATAAAATATGAGTGTCTCCTTCATTGTCATAAGTGAAAAATTTCAAAATAGCATATGGAGTATTTTTCCTTCTATAAATTACCATCTCACATATAGAAAATCTTCGAGTGTTACCTATAGATTGTTTGTTTGCTCAGTCTATCATGCCTTACTGTGACTTCTCATTTCACTTATGTTGCTTTAGCTTACAACCTTTAAAGCTTTTCCATACTCTGTAAATCTCTGCCCATAATAGAAATGTCTTTATATACTCAAATTCTTATCAAACCTGTTCATGTCCATTTGCTTTGACCTCATGCAAAATACTCTTCGAAAGCATACTTTGAATGATGGAAACAACCCTCTAAACAGTGTACTTTGAATTGCTTCCATTTCAGACACAATGATGCACAAACTCCATTTGGAATACATATTGATTAATGATATATTACTTGAACTGTTTACTCCAATTAATGCCACAGTTGCATTTGGACACATAACACAGTGGATTACCTGATGCTTGTAAATCTGAAGCTTTCACGTGCTTCCTTTATTGAATAGTGTCTTTTCGATGGGCATTATGTATGCCTGTAGCTCTCAAAACAACATCACCTAATTGCTATGAATGAACAATAGGCTTAATGGATTTGATGAATGAGACTCTGCTTTACTCTTTCAGAATAATTTAGATGGACATAAGAATTGCATTCCTTCACTCAGCCCCATCTGTAATGTTTAAGGGGTAGCATGCCGAGCTCTACCCTTGTGGGAGCCCTTTTTCCCCACATGCTTAATGTCTTCCTAAGATGATTAGCTTCATGATTTCTCCTATACCTGCACAAGGAAACAAACGATGTTAGCATAAAAACAATATCTAATGATGATGTTTCCTTTTCAGCTCATGCTTCTGCTCTTTTCTTTAGTTGATTCTATGCATTTCAAGGATTGAAATATATCTCTGTTAGTATGGCATGTAGTATAGTTCATATCCCGAGCTTGTAATTGACACCCTTCTCAATCTTTTGCAGATACAGTCAGGAGCGGAAGTAGAATGAAGCAAGCAACAAGGCATCAACCAAAGATCAACTCAGGCAATGACGGATATGTCCCATGTTATTTGCTTCTCTCTTTCAGTTGTATATTTCCTTTCTTGTAATGAATGGAACCGGCTAAAACCACAACTTGTGTGGATATTTAAATTTCTTCTTTCATTTCCATTATGAAAGAAATGCAAAGCTGTACCATCATTTGTATTCTTGCAATCAAATGAAAACATGTAATATGAATAACTTCATGAAATAAATGAAAGCACTCTGTTATGCTTAACCATTTGTATACTTAGTTCTATACTCCATTTGATTTGTAAAATATTTGAACAATACTTTTGAAACTCAGTTTTCTCGAACAATGCATAACTGTCACTTGATGAACGATGAATATAGTGCAAACAACACCTAAGCACATGCAGAAATAAATGTTCCTTCACTTTTAGATATAACAATATTTAATCAGCTCTACCAATTGAGTTATAGCGAAAAATTGGTAACAAAGCTCACACCACACTTTGCGAGCTTCTACCACACATGCAACATAGTCTCACCTCACTTAGACACTACCACAAAGGTTGATTATAGATGTATAATTACTTACACAACGCCAATGAGCTCACACAACACTTTTGGAGCTTTTACCACAACTGCAACACATTCTCACCTCACTTAGACTTGCATACACACTTGAATTGACCTTGAAGATGGACTACAATCACCATACAATGAGAGCCAATTACTTCCCTAATGTGGGAAAGCAACATATGACCTTACCTTAGTGTCGTGACTTCGCAAAGATGGAAAACCAATTGACAAATGGAAGATCAAATGCTTAAACTCTTTGTATTTGACTTGTTTTCTTTTTGTTGGTTTCACTAGTATGATTTTGTTAGTTGTTAATGACTTTGCTACAACGAATAACACATCTGTCTCTTTGTTGCAAGCAAATAACCAACTAAAGTAACTTTTTTGGGTCATTATGAGGTTTGCAACTTTGATCAACTTCTTTCTAGAGATGTCACATTTTATCCTTGATCATCCTCAACCATTTTCACTACCCCTTTTCATTGGTATATTAATTAATTCACTTTTCTAACTACTCAATGACTCTCTTTGAATACAAAACACTATGACCCCAATGGTCTAGCTAACTTAAGAGGTGAATTTTTTAATCATATGCCCCCAACTAGATAGACGAAAAGCACTCAAAATTGAGAATAAGTAGAACAACTCTCAATTCTACATGCACTCTCAAGAATCTTTCTTAGCATGGCTTAGCAACAACAAATTCCAGTCAATCTTCTAAATATCAACAAACCAACCATGGCTCCTTGCCCTTTGACTAATCCATACAACACACCAACAAAAATGAAAGGAAACCCCCCTCCCCCCCCCCTCATATGTGTCAACTTGATCGCTTGCGTCATCTCTTCCTCAAAATTTACACTCTTGCTTTCTTGTGACAACCCTACCTTTTGTTGCATATTCTACCCCTTAGCTTGCTATTCCATATTCACCCACAACTTAACAATAGTCCCATGAACAACCTCTTCCTACATAGTCTTTTCTTTTTAGGGAATCCAACCTTCTAATAGCACTAATGTGCCTTTTAGATTTTGAGGTACTAGCAACTACAATTTTTGATCTATTAACATAAGAATTCACAAAGAAATTCTCATCATTGAACTAAAGCTTGTACTAGTTCTTTTGGCTGCAATCAATAACATCCATCATGTACAAATAAAGACTACAAAAAATTATGTCACTTACATATGACACAACATCAACCGTTACCTCATTATTGTACTCCAGTTGTAGACTAAATGCCAACTTGCATTGATTTCTTACCTTTGTGTCTACTCCATGTTGTGACCACCCCAAAGTGTATTGATGTGGTAAACTCACAACCTCCAATTCCATCTCACTAACGATCTTGGAAGAAACAAGATTAGATTGTAAAAATGAGTCAAACAATGCATTTATCTTTTTACCTTCACTTGTATCTTAATATGAGAGAATTGGGTGAGCTCTTCCTCTCCATGAGAGCTGTCACCTTTTTTTGAAACCCCCTTTTGAGTGTGGCACAAGATAGGTGTTAGCTCTCAAAATCACCTCTCCACTTCCTAAAACCAAAAACCACTTACAAGGCTAGGGTTGTCAACAAGTGAATGAAAATGGTTCATCAACTAAATAATGGAGGACTTTGAGTTAACTCTACGAGAGTGGGTTATCTCTCTTGCACTTTGAGCTCATCTTAGACTCAAGATGGTGTTCCTAGGGGTATTAAACTCACACAAAATACACAATCAACAAATAGTTGCAACCTGAAACGACGAAAATTGTATGCTCTTATGTTTAGGGGGATAAGATAACCAGTTTCCTTCAAATTTCATTCAAGGAAACCTTAGAGATGTCAATCCAAGAATGGAATAAAGGGAATAGATCTTGCAATAAGGTGTCCTAGGGTGTGAATAAAGACAATAAGAGGGTTCACCACCAAGCAAGGGCTTGGAAAGACTAGGAAATGAATGAAACATGCAAAAACCTAACTAAATGACCTAGGAAATGAAACTAAAAATCAAGATAACAAATTGAGAATGAACATAAAGGTACTTGGAAGAATGATGAGGTCAAAAAAAGATTTAGAACCTTGAAAACCTACTATTTGGTGCCCACTGGGACTCATATACCAGTCTAGGCGATTTAGTCCCATACTAGGGTTTTTGTGCCAAAACTGAAATCTCACAGTGGTTGATCTGAATTCATTGAAATCTGGAAAATGTGTTGTACTGGGACTCATACGCCACAAGTGGCATATCAGTCCCACTCTACTTTTTCAGAGGGTCAACACTTAAATCTACTCTCCTATCTCCGCTCTTCCTTCCACACTTTGTTTTCGGGTCTGAAACTCTAAATTATGACCTGTAGGTGACTTTCTATGATCTTGCAAACAAGGTGACAAATTGACAACTTTCCTCAATCTTGCAACTCAATCTTCAAAGGATATTCAAGCTCCAAGACACCTAGATCAACAATCACACATGTAGAGAGAGAAAAACTTGTTGATTGTGAGGGAATAGGGGTTTTTCTTGGTCAAACCCCGTTTAGGTAATTAAATCGTATGATGAAATAATGAAACATGAAACATGAAATATGAACAATGATACCTTGAATGATGTCTTGGGATGTAAATCGACACTCTAACATGAAGTGGCCATGTAGAATGTAGATCTTGATCTTGAATTGGATATGAAACAATTCTTGCAAATGGATATAGGATGCTACATCGCAACACTAGCTCAACAACATGCTTGATGCTTGATGACCTTGACATGATAATGGATCTTGAATTGCTGCAACAAATGATGAAGAAATATGCCCTTGAATGCTTTAGGAATGCTCTTGAATGTCCTTGAATACTCTTGTAAACTCTTGAATGCTCTTGTGAACTGAAATTTGCTATAAGGCACGCTCTCTTGAAAGTCTTGGGTGAAAATGAGTGAAATAACCTTGTATTTATACTTGTTTATGCCAAATTTCTTGAAATTACAACACTACAAGCCGACATCAGATCTAGGAGAATAAAATCTTGCCAATAATTTGAATTTAATTTAGGTTTAAGACACACAAGACTCATACGCCAGTTGTTGCGTATGAGTCCTATTAGGCTAGGCTTTGAGACACATTTTTCAAGAAGTGCTTAGATTAATGTGAAATTCAAATCGGGGCCCCAAAACTTAGGTGGGATGTGGTGTATGAGTCCCAAATCACTAAATCTAGGCCATACAATCCAAAAACACATGAATTATGATTGGATGTTGGTGAATGTCGGGATTAATCTTGGAAAGATGCATTAATTAAGGCTTGTGGATGCAAAATAAGGCCAAATAAGGCATAAGGAAGCCCAATTTATTAATGAAACCCTAGATTAGTGTGAAAGTGTGAGGGTACACTTTACAACATCCTAAATAAGGCATAATTAAGTTCATTTAGTTTACAAGGGCCCAAAACTTAATGTGAATGTGTTAAGACACATTACAACATTAAATCAAGGCAACATTAGGTTCAATTTAATAGGGAGGGCCCAAACAAGTGTGAAAATGTAAGGGGATACATTTTTCATCATTATATTTAGCCCCCACTTTAGTGAGAGGAGGAACTTGCTTCAAAATCACACTAAAGTAGATATTCAAGAGGGGTCCAAGTGAACTGATGTGGATGGTCTAGGATAACAAAGATCAAAGGAGGTGGTCAAACCCCTAGGATCTAAGATCCTACGTCAAACTGACATAAGCACAAAGGGACACACACAAGGTGTATGATATGCGCGGATTAAAATCCTTAAGCTCCCTCTGGGTGGTCATGGTTTATTTTGCATCAAGCTTTGCTTGCGCTTCATATGTTTGTAATATATCCGGGCCCCTTTTGAAGCGCCTTCGCCTGCTTGCTCCACATGTCCGCTGCGCGCTCCTTGGAAGGTTGTCTTCCCTTGCTTCTCTATCGAGCCCTGCCCTTTCCCATGTGTCAGTAGCACAAGCCTTTGTGAGCCCTCTCTCCTTTGCTCTTCCTCTGAGCTTCGCCTGCGTGCCACGTTACATCATTCTGCGAGCAACCCTTTGGTAGACCCCACAGTCAGCGCTTGAAACAAAGACTTTTCCACATGTCTTCTCCATGGGGAATTTGATCGCAAGGAAGGCAGGAATGAATATGAAGCCCTGCCCTTTCGCCATGTGTCCTAACCAACTCTGTGGGTGGGCAACACGTGCCTTCATGGGAATTTTGCTGCTTCCACACTAGGACCACATTCATCATTTGCTGGGGAATGCATCTTGTTCAAAGACAATTGCGTGCTATGTTTTAAAATCTTTTCTGTTGTAACGGATTTGGGGAGTCATTGCTACGAACATCATTGCTCGTGCTTGGAATTTTTTCGGTTACTGGCTCTCTGGTAGTGGGTGATCTATATATACTGCTTTGACTCTTGGAAAAAGTGTTCGAAAATGATAGAAGTGAAAAGACTGTAGGCCTTTTTGTACTGTTTTTGATTATTGTATTAAGACTCACAGACTATGCCATATTGTCCGACCTCTCTATTTCTTAGTTAATGAACAAGACATTATACTGTGTTGTTTCTTATACTTAGTAGTTTATCTACAAGACTTCTATAATTTCAAATATAAATTTGCTGATTCAGACCATGTCTTGAACTCTTCTTTTCAATGAATGTATATGGAGTTATCTTATGTTATTTGATAGACTTCTTAGGTTCTTTATCTATGCTTTATGTTATTTTCGAACATGCAGATTGCTGAATGGGCCCTTAAATCTCATCTAAAAGGAAGATTTACCATGCCCATACTTAACTCTTGGCGCATCACCTTAGATCAAATTTTATTTTATATATTTGCTTCCTTTTCCCATTCCAAACCCCCCTAAATACAAAAGGAGCCGACTTCTTAAAAAACCCGGAGGTTACTCAGTTTAGCACAATTAGTCCCTGATTAACTGAGTTTCCCATAAGGCTATTTTCCTAGCAATTTTAGGCATCAACAATTCTTTTTCTTGCACGCCCGGTGGGACTGCTTGAATGTATCTAAATTTAAAGTGGGTGTATGAGCCATAGACTTGTTACTAGATCCCAGACAATAAACAACCCTGGCCTGCTAGTGCCACCGCTGGTAACATTACAAACAAGAACCCGTCTAGTAAACATCTCGACTCCTCCACCAACCATGTTGCCGATTGCTAACAAAAATTGTGTGGCATGGGATGCCAAAAACCATCTCATAACACCAGTAGCACCTGCTGTTTGGGCTCCTATCCCAACCTCTGCTTTAAAAGCTTTACCAAAATTCACTAGGGAAGGCTCAAAAAAACCGTCCTATCATCTGCAAGATGTGGTAGACATGTGTTTGGTGCATGGTGTAACCGATCAAAATGTAGCATTGAGATTGCTTGCAACCTCTTTCAAAGGCAAGAAACTTGATTGGTACTGCACTTTGGGAGCCAATACTATCGGTACCTGGGATTAGCTCGGAGATCCTTTCTATGAGTGGTTTTCAAATAATGGATATTGGTCCTCGTTATTTCAGCAGCTGAAAACCATAAAGCGAGCTCCTCAGGAGGCCATGATCGACTTTAATGCCCGGTTTCACACAACTTGGCAAAGGATCCAACCGACAATTCGTCTGCCTGCAGATTTGGCAGTCATGTTCTATCTCAAGTCTCTTAACGCCAACATTTCAGTGATGATCCAATCCCTTGGTGGGAACACCTTGCTAGATGCATATAACATTGCTGTTAAGGCAGAGAATAATTTGATCGATGTCGGAAAGTTACCGCCTCAGCCCGCTATGCCTATATTTATAGAGTTGTCAATTTTCGCCCAGGATATAGCTTCTACCAGTGCGTTTGCTCCTCCCCAATCTATGTATGCATATCTAAGCGCACCGCAAAACGCTGCTTCTATGTCCAACTCTTCAAAAGATGAGATGAGTGATGTCAAGGAGTTGTTACAGAATATCTCAAATGAAATAACTGTTAGGGTTAGAAAGGCAGATATCTAACAATTAAATGTAGATTTAATTAATAAACAAGGAAACTAAAACACACATAGAATAAATTATAACACAAAGAATTTAATGTGGTTCACCCAATCTGGGCTACATCCACCAAACCGCAGCTATCCAATGATTTTATTATCCAGTGCGAAAACCTATTACAATCTTGTGAATAATCACGTTTTTCATCATACTGTAACCCACATCCGAACCCCTTTTTAACAAGCTTAGAAGCTTCCAGATTTGGGTTCTACAAAGTCGGGTTTTTTTCCTTTTTTATTGATTTTTCCTTTTTTCTGGTGATGACGCGAAAAAGTAGGAGGAAATTTTTTCTCGGGGGTTGCCGCCCCCGAACCCCCACCCGGGGCCCAGCTCGGCTCTGGACCCCGACAAGGATATATGCCAGGGTGTACAGTATAGCATGATCAGTTGCCACATGCCAACAATAACTACCATCAAGCGGAACTAGTTCATGCCTCCAAAGCCAACTTACCAAAATTATCAGGGTGGAAGATCTTCCTACCAACAAAATCAGTTCCAAGGAGGTGCGCGCACGAATCCCCAGGCTCAAACAAATAGTCAGATAGTGCCAGTGCCTACTCCGCTGCAAAATGTTCACACAAGTTTGAATAGAGAGCTGTAGTGGGGCAAAATAATCTCGCTAATGATATCAATCCTTGGTGCTTCCCCTACAACGAAGCACATATGCCCCAAAATTATTTGCGCGAAAATCTACAACAAAGAGTGGCAGAAGATCGAAGTCAAGGCGTGGTGTCAGATTCAGTAGGTTATGTATATGCCTCTGCAAATGGAAAACACGGTACTCACAGTGCAAATGAAAGGGAAGTCTCCGGAACAAGAAATAGATATAACTCCCGATCATGCGCTTTTCTCATGGATGGAAGAAGAAGAGGCGGTTTTTGCAAATGATGTGTCCACATCAAAGGACCTGGAAGTTCAATCAGATTATAACACTCGCTCAAAGAGGAGATTCATGGGTGAATCAGTCGTTCCACAATCCAAAAGTGTTCTCGACCAAGCTCCTAGTACCTCTACAATTACACAACAATCCCAACCACACAAGGAGATTGTTATAACAAGGTCTAAGGAACATAAGCCTTTGAATCTGCGCCATTCAATGTGGTGGAACAATTGAAGAAATCCTCTACTAATGTATCTCTTTGGGATATCTTAGCTATTCCGGAGCAAAAGTCATTGCTGCAGAAGGTTCTACTGGAAGATGCAAGCAAAGAGACGACAAAGCAACCCTCCAAAGGAAAGGTCATCGATTCACTATCACAAGCTAAAGTCCTCACAAACAATGGAGAGGAAGCTTCTACTAAAAGTAAAGGTAAGCCTAAATTGAAACCCTTCTTGACTTTCATTGTGGGTAAGAAGTTGTTGCACAATTCTATGATTGACTTTGGTGCTAGCACCACAATCATTCCCAAGCATATAGCTGAAGCCTTAGGACGTAACTATGAACCTTTAAATAGAGGGGTTATGTAGCTTGATGGGAACAAGGTTGAAACCGTAGGTTTCATTAAGAACCTCCCCTTGACTCTATTCTCCTGTCCTAGTATCACAGCTCCACAAGATACTGTGATCATAGACGTTCCTCCCATGTTCAGTTTTCTTATCCCAGGAGTTCACTTCCAAGATAGGCAGATATATTTCCTTCGATCGGTCACACTTAATCCTTAGGACCAAGTATGGAGATAAGATGAAGATAGTGTTCAGACCCTTGCATTCAAAACATGTAGCATATGAAGCCATGATCAATTTTGAAGCTACTCATACCTCTATCACCAAAGATGAAATGTATTGTACCGAGTTACTAGAGGATGAGAAAGTGACCGGAGACCGAATTGATCAAGAAGAGTTCCTCTTAAGTGAATTCATAGACAATGATCCTTTCGACAATTATCATGCCACCGGATTAGGAACCTATGTCATCTATGATGAGGATCAAGTAATTCCGAAGGTCATGAAGGAGCTCGAGTATGATCACGCCTATGAGCTATGGACGCTGCATTTTGATGGAGCAAGATGCAAAATTGGTGCAGCCGGGATATGTTTGACATCCCCATCAAATGAAAATATAGTAAGGTATTTTCGCTTTCAGTTTTCCTGTTGGAACAATGAAGCTGAATATGAAGGCCTAGTGCAAGGTCTAAGTCTTTTAGAGCGGATAGGCATTAAACAAATAATGGTGTTTGAGGACTCCAAGCTAATAGTCAATCAAGTCCGAGGAGTCTCCACAGCAAAGAATGTTCTCATGAGATCTTATAGACATAGAGTCTGGGACCTGATTGAAAGCTTTGAAGTGTTCAATATCCAAATAGTGCCTAGAGAGCAAAATGCAGCTGCGGATCACATGACGACAATAGGATATCAATTTGACCCTGTTTCTGACCTAATTGATAATGTACACTCTGTGTGAGTGATTGTCTGACCAAAAATCCCAGATAATGACCAGAGTTGGCAAGTGTTCGAAAGTGATGAACATATCGCCTCATTCATTCATCATTCAAGAGAGTTCGTTGATCAACTCCAACCAAAAATTGCAGAGGCCTATGACAGGAAAATTATTTAGCTGAGGTCCAAAAAGCTTCCAAAAGGACTGGTCACTCTCGAAAACCTTTTCGGTTGTGACGATGCAAGGAATGACAAGAGGAAGTTTGTAGCAGAAAAAAATGACTATGCAAATCTTAAGGTTGGGGATGGAAGAAAACTTAAGGTCATAAAAGATGTCCCACATCATGATAAAGAAAGGCTCATTCATTTTTGTGAAGAATATCGAGTAGTAGCTTGGTTATATGACGACCTCAAGGGATATGATCCTGAAATCATCCAACATACTATAGAACTGATAGAAGGAGAAAAATCTGTTTTCCAGAAGCAAAGACCAGTGAATCCAAAGATTGAGGCTTTAATGGTGCAAGAGTTGACAAAGATAATTCACTCCTGAATCGTCTTCTCAATCAAGTACAACACATGGGTGTCCGACTTGGTTCCTGTCTGAAAAAATAATGGAGACATTCACCTATGTGTTGATTTTCGGGACCTGAATAGAGCATCATTGAAAGAACACTACCCGTTGCCTTCCATGGAGTCAATCTTGTAAACAGTGGCTGGCTCAGAAATGTTTTCTTTGCTGGATGACTTTTCTGGTTACAACTAGATCCAGGTAAAAGAGGAGGAACGACACAAAATGATGTTCACTACCAAGTGGGGAACGTTTTCCTATGCAAAAATTCCCTTCAGTCTCTCAAATACAGGAGCTACCTTCTAGCGGGAAATGGATATTGCCTTCAGAGAATTGATCAATAAGATTATCTTAATCTACTTGGATGATGTAATGGTATTCTCTAGGTCAAAAGATGATCATTTTGATCATCTAGAAATGGTTTTTAAAAAATGCTAGGAGTTTGGGATATCCCTAAACCCAAAAAAATGTGTGTTTAGAGTTCCAGAAGGAAAAATATTGGGACATGTAGTGACTAAAGATGGAATTGCAATTGATTCAGAGCGGGTGAAGGTGATTAGGGAACTTCCCCTACCAGTCAACAAAAAGGGAGTTCAGTCTTTCCTGGGAAAGGTAAATTTCGTAGGAAAATTCATTTATGATTTTGTAGGTTTAATTAGACCTATCACCCTGATGCTCAAGAAGGATCAATTGTTCAAATGTACAAAAAAGGATAGAGAAGCTTTTGATAAGGTTAAGGATGCTATTTCTTTAGCTCCTGTTCTGGTAAACCCAAACCTATCAAAGGAATTCATAATGTTTGTGTTCAGTAGAAAATCCAGTATCGCTATTGTTTTGATCCGAAAGGATGATGAGGGAAAGGGAGAACATCCAATATCCTTCCACTCCTGGACCTTAAAGGCTTATGAGATGGACTATAACTTCGTCAAAAGGAAAGCTTTCACCATTGTTAAGGGGCTCAAGAAGTTCTGACATCTCATATGTTGTAACAAGGTGATTGTATATGCCGTACATTCTAGTGTGCGCGAATACATTATGGAAGGAGAAATCACAGAAAAAAGGGCCAACTAGATTACTAAGATCCTGGAATATGACATTGAGGTCAGGCCCATGAAGATCGTGTGGGGAAGAGGATTGTACGAGTATCTCGCACATGATGAAGAAGTAAGAGCCGAGGAGGAACAACCCGAGTTGGTTCTAATGAAAAAATCTGAGTTTGAAGGCCATTGGTTGGAAGATAGAATGAGATTCATGCAAATTGGGAAATATCCGATGGGCCTCCCTTCTCAGAATAAAAGATTTTATAGATTGCAGAATAGTGGATATGCGCTCATTGAAGGAGTCCTTTTCAAAAGGAACTTCAATGGTGTTCTTCTGCGGTGTGTCACCTCAAAGTGAGTGAAAATAATTCTAGACATTTTTCACAGCAGTCCCACAGGCGAACACTTCTTTGCAAGGACCACCACCATCAAAATTATGTGTGTCAGGTACTTCTAGCCTATGTTGTTCAATGACTCACACTCTCTAGTTAAATCTTGCAAAGAATGCCAATTCTTCATAGGAAGGAGGAAAAACTCCGTAATGCCTCTGAACCCAATAGTGATTGAAGAACCCTTCGCGCAGTGGGGACTAGATTTCATTGGGATGATTAATCTCGCTTCTAGCACTGGACATAAATGGATTCTCATAGCTATGGACTACTTTACCAGATGGACTGAAGCCATGCCCTTGAAGAATGTGACAGAGGCAGTGATTGTGAACTTCCTCGAGGAACTGGTAATGAGGTTTGGCCCGCCAAAGACCATCATCTCCAACAACACAAAGGCCTTCCTAGGTTCAAAGGTATGTCGATTCGTGCTTAAGCATGCCATATTCCTAAAGACATCTTCAAACTATTACCCACAAGGAAATGGTCTAGCCGAGTCGACTAATAAAAATTTAGTCCGACTCATTAAAAGAATCGGGTCAGAGCATTAATGAGAGTGGCGTCAGAACCTCAAAGTAGCGCTTTGGGTAGACTGGATAACCACCAAGCAAGTCTTAAAGACTTCTCCATACGAGCTGGTATACGGGAAGGAAGCGCTACTGCCTATATCTATGGAAATTCCCGCACTGCAGTTGCTCAAGTCTCTAGAAGTTGAACAAAATGGAGCCATGGAGGTTCCGTTGGCTAAGTTGTTGGAGGTGCAAGAGAAAAGAGAAAAGGCCCTGACAACCATGTCTAACTATCAACAAGTGGTTAATAGGTGGTTCGACAAGAAAACCTCTGACCAAGGTCTTAAATGCAGAGACTTAGTGCTAAAGTTCAATGAAAGAGCTGCGAAGCCTGGACAACATGAAAAATTTGATAGTATGTGGGAATTCCCTTGTCAAATTATTCAATGCAAGCAGCATAATGCATTTGAATTAGAGAACATGGAGAAAGAAGCATTGGGAATTCCAGCCAACGAAATTCACCTCAAATTGTTTAATTAGCTTCATTAATCATTTTTACTAGTGTAAATATTTAATTATGTAAATTTTCTTTGTGTTTTGTTCAACCTGGTCTTTATTAAATGGAACCCATAATGCAAGAGCAGAGAAGAGTAAAAGAGACAAAAAATTGACAAAAGGAGCTTTATATTCATTATACGGTAATATATACTTTGGAACATTACAATGCAAAATGGCTCTCAGGCCATACTTTTCGAGTATATATATATACTAAGAAACTTTTCGAGTATATGCATTAAAAGCCTTCCGAGGCATATATACAAAATGGAGAAAAGAGTTCATTCTTAAATTGGGGCAACATCAACATCAGTAGTGTAGATGTCCAATTTGATCACTTCCATATGATCAAACACGTCTCCTTATTCATCCAGTTGCTTATCTCATCTGTTAATATTAATTAAACCATTTGTTTAATTAATGCCCTACATCTTACATAAGGGTCCTAAAGTATTTAATTTAATAAATACTTTACCCCTCTTCCTCCTCTAAATTAAATAAATATACCATTTTATTTAATTTAGTCATATTTCCCTTTTGGAATTAAAATTCATTTTTTAATTCCTCTTTTCTCTCTCATGGTCACATCCTCCAACTTTTGCAAGTGGGTATCTAATCCATCTTAATTACTTCATCTTCTTCTAATTAACTAGGGTTAGCATGTGCACACCCTTAATCGTCATTAGGGTCACATCCTCCATAATCTCCCACTTGCTTTTAATGAATCATTAGTCCATCTAACTAAGTACTTGCACAACCTTAATCATTTGGTTAGTCTAACCTAATCCTCCTCCCATTTATGGCATGTTTCCTTAAGTCAACCTTATTAAAGGCTTTCTCCTTTTGGGCAAGGCACTCCACTTCCCCATGTGAATTTTTAATTCACCTTTTAATCCCCCAAGGCACTCAAAAGGAATTTTTAATTCCTTCACTTCTTCCCACATGTCCTTCACTTATTCTTTATTCTTTCCCATCTCCCCATGAGAATATTTGAGGAATTTTTAATTCCTCACATGTCCTCTCACCCACATGGGGACAAGGACCTCCTTTATGAGATCTTGTCCAATCCCAAGGTACTTTGTACCCTCCATGTCATGTACTTCTCCTTCCACCTCATGTCCACTTCACCTTTTAGGGCTATATCACATGCCACATGTCAAGATGTGAGGGCTTGTGAGTTCTCAACTCACCTTAGCCCTACATCTTGATATTTGGTGGCTCAATCTTGGCCATCCATCTCTTCTAGGAATTCTAAAAATTCCTATAAATACCCCTCTTTTCTCTTATTTTAGGGAGATCATTTTGCTAGCCAAACTCTTGCAATTTTATTTCTCAATCTACACTTAGCCATTTTCATGTTTTCATCCACTTGCACTCATCCTCACATCCTCATCTAGTTTGCATATCTTGCCATCCAAGGAGCATACACATCAAAGATTGAAGGGCCAACCAAAGGATCGATTCGAGACAAGGTATAAAGTTCCATTTGTTGCTTTTATCTTGTGTTGTTTCCAACTTAGGCTAATCTTGAGGTGTAGGTTGTTTTGGTGTTTATTTGCACTCTTTTATTTGCTGCTTGTTTTCTAATGCTCACATTCGACCTATCACAAGTAGCATCAAGAATAATCACATCAACAACATTGGGAGCAACAACAGGTGCAATGGGAATAGCAGCAGGAGCATCAACGATAGCAACAACAAATGGAGGAGGAAACACCAGGTTTCTGAAGTCGGTCTACCACTCCACGTCGTAGAAAATTACTACGTTGTAGCATCTCAGTAAGAGGTGGCAAGCATAAGAAACCCTTTCGCGATGTTCACCAATCATCATAATGCGAAATCGGCTCAAGAATGGCACCCGGGGCACCACTACATCCTCTTCAATGTGTCGACGAAGATCACTTGCTATGGGAAGACCAAGACCATACACCACATTTGTCACAACTTCGCCAAGGCCACCAAGGTAGCGCTTTGGGAAGATTTCCATGGTGAGTCACACTATCATCTACTTGGGCACCTATATGTTAAGCAAAGAGGCAATGAAGTGAGAGAAAATGTCTGTATTTACTCTATACTTATCCTCGTACTCTATACAATCCCTCCCCAGTACTCATTTCACTGCAATTATGGCCAAATAATGCTTATTCTTTGTCATGAATTTCAAGTGCCTACTAGAAATTTCCCCAATGAAAGCTGCGTGAGACCTATTGCTGGTTAGCCTAATAGGAGTATTCATTGCGCCTATCTATAGTCCCAATTACCAAATGAAAATTCATCCCAATTACCAAATGAAAATTCTGTTGATATCCTTAAGTCTATTTATAGACATAGTCAGGGTATAATGCATGCGATAAGCATGATGATCATAATCAAGAGAAAACTCAAAAATCCCAATGAGAGCAAACTGGAAAAATCCACTGGCTGCAAACTCGAAAAACCAACCAAGTTGCGTTTGTTTGTACAAATTGCTATGTGCAAGTTAAGAAGAGGTAATTAATTAGCTTAAATTGGTGGCAGGTGTAGTTGAGTGTTTGCACGGTCAAGTGCTAGGTGTCACGCTACGAACATTTTTCAGTTTCCAAGGATGAACTCAAATCTTTTCGTGTAATTATTGCGCCCTCTTGCTTAATCATTCTTTTCAAGTTATTAATTGAAAAGCATGCGAATGGTCTCATAAGACTTCAATTTGCGGCTTAATTTCCCAAGGGATGGTACCGTAGGTCATGATGATTAATTGTCATTATGAACTATTGTCTTTTCGAAAGGAGTGGGAATTTATTTTGCATGCATGAAAGAGCCAGTGGTATGTGATGAATTTATTGCTTGAAACAACTATTGTGTCCAACTCCTGAATAAGGAAAGGATAAGTGTTGCATGCAAAAGAATAACACTGAAGAGTTTTGAGTACACAGTTCATTGCGAAGAGCTTTGAGTGCACAGTTTGCTGAAAAGAACCCAAGTGGTTTGTAGAAAGATTGAGCGTCACAAAAGTCTATAGAATCCTGAAATGGCTCAGAATCCTCAAATGGAAGTCCAAGGATAGGTGGTAAAAAGCTTATTTGATGCCATGTTAGTGGCGCCAATGGCCAATATTTTTGATGACATCTCTTACACCTCGCCTGGGTTGCTTGGAAAGCCCAAGTGGCCTCACATGTGGGCCGTAGAGAAGAGTAATCACAGGGACAAGGCCCTGATAACAGAAGAATGGGATAATATTCATGACCCTATCCTTAGAACTAACCCTAAGGGTCTTAGGGAAGCAACCTACAAGAGAATGAAATAAACTAATAGCCAACAATCTTTGGCGTACAAGCAATAGTTCTACGGTCTCCCACAGTATATGGTCCCCTTGGTGCACCACTACCCGGAACTGGTTCACGAGTGTACTCAACATTTCAACCCAGATACTAGAGCCATTGAAGGCCGAAAATTGAGGGTTTTGATCAGCGTGGATGCTATTAGGAGTATGCTATTCATCCCTACCAGAAGGAGCTCCAGAGTAGAAAGAATAGAGACATTCACTATAGGCGGCGCGAAAGAGTTCTAGAGGACCAAAAAATATGCTCTGGACTTTTATAACCGAGAAACAAAAAGGCTCAAGGAAGATGCAACAAAGCTGCCATAGTTTCTGATTGCGCACAATGCTTTCAAATCAGACTTGCAGGACACCTTCTCTATGATGGATTTTATATGCGGCATGGACAGTGACAAGGACGTTCTGGAGTTTCAAATAGGTATGGGTTTTCAGCTGAGAAGATAACATTCTTTATTCAGTTATGACTTCACGAAGGTCATTGTTTGGGAGATGTTGAGCCAATTCAAGGAATACAACACACAACATGGGTTCAGGTTTTCTTCTCTCCTTGCTCACATGTTTTTACACTAGAACCCTGACTTCTTTAGAAATCGTATGGGTTTGGCTATGTTTGATGAAAAAGGGGTAAGAAGGCCAGTTTTTGTGTGGACTCCCCTCCTTTTTGTAACTTATGATTACTATGCATTTTCTGAGTTTTTCTTGACTTTGATTTTGTGAGATTTTAGTAAGGATGGCGAGGGTTATCGTCTTTCTGCTGAGTAAATAGGGTGGATGCAAAATTTTATTCCTCCTTGCGACTGGTTCCTTGGGGAGGATTTTTCTTTCGTTAGGCTGCATGGTTTTACCAAGGAACCATTCTGGCTCCTGATATGCATCACAAAAAGGGTGTTGGCCCTTGAGGTATTTCAGAAACTGGTGATTATTGACATCAAGTTTTGGTTATTTCAAATGCCCTTTGAGCTTTGGTATGGTAATAATGGCAAAGAAGCAGACGCATGGTTTGCTAGAGGCAAAACAGGCTCATCTGGGGCTGGTATTAATTTGTGACAAATGGGATTATAATCCTAATAATGACTTAGTGGGTCTGAACATTAAGGTGACTCACAACTCCGAGCCCTACTGGGAAGCTCGGTGGAATTCGCAGTCAGGGGACCAAGATGATTTATTTGTGGACCTGGTCTATGTTCCTATTGAGGATAGGAGGCTGCCATGGCTATCTTTCTATTTTCCTTTGGAAAAGCCTAATGACAAGTGCAAAATTGGGGCAACCCTTCGTAATCAATTGGCCAAGCAATACCTGTGGAGTAACGATAAAATTGCACAATTCTAGATTTATTATTAAGAGACCAGATGCCTTGATGCCTTGTTCTAGGAGCCAGACATGGATATCAGATTTGATGATCTATGGAACATAGGGCATGATGATACTGATGCAAGTGATGGTGAGGATGTAGATCTAGAGGAAGAGAGGACAATAATGAAGAGAAAAGAGGCAAAAAATCCCAAGCATAGAGAACCAGAAAAGTAGCAGAACAGCCTGACAAAGCCCCACTGAGTGCGCAAGTGTCTACATCGCAGTTGGAGGCCTTAATAACATGTACATGGGTTGTGAAGAGGCCTAGGGTAGCCCAACAATTTTAGGAGGTTATAGAGGTGGACAATTCTCCACCTGAGAAGAGGTTGTGCACTGATGCAACTCCAGGGGAAAGCTCGCAGGAACCTGCAACGAGCCAAGGATCAAAGTCCTCTGCAACTCAAGTATCTTTCTCTCCCTCTTCTTGCTTCACAATATTTGGTTACCTCTGCTATCTCTGCGCCTCCCATTACTTTGAGTGTCAGCCTTTCCTTTTCTGCTTCCATGATCGCGGAAGGTTTCTCTCAATTCTCCCAAATCAGATAGGCAAATCTTACTCCCCCATAGTTTGTTCCACCTTTTGTCAGAGCCCAGTCCGGACCCACTATTGCTAACCCTTTTGCTACCATCTAGTTGGTTTCGACTTAGCTTTCCCAACAAATGGTATCCTCTAAATCTTCACTACTGCCACCGCTCCCTATGAGTCCTTCCGTTGCTTCCCAAACTAGACCTTGGCATAACATTCCCCCATTCTCCCCATTGATGGTCTCTTTGCCAAAGAAGACATCATCCAGGACCACAACTCTCTCGTTCCCTTTTGATCTTCCTCCTGGTGCACCCTTTGCCAGTGAACTAATTAAATCGCTAGCAAAATTTATGGGGAAAAGCAATAGAACTAAGGAAACATGGGCTATCAGGGGCCAAAAGAGAAAAAAAAGATCCAGCAAAGCCTGCCAAGCCATGTGTGTAGACCCTTTTTAATGAAGTTCAGGGGTCGTTACATTTTGCAACCATGACTCCTAACACCATCAAACCACATGGGGAGATGGAACCTGAGGATTATACGATCCATTTTATAGGGATCAATCTGTGCGTAGCTCGGCCATAAGACAAAGTTGAGCTGATGAAGGAGACCCAGGAAGTGGTGACTACCGACTTTCTCAAGCATAGTCACCAATTGAAAAAGAAGGAACAAGAGCTCAAGAACATTAAGGAAAGGTTGGAGACCCTACTGAAAAAGGAAAAGGCTAAGGATGCTGGAATCACACAAATGTCTCAACAACTGCAGGCAGAAAAGACCAAATTCCAGGAGGAACTTGCAAAGTTCCAGTCTCTGGACCCCAAATTGGTTACTGGGCTGCAGTAGAAAAACCAGGAGCTCCAAGACCAGTTGGCTCGGGAAGAGAGAGAAATGCAACAAAAGAATGAAGAGCTTTAGGATCAGCAAGCTCGATTGGAGTAGGAAATGCAACAAAAGGACAAGGAGTTCCAGGATTGACAAGTTTAGTTTGAGAAGAAGATCCAAGAAGTAAAGCTCTCCTTGAAAAAAGAATCCACCACCCGAGGTCAGGCTCAGGAACTATTGCTTGTCAAGTTAAGGACTCTGCAGGAATGACTCTCCACCATGGAAAAGAGAATTGAAGAGCTGATGCAGGATGTCAGGTCAAAGGAGATGGAAATTGGTCTTTTGAAAAATCCTCCCCAAACCCCTGCTCCTTATTCGGATCTCCTTTCAGTAGCCCAACAATTATATATCTCCTATTGGGAGAGAGTCAAGTATTTCTATTTGACTCTTTAGTCGACGCTCCAATTCATGGTGAAGGCGACTGGTTTAAGCAGGGAGGTGCGTGGAACAAGGGAGTAGGTTCCATAGTTCATTGCGGAAAAGGTGCTCGAGGCAGAGAAGTTGCTTGACAAGTTGTATGCGGTGGCGAACACAGACTTGGTGAACGTAGGGATTGAAAATCGGAGGTCAGTTGCCAAGAAGGCGAGAGAATTCATCCATTGTCATGCGGCCATCCTCCAAGCTAGCAATTGCTCCACAACACTGAGTCAGACTATGAACAAAATGTGGATGCAATTCTCCCATTTGACTCAAATGGGCTTGCCCTCCCCTTTTCTCTCTGATGATTTGGTGGCCATGAAAAAATATATTGCAGCAAAGATCAAGGAAAAGCAATGGGATTTACCTGCCTTTCAAGATTTCAGTCAACCTCCCACAGTTGCAGACATAGAAGGCACCACCCATCAGATAGCGTGGCTTCTCTTTCAACTCAAGTCAGGGACCGGGATCTCCATGGAGCTACCCTTCAAAGAAATAATCGATCTGTATGAGGTGCAAGAGAATCTATGCGCCTTATCGATGACATTCGAGGCTGACTGGCGGCCTCTGTAGACCGCACTTTCGAAGCTCTGATTG
Source organism: Sequoia sempervirens (assembly GCA_007258455.2). NCBI lineage: Eukaryota > Viridiplantae > Streptophyta > Pinopsida > Cupressales > Cupressaceae > Sequoia > Sequoia sempervirens. Next base: position 42,662,829 of record VDFB02000363.1, read on the forward strand.
TTTCCCATTGGATAAGGCTATGGTCTTCGCACCAGAAATTTTGGGTTCCCATTCCGCAGGAGAAATTCCCTCGATAGTCGCAAAAAGCTGTGGATTAAAATCCTTAAGCTCCCTCCGGGTGGTCATGGTTTATTTTGCATCAAGCTTCACTCACGCCTCATATGTTTGTAATATCTCTAGGCCCCTTTTGAAGCGCCTTCGCCCACTTGCTCCACGTGTCTGTTGCACGCTCCTTGGAAGATTTTCTTCCCTTGCTTCTTTATTGAGCCTTGGCCCCGCCCTTTCGCCACATGTCAGCAGTGCGGGCCTTTGAGAGCCCTCTCTCCTTTGCTCTTCCTTCGAGCTCCGCCCGCGTGCCACATTACATCATTCCGCGGGAAACCTTTTGGCGGACCCCACAGTTAGCACTTGAAACAAAGACTTCTCCACGTGTCTTCTCCATGGGGAATTTGATCACAAGGAAGATAGGAATGAATATGAATGCCCATCCTTTCACCACGTGTCCTAACCAACTCTGTGGGTGGGCAACATGTGCCTTCATGGGAATTTTTCTACTTCCACACTGGAACCACATTCATCATTTCTTAGGGAATGCATCTTGTTCAAAGATGATTGCATGCTATGTTTTAAAATATTTTCTGTTGCAACGAATTTAGGGAATCATTGTGACAAACATCATTGCTCATGCCTGGAATATTTTCAATTACTGGCTCTTCAGTGGTGGGTGATCTATATATACTACTTCGGCTCTTGGAAAAAGCATTCGAAAATGACAGAAGGAAGTGAAAATAGTGTAGGCCTTTTTGTACTGTTTTTGATTATTGTATTAAGACTCACAAAATGTGCCATATTGTTTGGCCTCTCTGTTTCTTAGTTAATGAACAAGACATTATACTATGTTGATTCTTATACTTAGTAGTTTATCTGCAAGACTTCTATAATTTCAAATATAAATTTGTTGATTCAGACCATGTCTTGATCTCTTCTTTTTAGTGAATGTATATGGAGTTATCTTATGTTATTTGATAGACTTCTTAGGTTCTATATCTATGCTTTATGTTATTTTCGGACATGCAGATTGCTGAACGAGCCCTTAAATCTCATCTTAAAGGAAGATTTACCGTGCCCATACTTAACTCTTGGCGTATCACCTTAGATTAAACTTTATTTTATATATCCGCTTCCTTTTCCCATTCCAAAACCCCCCAAATACAAAAGGAGTTAACTTCTTTAAAAACTAGGAGGTTACTTAGTTTAGCGCAATTGGCCCTCCATTAACTGAGTTTCCCATAAGGCCGTTTTCCTAGCAATTTTAGGCATCAACAATATGCAGGAGCAAGACGAGATACACAAACATACAATGTCAAAGACATAAAGATGAAAGAAAAAAATGAAAGAAAAGGTGGATCGAGATTCAACTGTTTGTCCACACATTGTGGATAAGATCTAAGCTATTTGTCAAAAAATGCATGCTCACTTTGAGGCAACAAAACTTCAGACTGTTTGTTGGGTGAGTATCCAAAGGGTGGCTTACAAGTGGAACACGATGTCCACTATGCAAACCAAATGCACACTCACAAGGGCTAGTGGAACCTCAGGCTGTCCACTAGGTGAGCCCCTAGTGAGACACATATGCACATAGCTGGTATGCGCTCACACAAACAAACAAGTGGCTATGGGAAATTCACGCCTAAGTTTGGCTCCCATATGTACAACCATACCAAAGCTATACGTCTTGATAAATTTGATAAGGTGCCACACAAAAATGAACTTCGAGCCCCATGACGCAAGCAAAGCTTTGTATGCTTGATACTCATGAACAAACAAGATGGCACCACAGGCAAGCAAAGTGTGTTATGCAAGGTGGCCATATAATGATTATTGTAAATGCAAAATAGTGTAAGGTACGTCCAAAAGGATTTTTCTTAGTTAATGTAAGGTCTCTTCTTAGGGAACATCATGCATAATGTCTCCAAGAGAGGACAAGTCAAAGAAATATCATGCTCTTGAAGGATATCAAACCCAATGACACCACCAAGAAAAGGATGCATCACAAGAATAAAGAAAATCGCATAGTGAAACATGAGTGTCGATGTAATGTCACATGCAAGTCAACTTAAGGCATGTTGTCCACATCCCAAGCTTTCTCTTACATGTATATGAAAGGCGGTCAACTAGCCAACAGAGGCAAGTGACATACAAGGACAAGGCTACTTAACGCCCTTGTCCCCACTTAGTGCAGGACAAGGATGAGCTGAGATGATTGATGAGAAACACGCTAGAGTGAAAATTAGTATCGATTAAAGGAGTTAGGTGCTTCAACACAAGGAAGAGCACCACAATCCTTTAGATGTTGAATTTTATCACTTAAAGCCTTACTTTCATTAGTAAAATGACCATGAACTCTATGATATTCACAAAATGAAATTTTGTAGTAAAATTTATTTCGTGTTCTTGGAGGGAGAGATATCAAACGATCTTGGAGGAGTCTCAAAACGACACTCTCTTGATCAAAAGTAGAAAATTTTGTGACAAAGATATCTCTTGCTTAGTACAAGGTGTCATCCCTACACAAGACTCTTTAGATTGTGAGATTTTGTACTCTCCTTTACAGGAGGGTGTAAAATCTATCAAATTCAAATCATTAGTGTTTTGCATGATGACATTGATATTAAGCGAAGATTTCTTTGTTTGTTTTTTTTCTTTCAAAGAATAACAATCAAGACCGCTAGTGTTTATCAATTCAGGATGCACTAATGTTAAAGTTATCTTAGAAGAATCTTTCATAAGAGCATTGACATTAAGTGAAGGCTTGCTTGTTGCTTTCGAGGGACAATAACCAAGACCACTAGTTTTTTCTTGCATGTGAGGCTGTATAGGGACACAATACCTTGTTCTCTAGCACCACATCCTTTTCCACTATAACCAAGTTTTTTCACAAATTCATAACTGTAGACATGTAAAATGTACTGATTGACATCGTGCATCTGATCCTGACTATCTAACTTGAGGTGTTTATTCTCTTTGTTTTGCAAGTATCTAGATTGGGGTTCGCACATTTGGCGCTAGAAGGAGGGCATGATATCATTATTTCTAATCTTTTCTTGAAATTTCTGCATTTTTTCTTCACACACATGAAATTCCAACACTGGGAGCTCAGCGTCGCTGTTTTGGCACTGCGGGCTCATCAGTGTCGCTATAGGGCATTGCTTAAAACACAAACTGCGCCGCTGGACTTGGCCCGCCAAAATTTTTGAATTTAAAACCCCACTGCTGGACTCGCCGACCTGCAGAAAATTTCAAAAAAATATTAAACTCTGACGCTGGGCAAAAATTACGATGCAATTGAGCTCTCTGTCCCGACACAGAGCGCTGCTAACTAGTAAGCGGCGCTGTGAGGGCACCGCTTAGAAACCAAATTGTTATGCCATCACGAGTTGCGATGTTGGGAGACAGTAAAAAGGGAAAATTTAATTTTAGCACGTGCTTTTGATTTATGATTGATTTTTCCTCTGTTTTCAGCTTTTTTATTTTTTGTGTTTTTCTAGAATTTGATTGGTTTTTCCTCCTTGTAGGTTGGAAATCGAAATCAAAAGAAAGAGAAGCATGAGAAGGATGTTCATCAAATCAAAGTGTTTTTAAACACTATAGTGTTTGCTTAACACTTTTTCACGAAATTGTTATCTTCTCCTTCTTAGGACACTAATTTTCGTTTGGACTTAAAAAGAACCTTTTCCATTTCTTGCAAAGGCTAAAATGAACTTTAGGATCACAACTTACTAGATTTTGTTTATTGGATTAAAAAATTGAACTAATGTCTTTCACTTTGTCTTTTGGTGCTTAAAATGAACTCACATTTTGCTTTGTGGATTTAAAAAGAACAAGAGAAAACATTTTTTTTCATGAAGGCTTACTTAAACTAAAGGCATTGAAAAAGGACGTATGTGCTTCTCTCGTGCTTTATAGCGATCTTGAGAATCAAAAGGCCTTTTTGTGACTTTGGGGTGAGATAAATCAATCACCTCCACACTTCAATTTGGGTTTAAAAATGAATATTTTGTGCAAGTATGAGTGGGGGCATTGTTGTGTATATTCTCTTTCCTTGTTGCCAACAAGGATTGATCAAGTTACAAATAGTGTTTCTTATTCGCTTTTGTTTATCCTAGAGGGCCTGCCTTGGGGAAAAAGTACTCACCCAAGGGAATGACTCAACCGGTAACACTCTAAAGCCAAGAGTATTTCCAACCGGGATATAAATGTGGATATTGGAAGAAATGCCAATATCACGCGGTTGATTCTGACAAGATAGATTTGAAAGGGGACTCTTGCCGTATGGGTCAATCTCCACGAACGGAAAGTCCTTATTAAAACCCATGTGCTAGAATTTTCCAAAATCTTTTAATCTATTTGTTGGTGCAAGAACGGTCATTCTGAAGCCACCCCACACTTTTACGGTCTTCTAGTAGAAATGGAAAGCATGCCATGGGAGTTTCATGGGTGTTGATGCTTGGCTACCCTGTATAAGTGAGTGCCGTAGAGGGGAGCCAGTGGGGTCAAGCATCTAACCATTCGTTAGAGATAAGCGTAGCTGGACTTGTCCAAGTGGAAATTCAACAAATATTGTCTTACACATCCATAGGATTGTACTTATTCTTGGGTTACAAAATGCATTGCTTGATCGAAAACATCTCAAAAAAAACACTTAACATCATCCAAATTTCAAACCCTTTTGAGGACAAATACAATTGACTCAATCCATATGTTATTGCTTTCCCTTGGGATCCACATCCTTAGAGGTTTCTAAACATTGGATTATATCTCGATTTGTCTCCTTAAGTAAACAATAGGAAAGCCCTTGCCTTAAGTTCATTGAATTTCCACATAACATATCTTGTGGGGTTTAAAGAAATTAAGACATTGGACATCTTAGTTTGAAAACATAATTGAAGAAAGTGTTTTTGGTAAAATAAATTCATTAATCAAAGCTAAGAAAAATGAACTTTCATATGTGTTGAAGACTCATAACCCCAAAGCAAAAATCATTGATTGAAAATCTAAAATCATTTCTTGTTTACAAAAGTCTTTAGGAAGCATTTGCATGCTCTTCAATACCTAGGTCTAGGAAAACAAGGTATACCTTTTTAGGTTCATCTTAGGATCAAAACATACCAAAATCCTTTTTCATCCATCCTTTAAAACATCAAAACAACATCACCTCACAAATCACCTTTTGGAAAATCTTGAAATAATCCTTAGTACTAGGCTTTGTGGCAAAATCAAAATCATCAAAATCATTGAGACTAAATCCTTGAAAACATTTATCAAAATCACCTTTTGCTAGGCATGTGTAGATGCATCCTTTTGCATATGCTTAGTCAAAGTTATAAAAATCATCTTGTCTAGCTTAGTGTATGTAAATGAATCCTTCTTCATATGCTTAGTGAAACAATCATCTTGTTTGAATAGGTGTGGGTAGATGCATCCTTCTCCTCACACATATTCCAATCATCATCCTTTGAACAAAGCTATCCATTAAATCATCATCCAACATCTTAGGGTCTTTTTGTTCAAAATCCAAATCAAATTTAAAATCAAAGTCAAGGACAAAATCTCAAATCCAAAATCAAAATCAAAATCTGCAAGTCCTAAAAGCCTAGTATCTCATTCAAGATTAATCAAAAGATCATAACATCTGTATCATCCATCCATAACATCATCATCATATCATCACCTTTGATCCTCAAGGCATCCTAAAAATTTCTACTTTGGGATATAAAATAAAGATCGATCCAAAGAATCAAGAGATTCATCTCCCATATTCTCGAAGATTGATCCTTGTTTTATGGTTCTAACTAGATCTCAATACAAGAAGAGTATGGAAGCCAACAAAGAAACACCCGCTTCAAGCGATCTTAGCCAAACAAACACAGAAATGAATCCCGCCGAATCAAGTAATCCTTTGACTCTCTCATCATCGCAAAATCCGCAAGAAGAAAACCAAGGAGAGGACCTTACTTTTGGAATGTCTCGCGAGGAAATGACTGAAATGCTCCAAAATCCGGACAACCATAGAATCATCAACATCATGATGAGACTTAACCCTTCGTTATACATGCTTGAGCTAGCAAAACAAGGGGCCAAGTTACCTTCGGATTTTGATGTGAGTACTATAGTGGAGACATCATTTCCTCCAATCTCATCCACCATTCCCATTTCATCCGCACCCCCATCCCAAAACGTCACACAAAAAATTCTACAAATCACAACATCGTTTGCTCCAACCCAACCCAACGTTAACAAAGGAAATGCATTTCTCAATGCTCTTCAAGCACACCCCCTTGTTAATAATCAAAATTTGGATGCAAACACCACCTTAGAACAAAGCATAACCCAAAACCCATTACACAAGAATGTTCGTCTCACTTTCCATCATGATCCATCATCATCATTCTTTCACGCAACACCCCAAACTCCTCTCCTCACAAACTCACAGGAGGAAGGAGACATGTTCGGATCAGGGGGCATCTTTGACACCACAACATTCTCACAACAACTCACACCCCTTACATTTCCACCTCTCCCACCATTTCCATTATCATCCACACAACTCCTTGGTTTAGGGCTTCCTCCCCTACCAAGTATCGATCAAACCTATACCCCAATCATCAATCAAAACATTATGCCAAACACTCAAAATTTGTCATTGATATCGCAACAACAAACAACAAATGAACAAGCAATGGAAACATCATCAAACACCCCTTTAACATCACAAAGCATGGTATCTCAAGGACCAACCACATCAATAGGACCATCCATCACGCAAAACACCAACACCACCTTCACAAACACCATTCCAAATCCACCACCACCTCCACCACCACCAACTTTCACCACATCAAGCCAATACGACACAACATTGCAAGCTGCTTTCCAAAGAGGATATCAACAAGTCTAGAAACAAAAAGCCAAACAATTAGCTGCTCAGTAAGCTGCTCAAGCCGTGCAAGCTGCCCAAGCTACACAAGCCGCATTACAAGCGCAACAAGCCCAAGCATTGTTGCAACAACAACAAAAATAAGCCGCTCGAGCCGCACAAGCCGCACAAGTATTGCAAGCACAAAAGACCGCTCAAGCACAACTTCTATTGCAACAACAAGCAGCACAAGCACAAGCTCAATATCAGGCACAACAAGCCCAGTACCAAACACAACTTCTTGCACAAAGACAAGCAACACAATTGCAAGCATATCAACAAGCATTAAAGCAATGGCAAGAGCAGGAAGAAGCAGCAGAATTGGCAGCCCAACAACAAGCGTTGTTGGAACAACAACAAGCGCAACAACAAGCACAAATCTTAGCGCAATAGCAACAAGATCAACAATAAGTGTTGTTCATACAAAAGCAGGTGGAAACCTACCTCGCTCAGCAAAACATATAGATACCATCGAACAACACATCAAACAACACACTGACCAACCCACCCATCCAACCCATGATCGAAAAACCCCAAAACACTTTAATCCCACCCCCTGATCCACAAAATGATGTGACAACACAACTCAGGTTGCTCTCACAACAAGTGCTCGACCTTCAATCAGGGCGAACAACCAAAACACCAAACAACTTGTGTCCCTATCCATTTGATAGGAGCCTAGAGATGAAACCATTCCCTAAGGGATTTGAGATCCCCAAATTTGACAAATATCGAGAGACGGGAAACCCTGAAGATCACATCAGGGAATTCCAGGTTCATTGCATGGAGGTCGCATATGACGATACTTATCTGATGCGGCTATTCCCTAGGAGTTTGGCAGGCCACGCTATAGAATGGTTCTCTCGCTTATCTTCAGGCATTAGAGCATTCCAAGAAATTAGGGATGCATTCATTAAAAACTATGCATGCAACATTACAATGGATGTTACTCTCGAAGAATTATACGCTCTAAAACAAGGAAAGGGTGAGTCATTTGCCTCATTCCTTCAACAATGGTGATCCAAGGCTCGAAGCAAGTGGACCATGCCAGAAGAATAAGTCTGCACCATCATAGCCAACCTTGAAGGCCGCTTGGAATTTCATCTCAAGGTTCAGGGCATCACCACATACGATCAATTGATCCCCAAGGCGCTTAGCATCGAAAGAGCCCTTGTAACCCAACCCACAAAATCAACATCATACCACGAACAACAAAACAACCGACCACCATGCAATTACAATGATAAACCTTGCATGTGGGCAAGGAAGAAAAACATTACTAATGATGGTGTTGTCGATGCCAAGGTGGTCATTAGTGGTCCCCGCCAAAATACACCCACACCGCAAATCCAAACACAACACCAAAACAATCATCACATAACACACCTACCGCACACCAACCCAACAATCAATAATCTCAATGAGCAAAGAGGACCACCCCAATGCAAGAATTATCCCAAGCGAAAGTACACTGCTTTGGGGGAACCATTGGAAGTCATCATGAAAAAGTTGATAGACGAAAAACTCATTCAGGCTCCTACCTTTGAAAATTACCAAGAACTAGATGTCAAACCTCCTTGGTATAACGAGAATCAACTTTGCAAATTCCATAAAATCAAAGGCCACACAACAAACAGTTGCATGAGACTCAAAAACATCATCCAAGATCTCATCGATAAGAAAATCATAAACGTGGAACAACCTATGGGAAATCAAGATCTTAAGATCTATACGAATCCGATGCCGAATCATGGTAACAAAAGGAATAAAAATGATAAAGGGAAGGGAAATATAAATCATGTCTATGAATCAGTCGTTGCCTCCCTAAATGAGGACTGCATGGTCATCACCATCAAAGGCGCCCATGCCGAAGATTGTGGAGTCACCACAAGAGGTGGTAAAGTCACCATCGCAGGATCATCCCAATCAAATAGAGTCCCTTCATCTAGATCTGTTCCGTATGGCTACAATGTTGTAGATCAACTCAAAAGAATGCCAGCACACATCTCCATCATGGAGTTGTTAAAAATATCATCAACGCATAAAAAGATCCTTGAGGAAGCATTAGCCTCATCCACTGTCCCCACGGATCTCGATGCGGAGCAATTCCAAGCTATGGTCGGAAATATCATAACACCTAATCTTCTTACATTTTTTGACCAAGATTTGCCCACCCAACCATCTCACAACCGTGCACTTCACTTGGAAGCCATAGTACATAAAAGAAAAATCAAAAGGGTCTTGGTGGATGGAGGTGTAGGTTTGAACATTTGTTCTCTCAGCCTCATCAAACAGTTGAAAATATCAGAAGATTCCATCGACAAAGGAAAGGGCCTCACGATAAGAGCATATGATGACCAAAAAAGAGTGTCTCAAGGCACAATTAAACTCCCTATTCAAGTAGGTCCAACACTCATGGAGACCACTTGTCAGGTCTTGGACCTTGATTTTCCGTATAATATCCTCCTGGGACGCCCATGGATCCATGCAATGAAAGCCGTAGCATCAACCTTCCACTAATGTGTGAAATTTACACATAATGGATAAGAGGTTACTGTCCATGGAGATCCAAAACCTTTCTCATATTGCAAAAATCTTGAAGCAAAGTATTATAAAATCCCCCAAGTGCCGAAAAATGATGAGGGACCATCCACACCATACATTGACCCTGCCACTCTTGTGTCCACTTCTGCGATAGAGACACCCGCCACTCCCACCATTCCCACCATCTCCGGCATCAAACTCATCATCCAGGAGGACATTTGTGGAAGCTACAAGCTGCCTAACAATGATTTTGTGATAGGAGAGTTACCACAATCTCCTAGATCACGGGGAAGCCCACAAGAAAACCAAGCTTCCACATCAAAAATGTCTCTTGAGGACTCCCAAATTCACAAGCTGGGGAGACCTTGATCAGGAGGTTATTGAAGTAGATCCATCACACATGATATATCAAGATGAAAGACCAACAACTAATTTACCAATGGATGAGAGAAGCAAGGGTTTGCAAATGATGCTCGCAATGGGCTACGACAAAAATCAAAGACTGGGACAAAACGACAATAGGCTCATAATACCTATCATGCCAGAGACATGACCCATAACAAATCTTGGCCTTAGATGTACCCCTCTGAGAATAACCATACATGGCCGAAGTCCTCTGATTAGAACGGTTAATATATCTCCTCAGCCAATACTAGTAGAAGTACGCTTACCAATACCCACAGGTAGAGACATACATAACTTTATAACTGAAGCCTATATTAGTAGCGATGACAAGGGTACCATGACCGATCTACGTAGGCTATTCGAAGATACCACCCTGTGCATGATTAGTAACTTATCCTTTGAACCAGACCAACAAAATCATGAGATCCGCTTAGTATACCCCCAGCTGATCGACTACGGCCAACGAGGACCACTAGTTCTTGATACATTCGAAAACAATGAGGCGCTCTCAGAATTCATGGGATTGAGGGATAACATTCCAGATGGGGATCATAAGGCAGGGTTTATAATAGAGTTGGACACACATGCCTATTATGGGGAAATGATTGAACCCTTTAGTTGCAAAAGTGAGAAACTAAGAATCATATCCAAGTCCTTGAGTGAAAACCACACTGTGGCATTCTCCGACAAGAAAAAAGTAAAAAGAAAGGGCGTATCCAATAGTGAAAACCTCTTTGAGGCGCCCGAGGATGAAGGATTCAATCTTCCTTTAAGAGCTATCCATCAGGAAAAGTCAGTAGTTTTGGTCGAAAAGTGCAATCCTGTCAACCTAGGAACAAAGGAGACCTCGCATATCACATTCTATGCGGAATCACTATTATCAGAAGAGCAAGAATTCCTAGCAGCATTCCTAAGGGAAAGGCAAATAAACTTCACATGGAGTTATGCTGACATCCCAGGGCTTGATCCAGAGACTGTGGTTCATCACTTAGCAATGTATCCAGAAGCAAAGCCGATCAAACAAAAGCTTCAAAAAATGCATCCTCAAATAGCCTTATTGGTCAAAATGGAACTCAAAAAGTTGTTAGATGCGGGATTCATCCGACCAATCGATTATCCAGAATGGGTGTCAAATTTGGTACCTGTTTCAAAACTTGATGGAGCCATCAGAATCTGTACGGATTTCAGAGATTTGAACAAGGCATGTCCAAAGGATGATTTCCAACTTCCCAACATCGACATGATAGTAGACATGACAGCAGGGCATGAGATGCTATCACTAATGGACGAATTTTTAGGATACAACCAGATCATGATAGCAAAAGAGGATCAACATAAGACAACTTTCACTTGTCCATGGGGGATCTACTGTTGGAACATGATGCCATTTGGCCTAAAGAATGCAAGAGCAACATATCAACGGGCCATGACGTTGATATTCCATGACACGATCCATAAAACAGTCGAAGACTATGTTGATGATATCCTAGCTAAATCTAGAAAAGACAAGATCATATAGCAACCCTAGGTGCCATTTTTGACAGATTAGAGGAGTATAAAGTCAGACTAAATCCCAAGAAGCGCGTCTTCGACCTACAATCAGGTAAATTGCTAGGATACATAGTGTCCATGAGGGGTATTGAGGTGGATCCGGAAAAAGTGAAAGCAATCCTCAAAATGGAAGCACCGAAGACATTAAAGCAACCGAGAGGTCTACAAGGTAGACTTCAATCCATTAGACGATTCATAGCACAACTGGCAGACAAGCAGAATCCATATTCTCACCTACTCCACAAGGGGGTAGCGTACAAATGGGATACAAAGTGCGAAGAGGAATTTAACAAAATAAAGGAATATCTACTGACACCACCAGTGTTAATGCCACCCATCCCAAGAAAGCCATTAATCTTATATGTATCAACAACAACAGCATCCCTTGGAGCTCTCTTAGCGCAGCATGATGAAAACGGAATAGAGAGGGCCATCTACTACATCAGTAGGACAATGGTCGGTCATGAGCTAAACTACTCATTCATTGAGAAAGCTTGCCTCACAGTAGTGTTTGCATCCCAAAAATTTAGACATTACATGTTGGCACACAAGATAAAGCTCATTGCAAAAATTGACCCCCTTAAGTATCTACTATCCAAGGCAATGCTTATAGGAAGAATGGCAAAGTGGGTGATGATACTATCAAAGTATGACATCAAGTATGTAGAGCAGAAAGCCATTAAGGGCCAGGTTATTTCAGATCAACTAGCATAAGCACCTATTTATGCTAAGAATCCTCTTATCTCAGAATTTCCAGATGAATCCATTTTTAACCTCAATGTAACTGACCATTGGAAACTATACTTTGATGGTTCATACACACAACATGGGTCAGGAGCTGGTGTCTTCTTCATCACCCCACAAGGGGATTGAATACCAAGGTCATACAAATTGGCATTTCCTTGCACTAATAATATTGCAGAATATGAGGCTTTAACCATAGGTCTTAGGATAGCAGTGCAATGAAACATCATAGCTCTCAAAGTGTATGGAGACTCTCAGCTGATCATAAATCGGGTCAATGATGAATATTAGACTAAGGATGACAAGCTCACTCCATACAATAAATTGGTGGAGACTCTCAAGGAATCTTTTATAGAAATAACATTTGAACAGATTCCTAGAACCAACAACAGAGCAACAGACACCATGACAACAATCAGGTCCCTATTAAACATCCCTCACAACATTCCAAAATATAAATTCTTGATCGAGCAGCTTCTCGTTCCCACATTCGAGGTACCGAAATCAAAATGTGTGTGAAATCGTTGGTCCTGGCGATCCTTGGTATCACGACATCTATACATATCTTCGAATAGGAGTCATACCCACTGACCTACCATCAAATCTAGAACAAACCTTTGTCAAAAAGACATCCAGATTTGTCATCCTAGGTGATACCTTATACCGTAGAAGCATAGAAGGTACCTTACTGCGCTGTTTAAATGCTGAGGAGGCATTAACCACTCTAAATGAAGTTCATAACGGTATCTGTGGGTCGCACTCGATTGGAATGACCATTGCCAAGAAACTGCTGAGGATGGGGTATTATTGGCCCACAATGGAAAGAGAAGCACATGATCATGCTAAAAAGTGTCTACAATGTCATCAGCATGGGGACCTCATCCATGCTCCAGCTCAAGAGTTTCATCCTATTGTCACACCATGGCCCTTTTTGTAGTGGGGACTCGATCTCATTGGGAAAATCACACCCACCTCATCCAATGGCCATAAATTCATAATAACTGCAACTGAGTACTTTACTAAGTGGGTAGAGGCCATACCCATGACGTATATAACTGGGAAATAGATCTCAAATTTTATCCTGAACTATCGCATATGCTGCTATGGTGTCCCACAAGCCATTATCTCAGATAATGGGACACCATTCAAAAATTAGGAAGTCTGTGACCTTTGCGAAAAATTCAAAATCCAACATTGCTTCTCCACCCTGTACTATCTCCAAGGCAATGACCAAGTAGAAGCTACAAACAAAACCATCCTCAAAATCCTCAAGAAAACAACCAATGACGCAGGTCGTGACTGGCATTTGCAGCTTAATCCTGCCCTCCGGGCCTATCGAACTAGCATCCACACACCCACTGGCGCCACCCCCTTCTCCTTGGTCTACGGATCAGAAGCTGTACTCCCCATTGAGATCGAGCTCCCATCCCTCAGAATATCATTGCATAACCTCATCACTAACGAGGACTACCGAGTGTCAAGATTGAACGAGCTGGAGCTACTGGATGAGCGACGTATCGATGCTCTGAATCATCTGCAAGTCTATCAGAATAGACTCAAAAGAGCTATAATAAGAAAATCAAAAGCAGGACTTTCCAAGTCCAGGCTGGTCTTAAAGAAATCAAATGTCCCAACCCAAGCGGCAAGGCAAGTTTAAACCTAATTGGTTGGGACCTTTCATCATAACAACAAGTTATAAATCAGGGGCATATCAGCTATCAACACCCAAAGGGGAACCTCTGTAGGAGCCCATGAATAGCTCCCATCTCAAAAAGTTTTATGCCTAAAATCTTTCAAGGTATAGAACCAAAAATCAAAAAATCAGAAAATGTCCTGAAAAAATGGTTACCTTGGTGAAAACCTAGCAAACAGGCATCTTGGTAACAACAAAAAAATCAAAAAAGTAAAAAAATCCAAAAAAATTAGAAAAAGGATAAAAAAAATTGTCCTCTAGTGAAAACCACTTCAGTGGCACTTTGGACAAGTACCTTGGTGAAAACCTGGCAAACAAGCACCTTGTGTAAATAAGCATTTTCCATTCACTAGGATCTTTATGGCTTGTTCAACATCATCCTTCCATTTCGCTTCCATCATCCATTACATTCAGGTTTCCATCCATCACTCATCCACTCGCATCCGCACCATAGCTTGGTCCTGTTTTTGTATCATGATCCCTCCTAGTACTACTTGGCTCATCCTCAAGGTCAGTTTGTCCTACCTTTATTGGAGTAGTCTATTGCATCATGCTGGGGGCATGTTTTTATTGGATCGGATTCATGTATATTCTTAAAGTCCTAAATATCAGAAAATCGAAAAACATCAGAAAATTAAAAATCCAAAAACATCAAAACATATCAAAATCCAAAAACAGGTCAAAAAGGTCATTCAAAAAGTAAAAAACAAGGTCGTCTTGTCGAACTATGTTATCTCTAAGCTTGAACATAGGCAAGGTTGATCTTTGATCATCCCCCGAGACATTTAGGTTAGTCCTATAGGAGTCCGTCATAATAAACTGACATCTGATCATGTATATCATCATCTGTAAATCAGTCAAGTCGTTAGTCAAACTACGTGGTCTCTACGTGTATAACGTAGGCAAGGCTAATCTATTGATCAGCCTTCAAGACCCCTAGGATAGGTCTTTAGGTTAGTCTCTTGGTCAAAATCTCAAAAAATCAAAAATCAAAACATTTGTAAAACCTCGAAAAATACCAAAAAACAACCTTAGAATATTGCAAAAACTCCAAAAACATCCAAATATTTGAAAAAATTCATCCATCTCATCTCGCTTACACCCACAATAAACACCACTCATAATAAATCAATCGTCATCATCAAACTTTGGTGAAACAGTTGGAAACAAATTTAGCAGATTAAAAATAAAACTCCAAACGTCAAGTCTTAAGTCTAAGTCGGTACGTAAGCAAGCTGGTTATCTCTTCGTATTGGTAACTCATCATCTAAATTGGTCCCATATCAATCGTCCCCTAGAACGCTTTGGATAAACGAAATGTGGTGCCGCCATCCACTAACATGTCCTAGGATGAATCCTTCCTACAATGGGCATTATCTTTTGGCAATAAGTTTCAGTTATCATCCTTAGAAAACACATCCTCTTTCCATTAGCGGTATTGAAGAGCATCAATTTGATTGTTTACTTGGTCTTTATCTTTTGACTTATCTTATTTTGCACTCATTCCAAGGACATCTCGATGATATCCCAAAACAGAGGATTTAGAGAAATAGGAATGGGGCAATGATCGTTATCTTTTGTCTGCTGTGCTTGTTAGACGTTCTTGTAATATAACCTCGGTGAATACTCGCTTTGTTAGGTATGTATGGAATAGGTCTAGGGCAACTTGTTGACTATTGCATGGATAGGTTTACCTTTCTATGTTTTGGTCTGAGGTACTTGAAATTTCTGAAGTGCATCCTAGCAAGGTTTCTGTATGTCAAGTGTGAACAAGAATACTCCTATCTATTTGTCGAGTCAAAGTCCATCACATTGGGTACCACGCCATCCTAGTTCCCTATATCTTGATGCATTGTACCACGTGCGTTATCAAACATAAGGAAATCAACCATTTGAAAATCCCAATTCCTTGACAAGTAATCATCATCATCATTGTCATTGTCATTTGCATCATCTTGTGTCTTGTTGAAATGACTTCTTCTTTTCTTACTAATCACGCTAACAAGGTACTATGACAGTTGATCATCATCACCATCATCGCCATCGATCCTGCATCCACAAAATCATTAGCATATTGCATAAACATATCATATAGGAAACATACGCATTGCATTTTAATCATCATATAAACAGGTTATCATAAACATTCTTCATAGATAGGTGCATCCATGTCAGTGCATTTCACCCATTACATTACACCTCATGGCACTATATCAATTATTGCATAAACATTCATTTGCATTTCATAACCATTTCATATAAATCATCACATAAGCATCTACAGAAGCATCTCATAATCATTTTTTGCATAATCAATAGGTATATAAGAATTTAATTTCGTAGGCATACATATTTGCATAACATCATGACATTATCTCACCACTTTACATTCACATTTCATTACGCATTTACATATCATTGCATCACATATATCATCATTTATTATGTTTAGGATAATAATATTTTTCTATTCTAAGCATCGTAAATAAACCATCTCATTTGCATCATATTACGACCATCGCATTTCATATTTCATCATCCATATCATCTCATAAATAGCATCATAAATCATTTAGTGCATAAATCATTCCACATAGGCATAAACGTATAAAAAATTCATTACAAACAAAATCCATATATGCATCCATTCATCAACATTTCATAAGCACAATTCACATATCATTTTGCATGTGCACCATAGGTCATATCATTATCATAAATAGACCATCACATTTGCATTATCATAAATAGATCATCACATGGGCATGTCATAGGTTAGCATAATATAGATCTGTTAGTCATAATCATAACGCATGCACCATTAAAAATAAAAGCATCCACAACATATAGAAGGGAAGTCATACATAAGGAGAACACAGTACATCGCATCAAAATCGACTCATATTTATCATCATCAACTATCATAGTACAAATAATAAAATAGATCACTATACATATATGTCAATCAGTACAAAAGGCCCACTAGGGCTATCAAAAAGGAGCCCATAAGGCACAAAAAGTAGGTATCATCTCGATCAAGCTCGATCCCTATGAATGCTGCCCTCGCCCCTGTCACCGTGACCCTTTGGTGGTCTTTGGCTGGCCCGCTCCGAATACTCTGGGACCCAATCTGCTCTAGGTATGGTGTCATGATAAGCCCGACGATAGTACTCTACCTCTCGGATGGCATCCCTGTAAGATCGTACTGGCATTGTACCCTGGGAGGAAGCTGTCATACTCTCGATCTGTTGTCTGCGGCCGAGCTCTGTAGCTACCTGTACCTCTGCAGCCTATCTCTGCTGCACAACCTGATCTCTCTCTGCTTTGAGCTGCTATCTCTCAGCCCTCGCCTGATCTCTCTCAGCTGTCACATCCTGAACCTAGGCCTGTAACTATGCAATCAATGCATCTCGTGTGTCTGCCTAACCTGCTGGCTGTACCCGTGGCTACTGGTGAGGCTGATCCTCACCCTCGGCTCGTGGTGGTGGGACTGGCGGCTCCTACTGTTGATCCTGCATATGTATGTCTTCGTGACCTGGCGGGACTGAGGGCACACTTGGTGGATCCTATCGAATATCAACCCTCAGTCCTCGCCCTCATCCTCTCCCTCTTCCTCTGACTCTGTGCGGAATGGGATCCTCACCTGGAATAGTCAGTCAAAGTGGAGGTCTAAACCAATCCCTGTAGGCCTGAGTGGTGTTGGGATCTGCTAGGCCCTGATCATAAGCCCATGGTCAGGCTACCAAATGCCTAAAGCTATCAACCGCCTCAGAGGTAGGAATACCATGTCCCCATGATATTTGTGTCATGCTGCGGGCAAAGACGGCTACATAGCCGTCATCAGGTCGATCCTCCAGCTCTTCGAATTGATGCTGCATGGGCCCAGGCAGGTACCTCTCGATCATCGTGTGCTCCTGCCCCTGCATATATTGGTCCTAGCGGCAGTAAAAGAGCTGATCAGCATCGTCGGCCCATCTGGGCCGATCAAGGTATGGACGCCAAGTAAAAACTAGCATCTCATCTAGGACTCATCTCCAGTAGGAGATCCTGTGCTCTCCAGTGTGTGTAAAGGACACACCGCCTCTGTATCGTGCCACAAGGGAATCATCTGCCCCCATCAGAACTGTAATGACGCGTGGACGTAGCACAAAAATGTGCTCCCATGCCCAGACGTGAAGTAGAGTCACCCCTGCTCCCAGTGCTCTCCCGTTCATGTACACGTACTCGTGTAAGTCCCTGTAAAGTGAGGCGAGAAGAACAGACCCCCACGCAAAATGAACTGGCCTGTCTCGGACCATTCACTCCCAACAATATCCCCACCCGGGACTGAAATACCGCCCTCATATGTCTGGGGCAACGAGACCTGAAATGATAGCTGCAATCGCCCAGTGGAAGGGAGGTGCGATGACCCTATATCGCTCTAGCTTAATCTGTCCCTCGTAGTAGATGATGTCTTGTGTGGCAAGGACTCTGACGCAAGATTCGTGTCCCTCGTCCATATCAAAGATCGCCCATCAGCCATGAATAGGCAATCGTAGAATCTATCAAACGTCCTATAGAGTGACGGTGGCCTTGCCAGTGGGGAGATGAAACGATGATGTCTCGCTATGCTACCTTTCGGCCAGCACTGATAACATCCCTAGGTGGGTGTGCACAGGTGCTACGTAGGAAATGTGCCACAATCCTACAACTCCTAGTCGATCCTGGTCCCTGTTGCTCAAATCCTGTAAGACACTCGCCAAATCTTGCGACCGGTGCTCCTGAGAGTATAGCTCCCTCGCCGCATCCTGCATCAAGGAAGGTCAACGTGTTAAAATTTTTCAAAAATGCCTGGTCAAACGCTCCAAGAACATCCCCTGTGGCGCAGTTTGTGATGGCGTCGCAATTTTATTTTACTGAAACTCCGACGCTGGAGCCCAAAAAAAATGCAAAATGGCACCGCCGCGGTGCACTTTCTCCTTCAGCGTCATAGTTTGTGTGAAAAGGGTGACGCCGCGACACGCTCTTCCAAAATTGACCCATCGAGCTCAAGCCCAACATCGAAATTTCTAAACTCCTAACTGCACCGTTGCGGCGCAAAATGGCCTGGTGCGACGTAATTTAAATGCTGAGCGGTGCTATATAGCACCGCTGGAGGTGAGCTCCCCTTTTAAAGCATTAATTACAACATTAAATGAAAAAACTAAGCTTGGGTAAGGGTCACATACCGGTGCCCCGATGCCAGGTGGCCACTGGGATGTCCGAATTCGATCAGTGATGTGCAGGGGAAGCTATCATTGTGCCATATCACCAGAGAGTCAGAGCGCAAATCTCAAGTTTGCTAGTGGAGGTGTGTGAAAATGACTTGAAAGTGACCCTTTGGGCCCCTTTTAAGCCTAAAAATTAGGGTTTTTTAACCCTAAAAAGCTGTTTTGCTAGGGTTTTAAACCCCCAAACCTATTTTGGTCCGATTGAGGTTTGTTTTTCATTGTTTTATTGCGTTTAGACATGTTTTTAGCCTCCCGGACCCCTTTTGGACCTGTCGGGTACTTTGTCATCTTTTTTTTTTTGCGAGATCACCCAAAAAAATTAAAATTTTTGTCCGATTTCTCGAGGGGGCATTATAATGGCATATTTTTTCTCGCCATGCAGTAGTGGGGAAAGTTTTTATATATCGATTTTTTTTGGCTTTGATCGAGATCGTGTATTCTTTGAACCAACACAACGAGTACATTGCTTCAAAGAGGGGCAAAATGTAGACACGTAAAATGTACTGATTGACATCGTGCATCTGATCCTGACTTACTAACATTGTTTCTTTTTGAATCATCCCTCGGTCTAACCATTTAATGAAATTCCCCTATCTAATTAAATTCATCAATATTCGCCTCTTAATTAAATAAATCATTTTATCTAATCAAGTCAATCTCTTTTGTTAATTAAATCAATCCATTTGATCTAATTATCCCTATTTAATTAAATAATCAATTTATTTGATTAAATCTCTAAAGTCTATCCATTAAATTAAATAAATTAAAACCTTATTTGATTTAATCTAACACCATCTCTTTTAATTAAATAAATCAAAATTCTTATTTAATTAGCCTCTTATCATATTCCTCTCTTATTTGATTTAAATAAATCCATAAATCTAAGTCAAATAAGTCACATCATCTAATCTCCTATTAAATTAATTAACCCTTGATTAATTTAATCTCATCTCATGTCACATCCTCTAGATAATGCAAGTTGCACATGAAAATAGATTTAATTCATTTATTAAATCTCTATTTTCCTCACAAGGCATCTTTTGGAATATTCTCTCAATTTGAATTCAAAAATTCCAAGTCAACATGTACATCCAACAAGGCAATAAATTCATCTTACATTTCCTTTGCCTTGAGCCAAGTGGCATTTATTGCATTTTCCCTTCCCTCTTGCATGTCATTTCAACAAATTTGAATTTCAAATATTGGCATTTATTGGCACAAACTCCAAATCTTGCACATCCTTCATCCATTCATAGTTTGACAAGTGGCATATCATTGGATGAATGTTAGTCCCACATTGCTCAAATTTGGACATTCATCCATCTTGAAATTCTATAAATAAAGAGCTCATATCTTCATTTGATCATCCACAATCCAAGCAAAGTTACCATGCTCAAATATCTCTTGAATTCCATCCATTATCATTGAGTCATAGCTAGGTTTTGCAGATTTTTGGCTTGGAGTCTTCATTCTTCATCAACAAAGTGGATCAATCTCTTCAACATTCAAAGCTTGCATCTTAGGAATTGGGAAAGGGCCAATTTTCACATCAAATTGGCACCAATTCCCCCATGGGATCATGAGTTTGCACATCTAATTAGGATTTAATCTTTTTTTATCATTTTCATTGTGTTTGCTATTTTCTTTCCTAGTTTGAAGTTGTAAATGGATTTCATGAGGAATCCTTGTTTATGCTTGCAATATCTAATTTGACGTGTTTATTCTCTTTGTTTTGCAGGTATCTAGATTTGGGTTCGCACAATAACCTTTTCCATAAAGGTTTTTCATTTCTTTCAGATTCGGTGGTTGCTCATAATTAAGTTCATCAAAGTTTGTTGTGTAATTTGTTGTCTTTTGTTCTAAAGTGTTTGAGGTGGATGCTTTGGAAGGGTCTTTCAAATTTTGTGTTGACATTACCGCTTTTTCTTTTCCCTTTCCAGAGTTTTTGTTTATGATCTTGTATTTTCCCATGAATGATGTGAAATCTAAGGAACCCCAATCATCTTCTAATAGCTTCATGACTTCCTCAGTGCATTTTTCTTTGTCTTTCTATTGCACGGGTTCTAGTTGTGTAATGGTTTCAATGTTTTCAAAGGATTTTCCTTATTTTTCTCAATGTTCAAACAACTGTTTGGTTTAGGGTTGGATTTGAGTATGTACACTTTGTTGTTGTAGACATATTTCATGATATGATGAAGGGTAGAAGGCTCCACATGCATCTCATGAATCCATGTTCTTCCTAAAAGAAGATTTTATGAAAGATGATGAGGCATAATGTGGATGGGAGTTTGTAATGTGGCCTTTCCAATTGTAATAGGCAATGTAATCACTCCAAGTAGTTGTTTTCCCACATTATCAAACCCACTAATAGATAAAGAGGCAGGTTGGATTTTTGATTTATCCACACCAAGCCTATCCAAAAGCTTTACACTACACACATTAAGAGTGGAGCCATTGTCGACAAGGGTTCGCTTTATCCCCCACCCATCATAGGTATCTATTATCATGAAAGCATCATTTTGTTTTTGCACTTCTAAAGGAGAGAGCTCACTTTGGTGGAAAACAATGTCGACATTTATTCCTTGAATCATGGATGCTATGTCACTTGGTTGCACATTAGGAGGGATAAGAACTTGCTGTGAAGCACTTTGAATCATGTTTTGATAATGAGGGGAGGCTTGGATAAGGTCCCATAAGGATATCTTAGCAGGAGTGTTCTTAAGTTGTTCAACAAGATCATATTCCTTTCCACTTTGCGGAGGAAAAGGAGGACTAGGAAAGACAGGGTTAGGAAATGGGAGGGATGTTGAAGGTGTTTGTCTTGGCTGCAAATTTTTTCTAGTGTTATATGTATGAGAAACAATATTATAACTCGGCTGCTATGACATTATTCTTAGGTGGGTAAAGGATAAGTTCGAGTTTGTTTTGAGTTTGTGGTCGTTGTGAGGGTGGGTAAAGAATTAGAGGATTCCTAGGATGTCCCACAGGGTATGTAGGAGGTCCAATAGTAAAGGGGGATCTAATGGAAACTTGTGCATTCATAACCTTAGTGGTTTTGGTTTGATGTCTTTCTAATGAAGGGGAGTCTAGTGTCATCTTTTCACCATCGTCTAAGGAAGTTACATCACTATTGTTTGAAAGATATGTGTCAATGTTGTCATTTTATTGCACTATAGGAGAACTACAAACTAGATGTTCATGACATTCAAAGGTTGGTTCTTCTAAAATGACTTCGTCGCAAGGGAGTTATCAATGGTTGTATTGTCTTGTTCAGCTAGGTTTTCCCTAGGGGAAGAGAGGAAACTAAGATTCTCATGACTTTCATCGATTGTATTCTCTAACATCAAAGTATCTTCTTCACAACTAGGAGAGATACTAGGAGAAGAACAAATGTGATTGTCAAGATTGTCCATAATGCCATTCCTTTGTCCCCTAATGTCTTCCACAATATTATAAGTAGGGGAAGAAACAAAAAGAGGGTTGTCATAGATCTTAAAGATTTATCATCTAACACCAACCTATCATCCTCACTTTCAATATGATTGTCATGATTCCTTACAATTGCATCCTCTTTCACTAAAATTTTCTCACAAGCGAGAGGTGAATGGAAATTAGGTAAGGTGATGTTTAGAAATGTGTCTATGATCTCATTCTCTTGTGCCATAATATCTTCCCAAGGGCGGGGAGGAGGACAAGCAAGACTTTCATGATTCTCAATGATTGCATCTTCTTTCACCAAGATACCTTTGTCACTAATAGGAGAGGTATTGAGAGAAGAACAACTATGATCGTCATTGTTATCTATGCTTGTATCCTCTTATATCACATCATTCCCACAAGTAGGAGAGATAAGAGGGGGGTGTAGGTTTAAGGCAAGCGTCAACATTCTCACACTCTTGCGCTAAAAGACTCATAACTAGGAAATGTATTGAATGAATGACTAACATGCTTATTGACAAAAAATTTGTTTGAAAACTTGGAAAAGATAGATACTAACATTTTTAAAGAGAAATCTATACAAACTCAAAATGGAAAGAGACTTAAAATGCAACTTAATTTCCTAGAATGAAATGTGTAAATGCAATTTTCAGATTCCAAACAAGGTAATTTACTGATTACACCATGCAACAATCTGAAAATGAAATGTTGCAAATGTAAGTTTGAAATTAAGCCATGCATAAAATGAATTGAATTAGGCTAGATCTAATGAAATGCATGTAACAGAAACTCAACAAATTGAAACAACTATCTAGTGACAAAAAACAAAAGTACAAAAATGATGTTTTTAATGCTGTAAAAGGAAATTTTAGGTATGATATGGGACTAATTCGCCCAGAGGGGCATATGAGTCCCAGTCAGGGTTTTTGGAAGGGTCAAATGCTAAAAAATGCACAACACAAAATTCCTAGAAAGTAGGAAAAACAACTTGTACTGGGACTAAATCACCCAGAGGGGCGTATGAGTCCTAGATTAGGGTTTTTGCACCAATTTAATTTTTTTTGATTGAATGTTATGCTTTTTGGTTTGATTGAGGTCTAGGCTAAGTGCAATTACAGATTTCAGATGAAATTCAATGATGCAAGATGCAAAAATGCAACCTATATGCACTTTCACTAATGCAAGATTTAGAAACCCTAGATGTAATTTAACTAATGCAAACCCTAATGCAAAGTTAATGTAAGCTAGATCTAGGATTATCATGCACTCAAAATCAGAAATGAGGTTGTTCACATCGATTTCACCAAAATAAAATGACAAAAATTGTACGCTCTTATGTTTAGGGGGATAAGATAACCAATTTCCTTCAAGTTTCATTGAAGGAAACCTTAGAGATCTCAATCCAAAGATGGAATAAAGGGAACTATCTCGTAATAAGGTGTCATAGAGTGTGATTAAAGACAATAAGAGGGTTCACCACCAAGCAAGGGCTTGGAAAGACTAGGAAATGAATGAAACATGTAAAAACCTAACTAAATTTCCTAGGAAATGAAACTAAAAATTAGGATAACAAACTGAGAATGAACAAAAAGGTACTTGGAAGAATGATGAGGTCAAAATAAGCTCCAAAACCCTAGAAACCTATAGTTCGGTGCCCACTGGGACTCATACGCAAGTCTGGGTGATTTAGTCCTAGACTAGGGTTTTTGTGCCAAAATTGGAATCTCACAGTGGTTGATTTGAATTCATTGAAATCTGGAAAATCTGTTGTACTAGGACTCATATGCAACAAGTGGTGTATCAGTCGCACTCTACATTTTTAGAGTGTCAAGACCTGAATATGCTCTCCTATCTCTGCTCTTCCTTCCACACTTTGTTTCTGGGTCTGAAACTCAGAATTATGACTTGTAGGTGACTTTCTATGATCTTGCAAACAAGGTGACAACTTGAAAACTTTCCTCAATATTGCAACTTAATCTTCAAAGGATATTCAAGCTCCAAGACACCTAGATCTGCAATCAAACATGTAGAGAGAAAAAAATCTTGATTGTTAGGATGTAAATCAAAAATATAACATGAAGTGGCCATGTAGAATGTAAATCTTGATCTTGAATTGGGTGTGAAACAATGCTTGCAAATGAATCTAGGATGCTACATCACAACACTAGCTCAACAACATGTTTGATGCTTGATGACCTTGACATGATAATGGATCTTGAATTGCTGCAACAAATGATGAAGAAATATGCCCTTGAATGCTTTAGGAATGCTCTTGAATGTCCTTGAATATTCTTGTAAACTCTTGAATGCTCTTGTGAACTGAAATTTGCTATAAGGAATGCTCTCTTGAAAGCCTTAGGTGTAAATAAGTGAAATAAGCTTGTATTTATACTTGTTTATGCCAAATTTCGTGAATTTACAACACTACAAGTCGATATTAGATCTAGGAGAGTAAAATCCCGCCAAGAATTTGAATTTAATTTAGGTTTAAGTCACATAGGACTCATACGCCAGTTGTGGCATATGAGTCCCATTAGGCTAGGCTTTGAGACACATTTTTCAAGAAAGGCTTAGATTAATTTGAAATTCAGATCAGGGCCTCAAAACTTAGGTGGGACCCATACACCCAAGCTGGCATATGAGTCTGAGATCACTAAATCTGGGCCATACAATTCAAAAACACATGAATTATGATTGGATGTTGGTGAATGTTAGGATTAATCTCGGAAATACGCATTAATTAAGGCTTGTGGATGCAAAATAAGGCTAAATAAAGCATAAAGAATCCAAATTTATCAATGAAACCCTATATTAGTGTGAAAGTGTGAGGGTACACTTTACAACAAACCTAAATAAGGCATAATTAAGTTCATTTAGTTTACAAGGGCCCAAGACTTAATGTGAATGTGTTAGACACATTACAACACTAAAGCAAGGCAACATTAGGCTCAATTTAATATGGAGGGCCCAAACAAGTGTGAAAATATAAGGGGATAAATTATCTGTCATTACACAACCAACCCAATTGCATTCTTAACCCCAAATACTATCACTAAGTTAAGAAAAAATGGTTGCGTAAAATCTCTATATAGTTGATAAAGCTATTCAATCATTACCTGCACAAAATGACTTCATTTGCTACTCATTGAAGATAGATTCCTAGTTATATTTGAAGGTTATGAATGCGCATAAGCTACTTATACTCTATACTATTGCTTAATGATTTGATTTTAAATGATTTGAGATTGGTGAATGGTTCTGGGCCAGAGCCTATCTATTGGGAAATACAGTCACAACATATTGAGAAGAGAACAAATAGGAAAAAGAGAATATGCAACTATGCATTTACATACAACAATGACCATGAAATATTACAACAAAGCATACTTAGTAATCTAAAACACAATTGCATATATCCATACATAAAGTGAGAAAGATCCTTACAGACCTTGCAATGTTTTCAGAATGTTGTGACATTCATCCAACTTACCCTAACTATGATTAAGAAAATCTTCTTGAATACATTAATGCCATGATGACATTCTCCAACAAAATCCCGTTATAATACTAGTCTTCTATTCTACAAGTCTGTAATCCTTTAGTAAATTGGATTAGCTTCAATGGTTACCCTAAAATTTCCTTGGCGTCTGAGGACCACACATCAACCAACCTTGAAAAATGACTAAAAATTGCCTTCAATAGCAGGAGGGCATTAACCTTAACCATTGCATTGTTCATGGTTCAAAATCCATGATCCAAGATCAAACCCTTCCCAAAAATGGATGTAGTAGATGGAAGGAGGACCAACACATTCAATTTAGGTAGTTGAGCAATTGTTGTCATCACTATGAGTAGGTGGAGTGGGCATGTGCAACAAACACATCGTTGGGCCTTCAACATGCTACACACAATCAACATGGGCTAATACACTCCTTTGTCGACCCTCTTTACTTCTCCTATTTGTTGTTA
Source organism: Sequoia sempervirens (assembly GCA_007258455.2). Taxonomy (NCBI): domain Eukaryota; kingdom Viridiplantae; phylum Streptophyta; class Pinopsida; order Cupressales; family Cupressaceae; genus Sequoia; species Sequoia sempervirens. The sequence goes on from VDFB02000363.1 coordinate 42,689,398, forward strand.
TCCATTAGGACATACATGCACATCGAGAATCTCCACCACCAACCTGCACAACCATTAGCTTTTCCTTATTAGCAATTAAATACCTAGTAGGAATTGTCTGTACATTCACCGTCCCCTTTGATTCCTTTTTTCTTCAATGAGGCCATCATACATTCTTATTGGGGGTTCCATGGGAATTTGGAACCAATGGTTCTTGGTTCATATGAAAGCTCCAACCATTTTACTTAACCAAAATTTTCATTGTGGAATTTTAGGAAATAGGCCGAAGGCAAGGGAAGGGAACACACAACTAGGAACACACTGCAAGTCATGACCTTTATCGAAATTTCCTAGATTGGTTATTGACGATAGATTATGATACACAGGCACATGAAAGGAAATGGCTCAAGAAAAAAATGACAGGTTAGAATTGAGTCCCAACAATAGGTACTCATTTTTATTAGGTTATCCATTGATTTTTATGCCATTTTCCATATAAATGGCACTCTTATCTTTACCCTTCTCATTGGAAGGAGCTAACTCAAGGTGTGGCTTCCAACATCTCTCCTTTAAATGGGAATATTTGTCACTATGGGAGCAATGGTACTTACCTTTTCTCCGAATCTTTGTGTTAGTAGTAGAAGTAGCACTTTTCTGACCCTTTCCTTCACCCTAATCTTCCTTTTACTACCACCAAATTTTTGCTTATCGCATTGCTTGTTCTTACTAAAAGAGTGCCCTTTCTTTTCTAGCTTCAAGATAGTGTGCATGAACACATGCCTTGTCTATATCTTGGGGCTTGGTTATGAGAACATGCCTGTACAAGTGATTGAACAATCCTCCAACATATTTTCTAAGCACTTCTTGATCCATGATATTTTTTCCCATTTGGACTGCACTCTCTTTGAACTCACTTGTATAGGTTTGCATGATTTGTCCTTTATTTTTTTCTCAAGTAATGTCATTGCATCACTTGCCCCTTTTCATGGAATATAGGATAAAGTTGTTTATGGATTATTTACAAGTCTTTCCACTTCAAAATAGGTGGCACTTTCCTAAGTTCCAATAAGTGCACATAACTCTCATACCAATAAGTAAGGACATGCTCGAGAAGCTTTAACCTTGCAAAATAGATCTTTGATGTGGAGATAATTGATAAAGATTAAATTATACCTCCATTTGGGACACCCATTGGTCCAACTTCTCAACACTAATCTCACCATCATAAGTTTGTATGTTGACCTTTGCATTTGATTTGAATAACCTTCTATTAGAAGGCTCACCTAGCTACATCTCTACTTTCTTTGGTTTTTTCTTTTGTGTTCTTTGAGATTCCCATTTCAGAGATCAAGACTAACATTATGTTTTCTATTATGCCCATTTTCTTCTCAACATTGAAAATTTGAGTAGTATCTTCAAGTTTCTAGAACGTAGCTTCCCCATCATCTTCTCGTTCTATTCTCACTCTCCTCAACCACTCTCTTGATTCGAGTTTGGGCTCAAAATGTAACTAAATCTCCCTATGAACAAAAACAACAAGATGACACTAATTTAAATGAAAACAAGATGAGAATGCTGACACACACACACACACACATGCACACACACACAGATACACACACAAATATATATATATATATATATATAGAAGGCATGTAAAATAAAAGAAATTAATGCAATCTAGGGAAGGGTTCAAATGAAAGACAACTCTACCTAGCAACTACTCACACAAAAACACAAAACATGTCTTGTAGAAGCCATAACATGATAACTTTCACTAATTAAAATAACACTACATTCAATGTACACACTAAGCTAAAAATGAGCCTAAATTATTACATGCAAAAATTCCAAAAAATGGAAATGGTCCAATCAATGCCCAAGGTGAACACAATCCTCTCAATTTGAGCTCTACACATTCTACATGATACTAAAAAAAGACCCATATCTTTGGGTCACTCCATCTCTTTCCCAAGGAACCAAATTTGCATGCTTGGGCCATCCCTCTATGGGAAAAATTCACTCACAAAAAGTGTTTCTCTTACCTCTATGTATTTCTAGTGATTTTATAGTGCCAGAACAACCTTCCATTTGTCTTTGTGCCTATTTGAACCATTTTTTTCATTCATGGCTAATATTTTATGATTTCCAACATTTTGAAGCATGTTTTTTTTCTTTCCCAAAATTGACCTTTCTACATTTTTCATGCATGAACATTGATTTTACAATGTTCTGGCTTATCTTTGCCTAAATTTTCTCAAGAATAATTACATAAAAGATCCCAATCATTAAATCTAGCCTTTTCACTTTCCAAAACTGATTTGGTTCTTTTTGGGGAGTTCAATACAATATAATTGAGTCACAAAAATGTAACCAACCAACAAATGATGGAGACATGAAAATAAGTTGATATATACAGAAGATAATGCAAGGGGTCCTTCAAGGGTTAATGCCACCGTAAATTACCTTAGATAACTATTCTTTTATTTCTTCTTGTTGAAGTCATTGATGTTGTAAATGGGGAAAATTACCAATTTAACTAAAGTGTATTAGCCAAATGTTTCTTCACTATTTTACATTGGGATTAATTAGTTTTAAATTAAATGTATTTTATTATTTTTCAACAAAGTTAGAAATCTAGTACTACTTTAGAACTTAGAGAATGTAAATTCTAATTGCCAAAACATAAGAGAAATGAATGAAATACAATTTACACAATTTTTGAATATGAATTTACATATTTTGATTTCAAAATAGTAAATGATACAAAGAGATGAATTTAATATTAAAATATGGAGGCTAATAGACTAGATGCTAGTGTGACACATTGTCGTCTCCTATGATTAGAAAATTAAAGGTGTTGTTTTGCCCAAAAAAATACAACTTGCATTTACAAAGAGTGAACCAAAAATTATGTCAAGTAATTCGATAATAGAATGATAAAACAACAATACAAAAAAATAATGTATTGAAAGAGATTGATTAAAATAATAATGAAATGAAAAGAAGAAGATATCACCAAGCTCCCAAGTGGCTAGATATCTCCATCTAAATAAATTTGTAGCTACAAAGAACAAGAAAATTGTTGGGGCTATTTAGGGGCTTGTCTCAGTCAATCCCCCACTTCAGTGTTTCTACCTTCATGACAAGCAATCCATAGATAGAAAAATAGTGTGTGTGCGGGAATGGTAAGAGTAGTGCAAGTGAAATAGTGGAAAATCAGAATGAGAAAGAAGGGATGTGAGGATTCCAAGGTGCTTAGGGGCACAATAAGAAAGAAATATGTAATAAAAAAAATGACTAATAGAAAGATAGAAAAATACAATAACAATGAACAATAACAATATCACTTGGTTAAAATAGAGTAAGAACATTATAGAAGGTTCATGTGCTCACGTGGAGGAATCAAAGTTAAACATTGGTGTACGTTTACGGGAGGCCGCTTACCCCTACTATCTATAATTGGGGGAAGGAGGGAAATTGATAGGGATATAGATAAACCCCCCACCCTAGACTATATTTCAATTGGATAGGTACTTACATGGAGGAATCAAAGCCAAACATGAGTTGTATGAAGTTGTGAAGTGCCAAGGTTGTAAGAAGAGATTGAGATATGGAGTAAAAGTGAGATAATTTCAAAAGTGAGAGAGGAGGCAATAGGAAGGATCTGATGAGCCATTTGAATTCATCTTGGAAAGGTGACAAATGGAAAATGCTCATAAATGACCAATAAATAAAAACTATCTTGGGATACTAGGATTTTGTGCGGATGTCCATGCATTGAATTAGTATCAAACAATTTGGGCTAAAAATGATGAGACACCAAAAAAATACAAAGTTACATATATATTTGACAAAAAGAGACCACAAGAAACAAAAATTAAGCAACTTGAGAAGTAGAACAACTAAAGAAAGGGCTAAAATGAGCCTCAAGAAACATTAAGGTAATTGAAACTGAAGTGGAAATAAAATATAACATGAAATTGCAATGTTATGTAACTTTCAACATTACAGGTGTAGAAGACCACCTTTCTTAGTAGCCACTCACAAAAAAAATACAAAACAAATGCCTCATAGAAGCCATAACAATGATAAATTTTATTGACTAAAATAACTCTTCCTTTAAGGCATACAATAAGCTAACAATGAGCCTAAACTATTACTTGGAAAAGTATAGAAAAATGTCAATGGGTTGGTCTATGCATAGGATGAAGATAATCCTCTCAATTTAACCTCTCCATGTTTTGCATGATACTCAAACACAACCCACATATTTGATTATCTTCATCTCTTTCCCAATCAATCCAATTTACATGCTTGGGCTATCCCTTTATGGGAAAAATCAATCACTAAAATGGTTTTTCTTTGACCCCTACATTTTTCTACTACTCTCTATGAATTTGTAATGATTTTATAGTCCCCAATGCACCCACCCTAACCATTTTTCTTCATTCTTGATCATTTATTTTCTATTTTTCAACATTTTAAGTATTATTTTATCCAAAAGTGACCTTCCTAGGATTTTTATGCATGGCCAAGGCTTTTATAACAATTTCAATTTTTTCTCTTCACCTAAATTCTCTCAAGAATGATTGGATATAAATCTCAAATGTTAGATGTTTCCCTTTTACCTTTCAAAACCATTTCGGCCATTTTTGGGATATTTAATAAAAGATTAAATTAGTCACAAAAATGGTACCAATTAATAGATGATGAAGTCATGAAATAAGTTGATATAACATGAAATAAAGTGCAAGCCCGGTCAATCAAGGGTTAACACCACCATAAATCACCTAGATCGAATATCCTTTTAATTTTTCTACCAAAGTCATTTTTGTTGCTATTGAAGTCATAGATGTTGTAGAAGTAAGGTGTGTTGCTATGAAGAATATGACTAGATACTCATGCTCCTCTAAAAAAAAAAACATTCTAAAAGACATCCCATTTTAAGCTCATATGAAGTCGTCATTTAAGAAGTATTTTCATTAAAGAACTAGTCACAATGGCTATTAAAGTGCATAGTAGTGGTTGATGAAGTTTTCATAGTTGCTATAGAAGCGAAATAAATTGATGCTATTGAATCCATGTGGAGTGTTTCTAAACCTTTTTGAAATCATCCCTATCATGCCAAATAATAGAGAATTCACACACAAAGACAATATTTTCTTATCCTACTTTTATTTTGTTTTTTGTGTGATGCAAAATTTCTCATGGACTAAAATGGTCTTAAATTAGAATAGTACTCTATGATGCACAAGGCAAGGTGATAAATGTCTTAAAGGAGATTGAGTTAGACTTAGTGATTAGAAGACTAACTCAACATGTAGGAGTAGAGGTGTCAAATGAACTTGCTTGATGAAGGAGAGATGACAACTAACTACCACCAATGAAGGAGATGAATGGGGTAGAGGTTGTAAAAAATCCCATTAATCAAGGGAATTGGCATGTATAATTATTTATTGGTTTACCAAAGTAAACAAATAAAATTACCTAGGTAAACTTAATGTAAGGTACATTTCAATAATTACACTAACAATAATATTTAATTATGGAATCAACCACTCAAGATTAAGGAGTTGTAATAAAAATAGAAAAGATACCCCAAATGAAAGGACAATGTTAGTCTATCAAAATATGCAAATGATACAAAATTTGAGTTACATCACTAAGAGATGTGAATGTGGAATAAAGGAGATGTAGACCTTTAAACTTTAGAAACTTCATTTTTTATCAAATTATTTTATTTTTTAGCCTTATTTTATTTTATTTTATTTTATTTAGACTACTTGTTTGAGTGTTTTGCAACAATGCAATTCATTTTTTAAATTTTGGTGTTAATATTATCTAGAAACTACAAATTCTCATAGGTGATGCCGATAAGTTCTCATTTTAGAAATTTTTAGGGCTTCCTTTGAGCTCATACAAAACATTATTGGTTGCAATAAATGCATAATTTTTTCATGTACTTATTGGCGTAATGTGGCTACATCTCCTTTATCCTACATTAGTCTCTTCTCAAAAGTCATTCAATTAATACAATCCCCCATCAAAATATGATGATGACACTTTACATAGTTAAATTATAGTTGCCACTTGCCTAATCAACAAAATGATTCTGATATTAGTGTATTAAAGAAGCCAAATAAGGCCACAATGATCAAACTACAATTTTGTTATAGAATGGGATAAACCAAACTGCACCAATGAGAAGTACATTGAAAATATGCACTTAGAAAAAGCACAAAAAAATATTTTGTATGAGCTCAAAAGAAGCCTAAAAAATTCTCTAAACAAGAACTACTCAACATCACCTATGAAAATTGCAAGTTTTGGAAAATCTAAACACCAAAATAAAAAATCATCTACACAACTACAAAGCTCCTAAAAAATTAACCTAGATAAAAAAAATTGCTTGAAGAAATGAGCCAATATGAGCAAGAATGAAGCATTTGAAGTATGATTGCCAAAATCAAAACAAAAATGGTGAAGGGGGCTAGGTTGGAGGGGAGAAAAATGATGATGTCACTTTGACCTAGAGCGAATGTCAAAAGATGCTAGGTTAGAGAATATGCCCTCTATTAACTAAATATTCCCTGCCAATCTAGAATTTCCTTAGTTGATTGAAAAATGGCATGTCGAGTTGAAAACCATGTCCTATGGTTGGAAAATCTCCTATTAGACTAGAATGGTAAAAATTGTTTTGGAAGGTGATATAGAAAACTTTTGGTTGTGAGAATATTTTTCCAATTGGTTAAGGATTACTACCAATTGGGCAATTTGGATTATTTTTAGTGGAGAGATATCAATAATGGTGGGGTACTTGTGCCACTTGGCACCCCCATAAGAAATAGGTTACCCATGACTTACAATACCTTGTACCCCTGGGGAATAGTCAAAATACATTTGTAGAAAATATTTTTATTTTAAAAAGTAATACTAGCAAAATATTTTTGTATTAATTGTAGATTTGTTGACACTAGGATGACCTAAACAATATTTTTCTTAGATTTTTTTGAAAATGACAAAGTGGAGTATAATATTTTCTGGAGAACTCTGGGTATAGTTGTCCAATTTGGATGATTTAGTAGTCAAAATTGGGGTTTTTGGGATTTTTTGATATAATGGAAAGACTAATTTTCCCCTAAAATGCTTCAAATGATGAATGATATGTAGATGATCAACATAAAACCATTCTTTCAATTATAGATTTGTTCTTTTATGTCCAATTTGGATGAAACAAAAGATAAGATTGACTTTCTTAGATGCTCTACACTTAATTGTTAACTCAGGTTTGTTCTGCCAAGCTCCAAAAAATACTTGCAATACAAATCCACAAAGAGGAACCTCTTAGCATTTGGTATTTTTATCATTTTTTTCTAATTTTTAGATCATGATTCAATGCAAGAGAAATGCATACTAACTTTTCAAAAAAATTATAAGATCTATACTTGGATCTCCAAAAAGGCTAACAAGAAGCAATCTTAGAATCTTTGATACCATGTAAGGTTTGGCTATGGAATTAGCTACCTAGGATTAATGAGCTTCACTTAAAGTACAAAAGAAAGTCAAATAAGAGAATAATTCTACTCTATAAAAGGATGCAAATGATACAAGATTTTAGATTGCTTAAATAAAAGCTACAAGTTAGTATATATATGATACAACACCAAGATATATGAATGCAAAACCAATGTGGGGTAAATGAGATGTAGTTACTTGTGTTAATAACTAAAGAAAACTAGGAAAGTGCAAGCCACATGATGCAAATGCAACCTACCTAAGTAGATTCCTACTTAAGCAAGCTTATCCTATCTTACATGCATATAATGTAATAAATTAATAAATTAAATGCAAGAAATAAAATAATGCACACCAACACCAACAACCATTCTTATGTAGAGCTTAGGGAATACATAAATGGATTTTGAAAATATAATATTTATGAGGCACTCATGCATAATTTTAAAGGCCTCAAGGTAGAAAAGGAGTGTACACACAATCCTTGCCTCTGCCCTTGCCTGCGCAAAAAAAGAAGAGAAAAACCATATGATAAAACTCCTTCCAAGGAGAGGAATGATGGAGGATGAGAGAGCCCACTAGAAGTGTGTTACCTCTTGCACTAGTGATGGAAGGATGAAACTAAAGGTTAATGAATATTGATGTGTGTTGAACAACATTCCTTAGGTACATGTAGAAGGTCTTTTTTATGAGGACCATCCTTTGGTGACCTAGACATTCATGCTACTTGGATTATTGCCATCTTGACACTTTACATTTGTTACTCATTACTATGATGATGAACATTTGATGCTAGTATTAAACTATGGTTTGATGATGATTTGCTTGTGTATAATAACTTATTATGCTTATGATGACATTGTTATGATTGATGGTTAATTAGGTATTGCATTTCCTATGTGATTAATATGAGTTGCTTATTTAATGATTTGATTCCTAAGCCGAATTAGGTTATGCTATGATTATTAATTATCAAAATTTGAATTGAGGGATGCCTCTATGTACATTTCATACTTGAGATTCATGAGAATTGTGTTTAAAATAGAATCAAAATATTACTAAGAATTAATGTGATATTTCATTGAGATTGTGATGAATTTGATTATTGATCAAATGTATGATCATGTATGTAATCAATTTATCTCTTTGGATACAATTATATGGATGTATTAACATGTGCAATCAAGTGTGCAGGTAATTTCCATGCATGGAAATTTGGAGGTCTTCTGTAAACCCTAATATGAATAAACCTTGTCATGCTTGACTATAGTCTATATCGAGGTACTAATGTCTCTATTAGTTAATTGTTGTAATGTGAAATGTTAAGTGTTTTTTATTATTCTTAATTTGTCATAAGGTTGTTTGGGTTAGGATGTGAGATGACCTAGCATCTTTTTTTTCTAATTTCATATTTTCTCTTTGTTGGGTTTAGAAAAAGGTCATTAAATGTCATTTTATTATTTTTTTTAGTATTTTTAAGGTTCTAAGGTATGTAACTATGATTTAGGTGCATTTGAGCTACTTATCGTAGGGTTTAGCCAATATATGTACCCTCATAAATTCCTTGGGAAGGATGAGAAAAGATTTGGCTTTGACAAGTGGGATGGTTGATTTTTCATCATCCCATCCCATTCTCCAAATTTCTTGTTTGCATTGATTAGCTCCCAATGACACACACATATGTGAGCACACTTGGAAGCTTCTCATGAGGAAGAGTGTCCGAGAACAAGGACTCACATATATGTGAGAAGACTTGGAAGCTCTCCATGTGGAAGAGTGTTCAAGAGTTCCCCACTTTTTGATGTCTCACACATGTGAGAGAAAGTGGGGAGAGACGCTCTTGGGGGTGGATGAGAAGGTGACAATTGTCACTTCTCAATAGAAGGATTTTAAAATTAGAATTCCTATTTATCCTCCTCTTGAGGATGAAGGGATTTTTTTCCTTTTTTGTTGTCTTATGTAATTGAGAGGGATATAAAGAATTTTGAAGAGCTTGGATTTGAGGGAGTGAGTCTTAGAGTGGAGTTTTCTTGAATATCTTCATCAAATCCTTTGGAATCTTGGAGAGGTAGGATTCCAGGTTTGTTTTGATGTAGCTTTGTTTTGAATGCTTTTGTAGATGTATGCTAATAGAGTTTTGTGAGTAAATTTCTTTGTGTATTATTTTTCATTCATACATTTTATGTTATTTTTGGGATGGATTGTGATGAGATACACTCTCCCTCTTGATTAGAGCATCCCAATTGAGGGGTACAGAGAGATTGGACCCTTCATGGGGAAATGCTTTTTCCTCTGAGAAGAAGAAGTTTTGGGAATGAGTACCTTTATCATATTGGTGCTATTGGATAGGAGAAGGGTATGGTTGTATATTTTTATGATAATGTGAAGGAAGAGTGAAAATAATTGAGAAAATAATGTGTTAAAAATAGTCTCTTTAGTTTATTTTTCCCATTTTTGGAGTGTTGTCCCCTTATCTCCCCCTATTTTGAATCATGAAGAAGATTCTTGTGTTGTGAACCCTTTGGTTTTTGTGGAAGTTATATTTTGTGATTATTATGTTGAGAAAACATGTTTATGTTTTTTTCCTTGTGTGTGTGAAACATGGGTTTCCTAGAAGGCCTCCTAGATCGGGGGTGAGTTGAGAGCATCCCTACAGGTTGGAGGTAAGATTCCTATTTGTTTGGAGATTTTTTGCATTCTTGTGTAGGTTCAGGTGATTTTTTTGGAGCTCTACTTGCCTTGGAGTGATCACTTACTCCTATAAATGTTTGTTTGGGAGCTGTTGAGGGTGATTTTAATCACTTACAATGTGCTAAGCAATAAGGGTTTATTGCTTCTCTTGAAAAGTAGGAAACTACTCCAAGGTTCCTGTATAACTAGTTCTTAGTCATGTGGGACAACACAATGTTCGTTGTCAACATGTTTTTACAAGGGTCCTACCTTTTAAGCTTACTAGAAATAACATGCAATCAAAAAATAATAATTTTAACTACTTAGAAAATAGACTGCATTTCAGATCTATATCAGATTTGTATTAATTCAATGCTCTTTCATATATTCATAACTAATTTTAAAAATAAAAGTCAAAAGAAGAATAGGGTAATAAGAGAATTTGAAATAAAATCTAATTTAACAGAAAATGATAAAGAATGTTTCATCAATCACTTTTGTACATTTAAACAAAATATTCAAACCACTATTAACATAAATAGAAATTTATAAATTTATCACTAACAATAATGCAATCTTCCAGGGGAACACGACACACATTAGATTTTCAGATTTCATCAAATTAGAATGTTCCCTGCGTAGATCTAAGACGAAATCTTAATTCCACAATTACCAACAATATTTCATTAATTTGACAATTCTGATGCAACTTAAACATTCATACCATCACCATGATGATGCCAAATTTGTATGCATGTAAAATGGGAGTAACCCTTTGATTAATTAATAATTCAGATTTCCACAAAGTCAGTAGGAAAAATCCACACTGAGATTATATAAGTTTTCTTGCAAAAATTACACCAAAATCAGATCCTTTGAAATGATCCAGAATCAAAATTACATAGAGATACAAGTTCCTAAAATTATGGATAAAATAAAAAGCTAACTAGAACTACCTCCAACGCTTCAGTTCTAACTAAAAGAAGATTGGAAATTAAATAAAAGAAAAACTAGTTGCCCTAGTTTGAGTTTCAATTAACTATGCTAAACTTTAGGAAATGCAAAAATTAGCTAAAGGAAGCTAAATCTAATTGAAAACTAACTACCAGCTCTCAAAATTCCAACGCCAACCTTTATTTTTTCATCTGGGTGTGGGAGTTTGCATCAATACTTTATTTAAAAATTACAAAATAAAGCAACATCTTCTGTCTCTAGTCACTTAGTGAAGTTGCTAGTAAATGATGACACTACTTCGTTCATCATTTCCATTGTTGGCCCTTTATGGTATTGGATCTTTAATATTTGATCAAACACTGATTTTTTCATTATCTGCTGTATACTTTTGAAGGTATCTAACTCTTCCTGTAGAGACTGAAGTCTAGCCTTCTTATTCATCATCTTATCAATGGCCGCCTGTGTTACTTGTCCCTGCATTTGACCTTGCATCTCTTCAATCATTTTACTGTGGCCCCCCACTAACATAGGCATATCCCAAAATGTACAATCCAATTCTTCTATGGCCTGGAAAATGCTATTCATTGCTTGCTTTTCTTGGATTGTCTTTGTTCAACTTGGTTTTGCATTTATTCAAAACCTTTACATAGAACTCTGTTGCTCTAACCCATTCTAGAAGCTTATTTGGACCTTCTTCAATCACTGCAGCTTTTAGGAGTTCCTCCATTGATGTTTCATTTATTTGATGTAGAATTGGGATGTAATCTTCCCAAACCAACAATTCTTCATCAATACTCAACGCAATTTGTTGAGCTGCACTATCTTCATCAATAATTAAGTGATAAGACTTTATTAAATCCTTTAGCACTTTCTTTGCTAAAGTCAAAAAATCTTCTTTCCATTGTTGTGCTGCAGGGATCCAACCATCTGGGCCAGAATGTCTAACATTACCTTTCAAAGCAGCTTGTAGCATCAACTGACCCAATCAAATTATTAATACAAGCTGCTAATTGAGCTACCTGGGACTTTAGTTCCTCTTTTGTGTTTTCATCCTTTTGCATCTTTTTCAAAATTGTAGACACAAACATTTGAAGAGATTGTTTCTCTCCTTCTCTGGTCTGGACTCCAAGATCCACTTTTCGGATTTGGTAGTTCTTAGGCCTTATTTTAGATTCAAATTTATTGACCGTTGGCATGACTATCTTTGTTCTATTCCCTTGCTCATCCACTGTGATGGTCAATATTCTTCAGGCTCTCTTTCTTCTCTGAACCGGAGATTGGAAAGCCTTTGATAATATTCTTATACTTTTTTTTTTAGCTTTCCACGTATGTCCGTTTCCTTCTTTGGATTGTGTGATTTAAGCATACTGGCACAACAACGGATGTTTCTTTGCGAGGGGAATTGGAGACCTCTGTATTATGAGATCCTTCAACATCATCTTCTTGCTCAGCTTCTCATTGCCTAGATTCTTGTGCATTCTCCTCTTCTCCCTGAACTCTTTCTTCATGAACTTCTTCATGAAGTTGTTCCTCATGAAATTTTGTCTAATCAACTTCTTCCTCCAGATGCTCTTCCTACACATTTTCTTCAACAAGTATCTCTTCAACACAAACCTCCTCCATATGAACTTCCTCAACATGGTCCTCCTCTTCCGTAAGGGGTTCCCTTTGTGCTTCTTTGACACACACCTCCTCCATATGGACTTCTTCTCTTGGAGGTTCCTTCTTTATCTCTCCTTCCTCCAATGTTGTATCAATATGGATTTCCTCTTCTTGAGGTGGTTCATCTTTAGGAAGAGGAGGAGGAGGAGGAGGTGGTGTATTAGGTGGAGAAGATGGAGGTTTATTTAATGGTGATGGAGTCTAGGTGATGCAGGAGCATCCTTGGTTCTTGGCAATCTTGCATCAACCAAAAATATTTTCTTTTAGTTTTGTTCTTATTTTGTTTTTACTCAGTTCATGTTGGTGGATTCGTCATCTTTTCTCACCAGACCTTGTGGATCTTGGATTACATCGTCCACATGTTCATTTTCCTTGTTCCAAGATTTGAGTGCAATTGGATCATTTTCCAGCAAGTTATCGCTTCCTGAATCTCTTGGCAATTTCTTGAACCGACACCAGAATAATTTCAAACTTTTTGGCCTATTCAATCATTGCAGATTGTCCCTGTGACTTGCGGATCTTAATGGTGTGATTTTAATTATTCTGTGGAGTGTCCCTGACCTCCAATATAGGTCCACACTTCATCTTGTGCACCTGTTGAAGAGAAATTCAAATTTGAGGTTGACCTATTCATGCACAGGTTACATTTTCTTTTCTTGGTTAATGTAATGATCTTTGGTTGACGTGGATGTTTCCATAATTATGGATATGATATAAATCTTGTAATAGACCCAATTAGAATGAAAAAATTTTATCCAGAAGAATAATAGGGTTTTGATATGTAATACTTTCGCTCGCATAGGAGCATGTTAGAATGTTGTATATTTTGTCTGGCCTATGAGTAGAAATCTGTAAGCCCAGATGCTGCTGGCCGAATGTAACTGAGATTTCTGTTAATGAGAATATTTCCATCTGCATTTTCCTTCGTATTCTATGTTGCTTTCATTGTGTTACTCTTGTTGCACGGTCCAGATTGTTCTCTTTGACGACCCTCCTACCGTGGCTGCACCAAATTGGTGTCAGAGCAAGATTTGTTCCTTGCGAGGTCGTCGTAGTTTGTGAAGTCCTGTTGAAGATTTGTCGTGCGGTGGCGGATTGAGGATCCAACCTGCAGTTGTAGAGGACTTGTGTAAAGATGGCAGGAAGGAGAAATGGTAGAAATGGAGTGCGTGGAAATGCAAACCCATCTGTGATGGAGATGTTAAGAGGAATTGCTGCCAGATTAGATGTAGTCGAAACGGCCCAAAGAAGAGGTCGACCAGTTGATGATGTGAGTGATGAAGAAGGAGAAGTACATGAAGAAAAAGGAAGAGATGAGCAACCTGGCCTAGATCAGGGAGAAGAGAGGTTCATAAGATCCCTAACTAAAGTGAATACAAGACCACATTTCAATCCACTGGATTATAATGGTAAGTTGGATTCAAATGTATTGTTAGATTGGATTACATAAATGGAAAAGTATTTTGAATTTGAAGGTAACTTTGAAGATAAGAAGGTGAATTTTTCTTGTAGAAAGTTGAGAGGACATGCATCCATTTAGTGGGAAAATTTGCAGATAGATAGGTAAAGAAGAGGAAAAGAAAAGATAAAGTTGTGGGATTAGATGGTGAATAAGTTGAAGAAATTTTTTATGCCTATAGATTATCAGATTAGTTTGTTCAAGAAGTTGCAAAATATGAAGCAGAAAGAATCTAGTGTGACAGAGTATATTGAGGAGTTTTATAAGTTGAATATCAGATCTAGACATTTGGAAGATGAGGTTGAGCAAGTAGCTCGATATGTGAATGGTTTGAGGTCATCTATATAGGATGAAATCAGTTTGATCATGTTGCAAAGTGTGGAAGAGGCATATCAATGTACCCTAAAAGTAGAAGAGAAGTTGAATAAAAGACATGAGCAGAGACAAAGAGGAAGAAATTTTACTGGAGGAGGAAGAGGATCTTTTCCTGATTAGAATAAGGATAAGGAGGTTAGTAAGAATGATAATTTGTATCATAAAGGTGATGGAAACTCTTACAAAAGAGGAGGATATGGTGGTTACCAAAATGAAGGTTATAGGAAGGATGATAAGGAGAAAAGAGTATTTAGGGGAACCTGTTATAAATGTGGTGGAGAAGGACATAGAGCATTTGAATGTAATCAAGGAGAGACAAGCAAGATGACATAGAAAAATAGAAAATCAAATTTTGCTAAGGAGGATCATGCTGGATCATCTAATAAACCAGAAGATGGAGAAGTGTTGGTGAATAGAAGAGTATTGTGTCAAAGTGAGTTGGAGAAAGAACCATTGTAGAGAAAGAATTTGTTTCAGACCAGATGCAAGGTGAATGGTAAATGATGCAAAGTGATCGTTGACAATGGAAGTTTTGAGAACTTGGTTTCAAAAGAAATGGTGACTAAATTGAAGTTGGAAAGGTTGAAGCACTCGAAGCCCTATCAGATAGCTTGGATTCAAGATGAGCATAAGATACTGGTAAGTGAACAATGTTTGGTGAAATTAAATATATGAAATTACCATGATGAAGTTTTGTGTGATATCATGCCTATGGATATATGCCATGTTCTATTGGGAAGGCCTTGGTAGTATGATAGACATGCTATTCATGATGGAAAGAATAATATATACACCATTGTTGCTAATGGGATGAAGCAAATTTTTTTGTCATTGGAAGATGTTCCTACAATTGAGGTTTGTACGAATGCTAGGGTTTTTCTGGTTGATGGAAGGAGATTCCTTGATGGGTTGAGACATGAGAATGTGTGTTATGCCTTAGTTCCTAAGAAGACTGAAGACTTGAAGCATGTAGAAGAACACTCACAAGAGATAAAAGAGATACTAATAGAATACGAGGAGATCATTTCAGATAATGTACCTGATGGATTACCACTTATAAGGAGTATTAGTCATTGTATGGATTTGATTCCTGGAGCTAGTTTTCCTAATAAAGCAGCACACCAGATGACACCGATAGAGAATGAGGAGTTAAATAGATAAGTACAAGAATTGTTGAGGAAGGGTTTGATCAGAGAAAGCTTAAGTCCATGTGCAGTACCTGTTGTGCTTGCACCTAAGAAGGATGGGGAATGGAGAATGTGTATAGATTCTAGAGCCATAAACAAGATTACGGTGAAGTATAGATTTCCTTTGCCCTAGATGGATGACATTATGGATTGTTTGAGTGGAGCTAAGTACTTTACAAAGATAGATTTGAAGAGTGGATATCATTAGATCAAAATCAGAGAAGGGGATGAGTGGAAAACAACATTCAAGAGAAATGAAGGATTTTATGAGTGGTTGGTTATGCCTTTTGGATTGACAAATGCACCGAGTACTTTCATGAGGTTGATGAATGGATTATTGAAGAAATTCTTGGGTAAGTTTGTGATTGTGTACCTGGATGACATATTGATTTTTTATTAAGAGTAGAGAAGAATATTTATTGCACATAAGACAAGTTTTGCAGAGGTTGAGAGAAGAGCAGTTGCTGATAAACATTAAGAAGTGTAGTTTCATGAAGGAGGAGTTGGTATATTTGAGATTTTTGATATTTGTGGACATATTGAAGATGGACCCTGAGAAGGTAAGAGAGATTGTTGAGTGGCCTACACTAGATAGCATTGGAGAGGTGAGATCATTTCATGGATTGGCTAGTTTCTACAGAAAGTTCATTAGGAATTTCAGTTCTATTTGCAGTCCTATGTCAGAAGCAATGAGAGGAGATAGGAAGGATTTTAGATGGACATCTAGAGAAAATTGAAGTTTTGAGTTGTTGAAGTAGAAGGTGACTGAGCAGCCTGTGTTGGATTTACTAGATTTTAGTAAGGTATTTCAAGTAGACTGTGATGCAAGTGGAAGTGAAATTGGAGCAGTGCTGAGTCAAGAGGGAAGTCCTGTAGCTTATTTCAGGTAGAATTCTTGCAGAGCTATACTTTTGTTTTGAAGCATAGGAGTGGAAAGTCAAATAGAGTTGATGCTTTGAGTAGGAGAATAAATTTTCTAACAGAGATGAGAGTGGAGGTATTAGGCTTTGATGAATTGAAGAACTTGTATGAGGAAGACCCAGATTTTGCAGAACCTTGGAGAGCTTGTAAAGAACTAGTTTTGGAGGATAGAAGACAGTGGTTGGATTATTTCATTCGGGAGGATATGTTGTTTAGAGGCAATCAGTTGTGTATACCCCAGAGTTCAATGGGGGATAACTTAGTGAAGGAATTTCAAGACACTTTGGAGTTGATAAGACAATGGAATTGGTGAGTGAGAATTACTTTTGGCCATAGATTCATAAGGATGTTAGGAGATTTGTGCAGAGTTGCAGAGTTTTTCAAGTTGCAAAAGGGAGTAGACAGAATGTTGGATTGTATAAACCTTTGACAGTTCTGGAAAGACTTTGGGAGGGTATCAGTATGGATTTCATTCTTGGTTTACTAAAGACACAAAGAGGTAATGATTCTGTATTTGTGATGGTAGATAGATTTTCTAAGATGGCACATTTCATACCTTGTAAGAAGACAATAGAGTAGTACATGTAGCAGACTTGTTTTTCAGAGAAGTGGTTAGAGTGCATGGATTACCTAGGATTATTGTTTCAGACAAAGATGTAAAGTTTGTTGGTTACTTTTGGAGGGCACTTTGGAAGATGTTGAAGATAGACTTGAAGTTTAGTTCTACATTTCACCCACAAACTGATGGATAGACATAGGTAGTGAACATGAGTTTAGGGAATTTTTTGAGATTCTTGGTTGGAGAGAGGAATGGAAGTTGGGATTTAGTCCTTGCACAAGCAGAGTTTGCTTACAATAATTCAATGAACATGAGTACATGAAAGACACCTTTTGAGATTGTTACTAGAGTTCATCCTAGAGGTATATCGGAGTTGAGAGACATCAGTATGGAAGATAAGAGGAGGGTAGAAGTAGAAGAATTTGCATAACACATGAAGAAGTTGCATATTCAAGTGAAACAACAATTGAAAGACATGGACCTGAAGTACAAGGATAAGGGAGAAAAAAAGAGGAGACATAAGGAATTCAAAGTTGGAAATGAAGTGATGGTATATTTGAGGAAGGAGAGATTTCCAGTTGGTACATACAATAAGTTGAAGATGAGGAAGTTTGGACCTTGTATGATTTTGAAGAAGTTTGATTCAGGAAATGCATATGAATTGGAGTTACCAGAAGGTATGGGTATATCACCTATATTCAACATTGCAAATCTATATTAGTATCATGAAGAAAAATTCAATGAAAACAATAAAGCAAATTCAGAAAATTAGTTTCCTAAGCAACAATCATATGAGATTGAAGAGATTTTGGATGTCAGAGATGGGAGGAAGACTCAAGGAAGACAGTACAAAGAATATCTTGTGAAATGGAAAGGTAGACCAGTGAATGATTCTTCTTGGATTTCTTAGGTTGAGGTAGACCGTCTTGGTTTTCCTTTGGCTCTAGCAATGTGAGGGACTCACTTTTCATTAACCCCAGATGTCTGATGTAGGAGCATCCTTGGTTCTTGGTAATCTTGCATCAACCAAAAATATTTTCTTTCAGTCTTTTTCTTGTTTTGTTCTTACTCAGTTCATGTTATTGGATTCATCATCTTTGCTCACTAGACCTTGTGGATCTTGGATTACATCGTCTACATGTTCATTTTCCTTGTTCCAAGATTTGAGTGCGATTGGATCTTTTTCCAGAAACTTATCGCTTGCAGAATCTCTTGTCAGTTTCTTGAACTGACACCAGAATAATTTCAAACTTTTCGGCCTGTTTGATTGTTGCGGATCGTCCCCGTGACTTGCAGATCTTAATGGTGTGATTTTAATTGTTTTGTGGAGTGTCCTCAACCTCCAGTATAGGTCCACACTTCATCTTATGCACCTGGTGAAGAAAAATTCAAATTTGAGGCCAACTTATTCATGCTCACGTTACATTTTATTTCCTTGGTTAATGTAATGATCTTTGGCCGATGCGAATGTTTCCAAAATTGCAGATATGATATAGACCTTGTAATAGACCCTTAGAATGATAGAATTCTATCCAAAATAGTAATAGGGTTTTGATATGTAATACTTTCGCTCACATAGGAGCATGTTAGAATGTTGTATATTTTGTCTGGCCTATGAGCCGAATCTGTAAGCCCGAATACTGCCGACTGAATGTAATTGAGATTTCTATTAATGAGAATATTTCCATCTACATTTTCCACCATATTCTATGTTTCTTTCGTTGTGTTATTCTTGCTGCACAGTTTAGATTGTTCTCTTTGAGGACCCTCCTACCATGGCTGCACCAATAGAAGATGGCAATGGAGACTAATGAGGGGGAGTGGAAGAATATGTTTGCTCGGCTTGCCTCTAGGAATCCCTTTCTCTGATGGCCTCTCTAGTTCTCTTCTTCTGAACCAAAGTCTCTTTCTTTTCTTCCTCACTCTCACCTGAGATAACATCAATGGGATCTTTTTATTTTCTCTTCTTTCCTACTACCTTGGCAGGTTCACACCTAGTGTTTTCTTTAGTGGGGGTAGCAGTAGCTATCAATGGTCCTTCCCTAGTAACAACAAAAAATGATCCCTCTCCTTTCTTCTTCTCAACCTCCTTTGCAGGTGTTGGAAATTACATCATTAGGAATTTTTTTCTCAACCATTGAAGATAATGAGCTATAACATCTTGTGCCCTTGTCTTGATATCATATTTTCATTAACTGAGCAATCTTAATTGAAAATGGGCTGATTATACACTTGGTGATTGCTGTATGAGGGGTCCAGGACTTTGCCATCTTCTTTTGTCTCTTTGGACACTTTGGTTTTTTGTGCCATTCTTGATTAGGTATATTATTAGTCAACAATAATCTTTCATTTTGAGTTCAAACTCTTCTTCGCAATTAGCCCATCGATCTTCAAGCTTAGGATCATGAATAAAGAAGGAGCCTATTACCTTGACAATCTTGCCAATGGGATCAAATCTATTCCTAACATCATTATATAGCATCAAATTGTATTTAGAAATTTCTTCGTTTGCACCTTTAACATTTTGCATATTTGTACAAGAGTACATCCTTATTTGAATGGGAAAGCTGTAACAAAGATTATGTTTCCAAACAATAAGTTGGTGAACCTCAGTCACTTTCCTGCATACCTCCAACAAAATCATTTTATTTGAAGGATACTTGGGGATCTTATAAGGCATCTTTTGAAATCCTGCCACTCTGATATAAGAGAGTTTTAAATTGGATGTACAAGTTTCCAATACCCTTCAATGATTCCATTGTGTCATTGGAGATTATTCTAGAGAAATCTCCCTCCAGTCCTTTGATCAAAAAATAAATGAAGTTATCATTAACAACATAGAAATGATCATATAACTATCCTCTAACTTCAATTGACGATAGTGTTCATAAATTTTAACCTGTCCAAGCTCAAAAGAGCCCCTTCTATCAAGTCTCGGGAAGGAGGCTTGATAAACCAACAAATACACCAAGTAGGAAGTCATGTAAAACTTGGAAATTATAAGCATAGTGCTCAATTGATAATGAATAGTGTCACTTATGATAGTGTCCCAATCAATCTTCTTCTTGGTAGCATCATTGATAGTTTTGATGAACTTCACCATCCATGGGTAGAATTCCCAAGTGTGTTGGTAGCCAAATACTTTTCTTAGTAGGATAATCCGATCCTTAATTTCCTCCTTAAATTCGGCTCTATGTTGGTCCCTAGCCATTTTGATAGCTACTTTTCTTGGGTGGACCAGCATGTTATTGTTGATGTAGTTCAGCTTCTCTACTTCATGCTCATCAAAGTGTTTGATGGCCTTCTTCATGTCAACTGCCTCATATTGAGCTTGGGTAGGAATCTTGAAGATTTTCTCAATCATGTTAACAGTTACATCATTGAGAACAACTTCTCTTGATGATCCCATCACCTTTATGGTCTTGTGATTGTAGCAGTTTTCACAAGTTAAAACCAACTCTGGGGATTGAACAGTTATAGGAAAAGCAACAGCTTCCACCAATCTTAAATTTTCCAAAGCTCTAGCCATGCATGTTCTAGTTTCATCATTGTCGATCTCGTATTTGAATTCGTCCATATCTACATGTCCTAAGTCAGTATCTCCAATATTGGTGTATGGGGAAAACATCTTTAAAGGTGGATGATAGCCTTTATACTGATACTTCATCTCTGTTGTATCTTTTGGTGGCATATCTCTTGCACGTTCACACACCAAGTGTTACTATTTTCATATATTAGAAGAAAGCAACCTTGTAGTACAAGTTATATTAGCCCATATATATATCCCTCATTGTAAAACCATAACTTGTTCCAGAGCAGATTAAATTTTGTACAAGCTTTTAGGGATTGACCCTCGAGCCTACCCCTTACTTCATATCCAAAGGATTAAAGTTTAATTTTCCTTCTTTTTAATCCTTTAGGCATCGTGGATCGAAGATCCCTCATACCCTTTGTCATTGTGTCTTTGATAAACTTAAGTCATGATTCTAGAACTTTGGATATCAGGGATTAGAGATCCTCCTTACCATATGTCAAAAAATGATTCAAACATCCTTAGTTCAAAATATGCCTTCGACCTTTCAGAAATCAAAGTTTAGGTGTACTCCTTATCTCTTGTCTTTAGGACTATCATTAGTTTTAAGCAATATTTCCATCCATCGACATCTGAAGTCCAATTCGGGGTTCGAGGGTCGGGTCCATCGTCTACCTCTTATTTATAGTTTTCATTAGGCTTAGGAGGTATGCCTGATTAGAAATACCTGAAAGCTTGCAAGCTTGTTGGGATTCAAGCATCATCAATGCTTCTTACTATTCACCTTAAATTTTTGGCATTGGATAAACAAAATTCCTATGACCCGATGCTCGATTAGCTTGCTTTTGACTTTGGTTGAACTTTTTGAAGGGATTACTTAAAGGCATATTATCAAAATTATTCATCGGAATAAGGTGGAACAATTTTCCTTATGGTTTCAGGTGTCAAATGTCAGGATTTCGTGATACTTCCTACCTCAATAAGGAAGTCTATAAAGGGTATGCCCAACATCTGATGGCCTAAGGGAGTTGTTACAAATAGGTTTTACTAAGTGTTTTCATGTGTTATAAGAAATCAGGGATCAGGGACATCTCCATCCTCCTACCTCTATGATAAAGGATGCAAGACGTATTTCCGATGGCTGACACCTAAAAAAGGGTTTCAAAGATTTTCACAAAGTCTCAGGATTTGAATTTTGAGGTTCGGGGTTCAGTCATTGGCCTATTCCTTTGTTATTTTTGCACAAAACTGAGACCTCATGATTTAGGGAAAGGATCAGGGATCGGGGGTCAAAATTTTAACATATTACATGCTAAATCCTTGACTTAATGGGTAAGTGATATGTCCAACACCCGATGCCCGATAGGTTTCAAGTTTAATAAAAATGCCAAGATAGGAAAGAGGAAAATCTCTGTAAGATTGAGGCTCGATGCCCGATCGATGACATCATAAACATCCTTGATCGATGCAATGAAGGGAAGGACGATCTAACAAGGGGAGAAAATGAAAAAATGAAAGGAAAAAAAAAAGGAATGAAAATGGTGAAACGAACACCAAAACCCCCAAGATCAAACTGACAAAAAGGCAAGGAAAACAAAAAACCAAATCATAAACAACTACAAGGATTCAAATTTTTAAAAATAATATTTGGAAAAAACTTAAATCTAACCTAGAATTATGTGTGAAGGAGGTGGGAAGAACGAAAATCCGGACCACAAACACCATATAGCCACAAACAAAAATGCAAGAAAGACACAAACTAGATGAACAAGAACAAAACACCAAACCCACGAACAAACCCACACACAAATAGGAACCAATGAGAACAAAACACCAAGATCATGAGCAATGATCAATGACAACACGATCACTCAAGCAAAAGAACACAAACAACCTCACACAACAACAAAAATGGTAGACTTGACTAGTAGAGAGGGCACTTAAAACTCGATTGCAGAGCTCGATATCACGAAAACAAAGGGGTAATTGTAAAAATGAAAATTATACTCTTGCTAATACCCCAACCAATGCTTTCATTAATGACATTAAATGCTCTTAATAGTGCATTCAAAATTTTGTGTTAGAGAATTTAATTTGAAGGAGTGAAGTGACGTGCACGAGGCTTGAGGCGACAAGATGCCGCTACCATCGGGCCTTGCAAATTGAGCATGTGAAATGATGAAAGATTGAACCACAAAGTCCAAAAGGGATGATAGATGAAACAACTGCAAAATATTGAAACAGGGGTTGGGGATCAAGCTCGATGTTGTGGGTAGTCAAATACCAAGAAGCCCGATCCATGAACCCCGACAAGGCATCATAAAGAAAGAGAAACAAGGAAAGGGAATGATGGAAGGAAAAGATGGGAAAGAAAAGGAAAAGAAAAAGGAAAATGACGACACATAAAACAAAAAGAGGGGGTCCCCGTTTTGTCAATAACAAAAAGGGGTGTGAGGGCGAAGGCACAACATGAGCAAGTTATGGAAAATATGCTTGAAGGGTTCCTTGTAAAAATGTTATTTCAAGGTTGTAAATATTACTATTGTAGTGTTTGAAACTTTGTTGAAGTACTCTTTCAATGTTTTTTTTATGTTAAAGTTTTAATATTAGCTGTTGAAATGGAGAAATAAAGGAAATACATTTTATAGTTTCCATTGAAAATATCCTTGCAAATAAATGTTGTTGATAGGTGAAGAAAAGAATTACATGTAAATTTCTTCTTACTTTTATGAATTTGTATGTTAGAATAATGTATCCTTTCTCAATATTAATTTATAAATTATTTTATTTCATGTAGTTTAAAAGTTGTATTGACAAGTTTTGTAAATGATTATGCCTATTAAATCTCCTTTATGAATGTTCTTTTTACTATAATTGAAAATGATTCAATTTTATTTTCTTGTTTATATCTATATATATCCCTCTTTTAATTGATTTTATTTGTTTAATGTTTAGTTTTTTTTTTAAATATTGGCACTATTTATTCCACTCATCTTTGCAATAGTTTGAGTGGCCCTATTTCTATATAATTTTCAAACAATGATATATATATAACATTCTATTTAATATATCCAATGAGTATATATTTTGTTAAATTTGTAAAGTAGAGAATGGAAATATTACAGTTGGTTTTAACATTTTACATAATATCTAGTGAGTATATATTCTATTAAATATGCAAAGTAGAGAATGGAAATATTAGTGAGTTTCAATAGTTTATTTAATTCATTATATGTATGTATACATATAGGGCATATATTTAGTACAAATATTAAGAATAAATGAAATATATTATGGATAAATAATTCTAATAATTAGTCTAAAATAGAAAAATACGTATACTCATACACATAAATATCCATTATTTGAAAAAATTAAATAAAATAGCTACAACAATTATGGAAAAGAGGAAAATAAAATAAATAAAAGAAAATAGAAATATATTATCTATCTTGAGAGCTATCCTCCTTTCCCTTACCCTTCCACAACTTCTAAGTGAAGGATAGGATTACCTTTTTAAAGAATTGTGATTAGGGTTTCAAGAATACCCTAGAATGATTAGCCCCTTAAGTGGGTTTACAATTAATTAACTTCCCTAAGTAAAGCTTAGCTTGTCACTTTATTGAACTATGGAACCTTAGGAGTTTAGAACAATTAATTAAGGTGGGATAAACCTAAACTATAGGTAGGCTATATAAGGTTGTACAAAGATATTTTAATTTGTGAGGCGACTTAATGTTTTGTCTAGTTGAGTTTAATTAGTAAGTTGATATATTTGTTTTTCTTTTAATGATTAGTCAATCAAGGATTTGAAAATTAATTTATAAGGTTATTAAATTAATTTTGAAAACTAATCCTTTGAGAAAATTAAACATATAGGATTTAGCTAAAGTTTTTAATTATTTTTAGTTTGATATAGTTATCTTAATTGTTTAGAAACATTGAAAATTCAACTTATTCAATATTCAATCAAGAGATGAACTAGTCTAATCAATGTGATTATTTTTAAAGTGGTGATTAATTTATTGAGAGCAATTCAATGTGTTTTAAAGTTTGATTTCTTAGATGTTTTTAAATTAATGTAAAATTAAATTTAGTCAAATTGAATAAACATTTAATTAAATGCAATTAACTTAGTCAAATCTAGCTAACTTTAGGAGCTAGGTCTTATCTTGGAGACTTGACCACCCTACTTTCACATGGTAATCCTAAAGGGATTGAACCTTGTCTATTACTCCCTTAAAGTGTCTTAGATAAAGACACCTAACCCTAATTAGGATAACCACCCTCAAAGGGTTTGCAAAATGGGTTTTGCAACACCCACTTACATTATTTCCCTTCCCTCACTCTTAGGTGGCATGCCCGAGATGATGTTGCATGTGCAATATAATTAGGTGCACTTGTTACTCTACCATGTTGAGTATAGTAGACGTTGTTGTTTAGTGTTTAAAAAAATTTTAGTTGTGTTTCATGTCCACATGTAAAATATAAGCATGCATTTTCAATCCAAGGACAGTGAGAGAACATGAAATACACTTTATAATATGTGTAATTGTATCTATGTTGGTGATGAGTGGTGCTAAGGATGATGAGTCCTAGGACTAATTAAAGAGGATGGCTACTCAAGAATAGGTGGAAAGTGATGTATAAAATGTGCACAATAAGTTATGTATGCATGTGGAATCTCAATGCATATCATGTGGCTATGTTGCTCATCCTACAAGATGTCCTTTTTTGAAGAATTACTAGAGGCATTCAATGAAACATCTCTAAATTAAATAGAAGTAGATGTGAAGGTAAAATTTTAGTGCATGTCATATGTGTACCCTACACATTCCTCAAAATGTCCACATTAGATGCTTGTGTATGAAAAACTAACAAAGCTTCCAAAACTGGAGGTGTAGGAAAATCAATTAAATTAATTTTTCATCAAAATGTTCAAGATTTTCCTAATAAGAAATCTCCTCATATGTATAATAATTATCAATAGGATTCTCAAAATCATTAAGGGTTAAAAGGTATTCAATAGTAGGATCATTTGAGAATGGAAGTACATTGGGATCTCCATCCATCATTTTGGTTTAAAAAGTGATAGGGCACATGATGTATGGCTAACAAAAATAAGAATAATTAGTCCTCAAACTATAACATATATATTACCCTATACAAGCTTTTGATAATGAGTACTAGGTTTATGAACAATATCATACAAATAGGGCAAGAGGGAAATCCATCTACAATTATTTATGATACCATCTCAGTACGACTTACAATTCCTCCTTTGGAAGGTTATGATAGAATAATGAATTAATATACCTATTAGCGATTTTGATAGATTTCCCTCCAATAGATTTTGAAACTTTATTTTAGTTCATTGATTGGAAAATATTCATGTGTAAGTCCCCCCAAGACAACTATGCGTGATGAAACTTTATAAGTTTTATGCATTTGCATTAAAACCCAATAGAGTAGCTCAATTAGTGCACCCTTAGAAAGAATAGTGAGCGGAATTTTATAAATTAGTGTATTTACAATGCTTGATTTGTTTCCCAATTGTTTTGTAATTTTAAGAAAGTGAAAAAAATGAAAGCATAGTCTTGGTGCAAAACCAAATCAAACAAATGGTAGCAAGATGCAATGCTAAAAAAATATCACATTGTAAAAACAACCCATTGATTGGAGTCTAGGTGTGAAAGATATAGACATTTTAAGTTGTAAAAACGAGAAATATATAAACTAAATCTTTGAGGAATTGAGTTATTTGAAAAAATTAAACCCATTCTAGTAAATTTATCATAGATTAACTTCACGGTGTTTGATGGGGATGAAACAAGAACCTATTCTAGCCAATTTTATATTTTTAAATACAATTGAATAATTCATTTATTTTTTAAAGGCATCCTATAATAAGTGATCTAAAAAACCTCAATTTGTAAGATTATAAAATCTAGGTGAAAGAAGTTAAAACAATGTATTCTATAATGAATTAATAGTTACTCTATCATACAAATGGTCTAAATTAGTGATATATTATCAAGGTAACACACAACTATAATGGCAACTGTTGGAGAGGCGACCATTGGTGAGAAGTCTGGTTTGGTGGCAGGCTTGAGTGATTTGAATTTGAACTCAAGCTCATGGAATCATGGTGAGTTTCAATTTGTATAGTCTATGGATTTGGGGTTTTCTGATGCAGCAGATGGCAAGTATAGATCGTGTGGTGTGGATACACTGCTGCTCCTTGGCGGCGAGGCTGGGAAAGATGGGTCATGTGGTGAAGATGTATTCAAAGATGTACTTTCGGAGGGGAAGTGTGTGGCTGATACCTTCAAGGTGTCTTGTGATGAATGCCCATAAAAGAGGATTTTCCTAAGATCCAAGGGGATAATGTGGCTGCTGGATTGGAAGAGCGGGTCCCATCAGGGGAATCTTGTGCGGCTAATCTAAGTATTCCTCAAATTGAGCTTGCTCTGGTGGGAGATAGTCAGCTGACAGGAAAGTCTTCCCTATTGGGTCAAAAATGGTTTGACCATTTTGCTTCTAAGCTTAAAGGAAAGGGAGTTGCTTCTGAGTCTGTGTCGTCTTCTAACATGGAAGTTGGTTTTTCCTTGTTTGTTTCAGACTCTCTTGTTGACAAAAATATTGCTAAAATGGATTTTTCTCTAGTTGGCAAGTTTTTAGGTCCTTGACCTAATATTGAGGAGGTCCGCACCTGGGTTCGTAAGAAGTGGGCTTTAAAAGGTCAGGTGGAAGTTGCAGCCATGGCTAAAGGATTTTTCTCCTTTTCCTTCTCCTGTGATGAGGACCTAAGAGTAGTGTTTGCAAAAGGGTCGCGGTCTTTTGGGCGTCTTTCTCTGGTTCTTCGTCCTTGGGAACCTAGGATGGATTTTTCCAAGTGCCTCTCTCATTCCACCCCTATGTGGGTTAAAATTCCAAACTTGCCTTTGGAATATTGAGACGAAGAAGTTTTCAAGGCGGTGGCTAACTCTTTTGAGAAGATTGTTTCTGTTGATGAGGCCACTCTTTCTAGGAAGCGGTTGGTTGTAGCCAGGTTCTATGTCATGATTGACCAAAATGTTGTGATGCCTGAGTTCTTGAATTCTAAGGTGGGGTCATGGAAGCAACCAATTGTTTTTGAAAATCTTCCTTTTTCCTGTTTCAAATGTAAGAAGGCAGGGCATTGGGCTAAGGATTGCCCTGCTAAAGAGGTCTCACCTAAGAATGCTAAGAAGACTAAGGTTTGGAAGATTAAGGAGCCTAAAGAGAACCAAGGTGAGTCACGTGCTGGTAACAATATGGAGCTTGAAGTTAGCATGGAAAACCATTATGTCCCTCTTAATGAGATTGTCAAGGATCCCGAGAAATCTGTGGAGGTGGCTATGAGCTAGTCTTTGATTTAGGATGTGGATCATGTCTCAGATACTTTGTGCTCCCTAAAAAGGTTTGTGATGGATCCTGCTATTTCCTTGCCTTCCCCTCAACCTAATGCTTTGAGGCCGATGGTTGGTGATGGTGCTTTGGTGGTGGCTGACACCGAGAGTAAAGATGAAGAAGGTTTCACCCAAGTGAGGGGGAGGAGGAAGAATTCCTCCACTTCTCCCCCTCCTCAACCTCACAAAGGCGTTACCACAAGAAGGAAAAAAGAAGATTGCGGGTCTGAGTCGAGGGGCCAAGGCAGACCTTCCTTGCAAAAAAGTAGGGAGAGGGAGTGAAAGTGGGATATTGCTGAGGGGGTTTAGAAAACCCTCTTTGATCTGTGCTCTAAGAGCACCCCCTCATCTTGCAAATGAAGATCATTTCTTGGAACATTAGGGGGTTGAATAATTTGCACAAACATGACCTCCCGAAGAACTTAGTTCGGGACCATAAGCGAGACATAGTGTTGATCCAAGAGACGAAAATGCAAATTGATAAGTTGGAAGTTTTGAGGAACCTGTTCTTTAAGGAATGTGGTTTCCATGGGGTTAGCTTAGAGGGAGCTTCGCATGGTGTTGCCACATTTTGGAATGCTAAGTTGATTAAAGGCGTCTCGATTGCGGATGGTTTCAATCATATGGAGACTAAGTTTATTTGGCTCAGGGATTCTTATTTTTGGGTTATCTCTAATGTGTATGCTCCTAACCTAAAGAGAACCAGTAAAAAGTTATGGGATGATCTTGGGAATCTTAGGATGAATTTCTTGGATCTCCCCTGGCTTGTAATGGGAGATTTCAACACTCCTTTGTGTGAGAATGAGAAAGTGGGGGGGTCTCAATCCAATCCAGAGAGACGGCTTGATTTAAAAATGTTTATTGTTGACAATGCTCTTATCGATGTTATATTAAATGGTGCCAAGTTTATTTGGTCCAACAGGCGCACATTGGTGTGGATAATATTCAAGTTAGATTGGACAAAGCTTTAACCTCTACTTCTTGGTTTGTGGGCTTTGCTTGTTCATTGTCTTCTATTACAAGGTGTGGGTATGACCACTTTCCTATCTCCTTTATTGTTGATAGGCTTGGGGGTAAGAAGAAATTTCCATTCCACTTTGAAGCCATGTGGTTAAGGGATCGAAGGTTTATGGACTATATTAGAAGTTGGTGGAAAGTCAACATAGATGGTTGTGTGATGTTTAGAGTTGCCAAGAAGTTGACCTTTATTAAAAGGAGCCTCAAGAAATGGAATAAAGAGTCGTTTGGTCATATTTTTGATTCTAAAAGCTTCATTCTTAAAAAAATGGATGATATTTAAGATGCCATTCAATCTAAGGGATTATCAGAGGATTTACAACTGCTTGAGGATGGCCTTCTCGTGCATTTACATGACATTGTTACTAAGGAAGATTTCTGGAGGCAAAAGTCTCATGCTATTTGGTTGAAGTCTGGTGACCATAATCCTAAGTTCTTTCATCTCACTGCCCTTAGGCATAAATTGTCTATTAGAATCTCCTTGATTATGGCTGATGGTTTGCAATTGGAGGATGAGGAGGCTATTAGAAGAACAAATGCTAGTTCCTTTGAGCAGCTCTTGAAGGATGATCTGGTTTGGGACAAAAATTGTGTGGATTCCTCTTTGGAAGTTATTCCTAATATTCTCTCGAAGAATCTAAACAAGGAGCTTATGGCTATTCCTTTGGCCCTGGAAGTTAAGGAAGCAGTCTTCTCTTTTGAAGGTAACAAGGCCCCTGGGCCTGATGGTTTTCCTTTTTTTTTTTCCAGTCATGTTGGGAGATTGTCTTAGAGGATACGATCAATGATACTAAGGAGTTCTTTGGCTCTAGAATTCTTCTCAAAGAGCTAAATGAAACTTTCATTGTTTTGATTCCCAAATCTATTGAAGCCAAGAGCTCTAGTGAGTACCGCCCGATCAGTATTTGTAATTATATTTATAAAATCTTTTCGAAAGTAATTGCAACTAGATTGCAAAAATTCTTGCTGAGTCTGATCTCTAAGCATCATAGTGGTTTTGTTAAGGGTCGTCAGATTCTTGATTCTATTATTACTGTTCATGAGTTGTATCATTCCAATAATGTTTCTAAGAAACCAAATTTCTTCTTGAAGTTGGACCTACTTAAAGCTTATGATAAGGTGAACTGGAGGTTTCTTTTGAATGTTTTGGACCACTTTGGTTTCTGTAAGAAGTTTCTTTAGCTTGTTGAACAACTTATCTCTACTCTGTCATTTGCTATCCTGGTGAATGGCTCTCCTCCCCCCTTCTTTAGGAGCTCTCATGGGCTAAGGTAGGGAGATCCTATCTCATCACTTCTCTTCATTTTGATGGTGGAGGCTTTTCATAGAAATATCTTGAAGGCACTTCGTGCTGGTGTTCTGAGGGGTCTTTCTTCTTCTTCCAGATGTGTTTCAATTACCCATCAACAATTTGTTGATGACACTATTATGATGGGAAAATCCTCTATTAGGGAAGTTAGAGTTGTTAAGAGGCTACTGGTTGACTATGAGATGGATTCTAGTTAGAGGGTCAATCTTCCTAAGATTCAAATTTTCTTCTTGAACACTCCTGAAGCTTTGTAGCTTAAGCTTGCTAGAATCTTGTCTTGTAATAGAGGTGAGCTCCCATCTTCTTATTTGGGGCTCCCCTTGTGTATCTCTAAGAAAATGGATTCCTTCTGGTTGGGTTTGTTGGATAGATTTAGTAGGAAGTTGGTGAGTTGGAAAGGTGCACTCCTCAGCCAGGCAGGAAAGATTCAACTTATTTCTTCCACTCTCCAAAATTTTCCTTTGTACACTATGAGTCTTTTCAAAATTCCTGCCAAGTTTGAAGAAAAAATGGAACAGATAATGAGAAGGTTCCTTTGGTTAGGTGTTGAGACTAAAGCCAAAATTCCTCTTGTGGCTTGGGATTTGGTGTATAGATCTAAGAAGTGGGGGGGTATTGGTATTTGAAATTTAAGAGTTTTCAATAAGGCTCTTTTGTCAAAAAATGTTTGGTGGCTCCTAAATGGGGAGGCTGGGTGGGCCTCTTTGGCTAGTAATAAGTATCTATATGGCTTGGAGAGATCTTGGAACCTGTTGTCTTCAGATGAAATCCCCTATAGTTCATGTTTTTGGAGGAATATAATTCTTTGTAGGGACTTGATTGCTAAGGGTGTTAAATGGCTGCTGGGCGATGGTACAAGTATTCTTTTCTGGGAAGATGTTTGGTGTGATGTTATTCCTTTAATTAGTCTTCCTTGGCCCCCCCTATTGTACCCTTGTGAAAACACCTTTTTGGGACTAAGGTGGCTGATGAATTTGAAGATGGGGAGTGGAAAAATTTCTAGGATTGGGATTTGTCTTTGAAGGTACTGAAGGACTACTTGTGCAAAATATGGATTCCCTTTTTTCCTAGACCGGATAGAGCCATTTGGGCCCCCTATGCTAATGGATTATTTTCGGTGGCTTGTACTCTCAGGAGCTCAATGGAGGTGCCTGTTTCTCCTCCTTTATGGGGGATGTTATGGAATAAGAAGCTGATTCCTAAAGTGAATGTCTTTTTCTGGATGCTTATGCAAGGTAAAGTTTTAACGCAGGATAACTTTTGCAAGAGAGGGTTTGCGATTCCTAATAGATGTATCCTTTGTGAAGTTGATGGTTAGAGTGATTTCCATATTATTTTTGGGTGTGAGTATTCTTTTTCTCTTTGGAGTAAATTTCTTAGTCTCTGGAATATTGGTTGGGCCTTTCTAGATTCTCTTGATAAGTTCTTTGATAAGTGGATTTTCTCTTCCTCCACTCCTATTCTTCGTTGGATGTGGGACCTTATGGCTCTGCATATTGCTTGGGGATTATGGAAAGAATAGAATAATAGGATCTTTCATGATTCTAAGTTGAAGGTTGACAATCTTTTCGTTAAGATTCGACGGGCGATTTTGGAAAACTTTTCTCTAATAAACTTTGATTCTACTCAGTGTGTCCCTTCTTCTTGCCTATATGGTTGTGATCTCCTGGTGACTACTAACTGGAAGATTAGTTCAATTCCCATTTTGAATCCTAAATCCAGTTCAATTGCTAGAATGAACACTAAGTGGTAGTTTCCTCCCTTTGGTTGGGTAACGGTTAACTTTGATGGGGCAACAAAGGGAAATCTCAAGCTTGCAGGATGTGGGGGGTGTTAAGAAATGATGTTGGAAAATTCCTAGGCATGGTGGCGCTCTCGTTGGGAATACAGTCCAATCACTACATGGAGGCGGAGGCTACGTTCATAAGTGTCAAATATGTAATCAGTAAAGGTTACTCCAAATTATGGGTTGAAGGCGATTCTTTAAATATACTTAACTATTTGCATGGCACTCATCATCCAAGTTGGAATGTGGATTAAATCATTAAAGATACTATAATCATGTTGCGATCTTGTGAAGAGACCCACATCTCTCATGTTTACCGAGAAGGAAACTCATTGGAAATTCTTTTTTCCAATGAGGCTATCAGTTTAAATGATTTTCGTGCATGGGAGGAGGGCTCGATCCTTACTGAGAAAGCTAGGATTTTATTGAGGAATGATGGCGTGCCTTGAGATGTTGCAATATTTATGTTCCAGTACCTTCTTTTGTTTCACATGCTTTGTGGGTGCTTTCTTGCTCTCTAGCTCCCAGTTGAGTGTTTTTTGCAAGGGTTTGCTTGTTCTGGTGTTGTTCGAGATGGGTGTTGATAGAAGGAGAATCGAATCGCATTCTTGCGGGGGCATCAGGAAAAATAAGAAGCTTTGGAATATACTACGTCATGGTAATTTCACTCCATTTTTAGAGAGACTGCACGGGCATGACCCTAATGCCTCAGCATAGTTTGTGTCTTTCTGGCATAACCACGAGCTTAAGGTTAATGGATTGGAAGTGGAGGTGAATGAGGAATTGGTTGCTTCTGGTTACTAGAATGTTGATGGTTGGTCGCAAGTTCTTCAATGACAAAAAGAGTAATGAGGAAGTGATGGACCAATTCTTCAAAGATGATGAGCGAAATAAATTAGCTAAATTGGAAAGTTGGGGTTATGAGAGAAAATCCCTCAAGAAAATTTGGGCGAGTGTTGTTGAGGTGCTTATGCGCTATGTAACTCTAGATGGGAGGTTTACTGCTATTCTTGGTCACCACTTCACTCTCCTCAACCATTTTAGACATGGTTTGTACATCTCTTTCCCTTTTTTCCTATTATCGTCTTTTGAGGTCTCTATGTACACTCATTTGAAGAATAGGAGGGCTCTCATCCTCCATGAATGTCTCATATTATTAATTATGGAGCATGTTAAGTCTCTTCTCCCTACTTCAGCCATTAGGGGTAAGGAGAAGACTTTGAATGATGTTTTTGGGTCATCGGGCTTAGATTCCTCTTTGGATGAGGAGGAGGAATGAAATGAAGAGGAGGATGATGTATCTCTGGCTGTTGTGACTACGTCTTTCAAGAATAGGAAGTTGGGTGGTTCTAAGAGTAATAGGGCCCCTAGGTGGCTTTTTTCTTTCTAAAAGTGAGGACATGGAAGTGGGTTCAGATGATTCCCCTCCCAAGACCATAGAGGTGGCTGTTGGTTAGGATGTTGTTGGTGGTGGCCTTGAGGTGGGGCCACAAGATAATGTTTTGGGTTTGGATGACAAGCCACAGAGGTTGTCGAAGCGTATTTCCAACTTGAAGAACAAGGACTTGGATGTGC
The DNA here is from genome assembly GCA_007258455.2 of Sequoia sempervirens. Taxonomy (NCBI): domain Eukaryota; kingdom Viridiplantae; phylum Streptophyta; class Pinopsida; order Cupressales; family Cupressaceae; genus Sequoia; species Sequoia sempervirens. Next base: position 42,723,331 of record VDFB02000363.1, read on the forward strand.
TGGCAAAGGACCCCAATGTGTCTGGTGATGGTAAGGATTCTGGAGTTAAGATGGTGGCCATTGAGGACTCCCCGATGTAGGATTTTCCCATTGTGGAGCAGGACAAGGAAATAAGGGGTCTTGATGAGTAGGAGGTGGAGAAGAAAAAATCTAAACAAGAGCCTTTAAAGGTAAATCCTCTCTTCGAGGAATTTTCTTACCTCAATGATGACTCTACCTCAATGTTTGAATTGCTAGAAATAGCCAGGGCTAGGGCTACTGGAACTTTAAGTTAGCTAAGTGGACTCTTGAAGAGTTCAATAAGATTAATATCAAAATTAGAGGTTTGAAGGAGAATCTGAAGAATGTTCCGAAGGGCTTGGTGTTAGACATTCTTATTGACAAAATTGTGGACCTAGAAGGTTCCTACCATGATTTCAAATATTTGTGTGAAGATAGATTGGTTGCTTTGGAAGCCAAGATTCTAGGAATAAATACAAATATTAAAAAGATTTTGCAAGCATGTCATATCTCTATGAAGAACAACACAGACTCTTTGGAAGTCCTTTTCAGAAAGATAAGTGAGCTTAGGGAGGATCAGGTTTACTTCTCTAAGCTTATGGAGAAAGAGCACTCGGTTAAAGGCAAAGGTAAAAATGCTGCTAAAGATGATGACAAAGGACTTGCTGTTGGTGTAATTAATTATTTAATTACACTTTAGGATAAGTTTACTTAGGTAATTATTTATTTCCTAGGATAATTATCATTTAATTCTTATCTTATCTTATTGAGCTGTCTTTTTGCTCAAGATAAGATTATGGTTGCTTTTTCCTGCTTTATTACATCATTTCCTTTTCAAAGGCTTTTGTATTATTTGTAAAACAATTCATTCAATAATCAATAATTCTGATTTTTGCTTGCACACATTGGCTCTGAGGGTTTACAGAACTTCTGTAGTTTTTGTTTTGAATATCTTTGCATGTGATAGGTGATTGCTTGTAGGTGTTCTTGGGGACTGTGAAGTTGGTTTTTCAACTTCTACATGGTATCAAAGCTCTAGACCTATTGCTTCCTATTCGTGATATGAAGATATTCTCTCACAACATCTTTTTCTATGCAAGGGTTTCAAGTCAGATTGATTTTTTGTAGATCTGGGGGTAGCCAAAATTTCAGAGCATTTTGGGCTCGAACGGACGTCACCATCACGATCAGATTGTCCAAAAACCCCAGAAACACCTTTCGTTTCATTGATTTAGGTGAAAGTTGGAAAAAAAATTTAGCCCCAAGGCCGTACGGCCCCAGGGCACGCAGATTGAGGCTGAAAACACAAAATTTTTTTTAAAAAAATTTAAAAAATTAAAGTTTTTTTATTAAAATTCTGTGCGGCCAGTTTAAATCCACACCGCCACCCTCCCGCCACTAGGCGGCCACTGGCCACAAGCCCCACCACCTGTTTGCACCGCCGCATGTGGCTCTCGCGGCCCTTCTACCGAGCTCCCTCGTGCTTTGTCGAGCTCTGCCGAGCTCCCTTGTTCGTCGCGCCGCCGACCAAGCCTTAGCCCCCGTGGGCTTTAAACTTTAAGCTGCTGGTCACATTGGATCTAGGGGCTCCACCGCCAGGCTTCAAACCCTAGCCCCCTGGGGCCGAAAGTTTCTAGCCCCCGAGTGCTTCATTTTTGCACTTGCTTAGTCTGGAAGTGCCCTTTTACAGGGCTTTTTTTCATTTTTCCATAAATTTTGCAAACAGAGTCATTTTTTTTGAAAACGAATAGTTGCCAGAAAACTGATTCGACGACAAATCTGATGGTGGTGGTTTGATTTTCAAATTTTTCCATTTTGATGCTTTTTTGGCTTGTCAAAGCCAGAAGTAGCTATTTTCACTCCGGGAGGCGTAACTTTTGCATTCTGGCTCCGTTTTTTGAAAATGAATAGGCGTTGGAAAGCTGGTTCAGTGCTCTACACAGATCTTAGACCTATTTTTTCATAGTTTTTTACCAGGTATCTAATATTTCTGTTTAATATCAGCCTCTACCTTTTCAGTTATTTTCTTGGGAAGCATGCAATCAGGGTATTTTTTTGAGATCAACGAGCATTGTTTTTTTATTTGAGAGTACATATTGCTGTTTTCTGTCATGGATTTACATCATATTGCACCCCTTGCTCCATTCAACTATTTTGGTTGGAAAAAACAAATGGAGATTCACTTGAAACATAAAGGGCTGTATAGGGTAACCATGGGTACAGAAATTGAACCTATAGGTGCTACTGAAAAGAGAAAATGGTTTAATAGGTGTGATGAAGCTTATGGTACATTATGTCTGTCTCTTTCATCTGACCTCCTTTTCCACATTGAATCTTGCACTACACCAAATGAGATATGGGATACTTTGGAGTCTTTGTTTGGGAAGCAGGATACTATGAGAGGGTTTCAGTTAGAGAATGAGCTTATTGGCTTAAATCCTATGGATTTTGACAGCATCCAGGAGTTTTTCACCAAACTCAAGTCTCTTAGATTGCAGTTGTCACAGTGTGGTGTTCAGAAAGAAGACTCTCAGTTGATATTGTCCATCCTTTCTAAGCTTGGACCTGATTATTTAGTTTTTGTATCTACCTTTTATGCCACTATGGATGCACTTGGTACGAGATTCACTATGCCATCTCTTGATGAATTTTCTTCATCTCTCACTCGAGAGCAAGCTAAGTTAGCTAGCATGGGCACGGTGAAACCTTCTTCCTCTTCACATGCACTTATTGCATCACAGGAGCCCAGAGATCAGAAGGTTTCTACAAGCAAAGGCAAGAAACAAAAACAAAAGGATTCCAAACCTCTAGAGTAGCAAAAGGAGTCCTCAGATTCATCCTCCTCTTCTAAGGGGAAATCATTTAGGAAGGAGAAGTCTACATGTGCATATTGCAGGAGGAAAGGACATGCAGAACATAATTGTTACAAGGACATTGATGAGCTGAAACATCTTCTTTAGAAACATCAGATTGATTTTCCTTCTAGGATGTCTGCATCATCTTCTTCTCCTCATTCTTCTTCTTTAGAGCAGCATAACACAGGCACAGCTGATTTACATACTTCACCAGATATGAAGGGACATGCTCTTTATGCTTCTTTAGGTATTGGATAAGGGAGATGGCTTCTAGATTCGGGAGCATCTCATCATATGGCATCTTCACAGTCTATGTTCACTTCCTTTGAGCTTTGCACTATGTCTCCCATTTTGATGGGAAACAACACTTACCTCAGTGTTATAGGGAAGGGGTCTATTAGTTTTGGGGATCACTCCTTTCAGGATGTCTTGTGTGTCCCTCACTTGACAAATAACCTTCTTTCCATCTATCAGATAACACATGGGGCCAATGGGAGATCTGTGGAGTTCACACCTGATTTAGTTATCATTAGAGACTTGGAGAGTAGAGCAGTCATTGCTACTGGGATGGTGGATCATTCCTCTCGGTTGTATTCCTTCACTGATTTTTCTACTGGTGGTGCTTCTGTTCCTACAGCTGTTCCCCACACTTTGCGTGTGCATCATCATTCAGAGGAGAGATTTGGCTTCTTAAACATTGGTGTTCTCACTTTGGATCCTGTTCTCAAGCCTTCTATTCCATCTCCTCCACCTCCTGTTGCTTCTTTTGTTTCAGTGCAGTAGGATCCAATTGATCATACATCTTTGGAGGTTTCTATTGAGTCTTCACCTACTTCAGCTTCTTCATTTGTTGAGGTCACACCTGTTTCTGTGGAGACATCTTGGGCTACACCTATTCCACCTTCAGAGATTTCTTTGATTCTGCCTCTTCCCTCTCACGTCTTTCAGGAGATGCAGTTTCTTCACTTCTTTTGGAGTTACTTCATTCTAGGGGGAATCTATGGTCTCTTTCTTCCTCTCTTATGGGGGAATTCTTTTATGTATCTTTGTGATGGATGGTGTCCTTGGGGGGTCTTATGGAGTCCTCCATCTTTCATCACGTAGTTTATTGCATTCTATTTTGGGGAGGAGTTTTGTTCTCATGTGGTTTTCTCCTTTACCCTGTTTGATTTAGTTTGCATTGCATTTGTAAATGAGTACCTGATCAGGCCTTGTTGCCGAGACTCATCTTTGCATAATAATTTGCTTCTCCCTAAGTTGCACTTATGGGGGGGTGTTGGTGTAATTAATTATTTAATTACACTTTAGGATAAGTTTACTTAGGTAATTATTTATTTCCTAGGATAATTATCATTTAATTCTTATCTTATCTTATTGAGCTGTCTTTTTTCTCAAGATAAGATTAGGGTTGCTTTTTCCTACTTTATTGCATCATTTCCTTTTCGAAGGATTTTGTATTATTTGTAAAACAATTCATTCAATAATCAATAATTCTAATTTTTGCTTGCACACATTGGCTCTGAGGGTTTACAGAACTTTTGTAGTTTTTGTTCTAAATATCTTTGCATGTGATAGGTGATTGCTTGCAGGTGTTCTTGGGGATTGTGAAGTTGGGTTTTCAACTTCTACACTTGCTGTTAAAGGGTCGACTGATTGGAAGAAATCCTTTGATGTTGAGACGGAGTTGTTGGACATGATTGAAAGGAATAGAAGCTAACAACTTGAGGTGGCCAATACCCTGAGTAGTTTGAATTAGTGTTTGGTCTTCTTCTTAGTTGCTTTCTATTTTCTACTGAGTATAGGTTTTATTCCTGTTGTTTTGTTGTTTTGATGATGTTCGGTGTTGTTGTTACTTTATTTCCTTATCATTAGTCTAGCACCCATTTTGTTATGTTTTTTGGCTAATGGGTTGTTGCTGGTGACTTTCTGAATATTTTTTTTTGGCAGCACTTAGTATCTTTTGTTGTAAAGGGTTTTGGGTCCCTTCAAAACCTGTTTCTCCCTTATAATCAAAATAGTTACTCTATCAACCCATAATGCTAGTCTAAGTTTTGAATCCCAAGCCTTCTTTTTCTTTTCAATAATTTTTTTCATTATCTTCATCAAGCTTTTATTACTTGATTTAGCTTTCCCATTTCCTTAGGGATGGTAGGGAGATGAGTATGAGAGAATAATTCTATATTGATGGAAAAAAGTTATGAACTCCTCAGACCTGAAGCACATTGTATTGTCAAATATTATTCTCACTAGTACTCCAAATCTAGTTATGATGTTGTTCAACAAAAAGTCTATCACAACTCTGCATGTAGCTGTCTTTGTGGGGATAGCCTCAATCCACTTGGTGAATTAATCAGTGGCTACCAATATCCACCTATTTCCACCAATAGATCTCTATACTTTTTTTCCAATAAAATTAATTCCCCACTTTTGGAATGGAGCCTCTATAGACATTGGCCTCAAAGGTAGAACTTTCCAAAGAATCTTTGACAAGTGTTACACTTCCTCACCATTTTTTGGGTGTTTACAAATATTGTAGGCCACTAATAGCTAGATCTCAGAATCTATGTGTATTTTTTGGCCATAAAATATCCTCCACAAACTCCATTGTGCATCTCATCTATTATATGGGCAGCTTGCTCGTCATTTACGCGTTTGAGAAAAAACCCATCTCTACTTCTCCACCATAGCTCATTTTGAATCACAACATACTTGATGGAATGAATTTTCAGGGTTCTCTTTTGGTTATCATTCATTCCTTCTGGACAAGACATATCTTTCAGATAAAAGACAATGTCCTTATAGCAGGGAGATGACTGCATATCACGGTCTAAAGATAAGATTGTATCTACATTGTTAACTTGGTTAGCTTTCAAGTTTGATTCAACCATGAGCCTAGTTAACCCTTGTCCTATAACAAGCTTTTTTATTTGGATGTCAACATTGAATTATTGGATCTTATTTATCCATCTACATCTTCTCCCTGTAACTTCTTGTTGTGTAAAACTGTCTTTTATGGCAGCATTAGGGACATAAACTATAATTTCAACTCCCACTAGATATATTGTGAAATTTTCTATAACATTGACTAGTGCATGAGCTTGTTTCTCAATTATGTCATACTTTTGCTCAACGACTTGTAAATATTTACTAAAAAAGGTAATGGGTTTCTCATAACCTTCAACATTCTTTTTTAGCAACATAACAACTATGGTGTGAAATGAAGAAAATGAAAACAACTAGAATGGATTTGAAAAATATGGATATTTAAATACACGAGCCTTCTTAATTGCCTCTTTTATACTTTGGAAGGCCTTGCTTGGATCTTCACTCCATTCTATTGATTCACCTTTCTTCAGCATCTTAGAAATAGGTTTTGTTATTTTTGCAAAAATTGTCACAAATCTCCTCACAAAGTTAACCTATCCAAAAAAGGATTGAATACCCTTGATTGTTTTTGGCTGAGGGATATTTTCAATAGTTGCTACATGCTTTGGATCAATCCTAATTCCTTATTTTGATACTATATGGCCCAATAGTTTCCCTTTTGTAACCCAAAATACACATTTTTTGGGATTGAGAGAAATACCATATTCCAAAGCTCTAGCAAAGATCCTTAAATCGATGCATACAATGATATTCTCCTTTCTTAGAAAAGGCAGTTAGATCATCTTGGTAAACAACCATGAACTTTTCTATAAGATCTAAAATTTCAACATCCATAGCTCTTTGAAATGTTTCGCCTGCATTTGTTAGACAAAATGATACTATTACATAAACATGTGTGCCCCATGGTGTAGTAAAATCAATCATATACTACTCAAATTCTTTCACTTTAACCTAGTTGTATCCTAAAAATTCATCCATCATTGAAAAAAACTCACAACCAGTGACCTTAAATGCAACATTGCTTTCATATTAGGCAATGGATAGTTGTCCTTCAATGAAGACACCTTCAAATTTCTAAAATCTACACACAACCTTATGTCTCTATTCTTCTTCTTAACTGAAACTAAGTTTGGAACCCAAGTAGAATGTCTAATAGGTTTAATAATTCCACCATCTCTGTGTTTCATCAACTCTTGTTGCATATTCAGTGCCAGTGTAGGGTTAATTGGTCTTTTCTTTTTCTTGAAGGGCTTAGCATTTGGTTTGAGAGGAACATCATATTGGAACAGGTCCTCTCTATATGCCTTCAAATCAACATATGACCAAACAAAGACATGCTTATATTTCCTAAATAAGGAAATAAACATTATTCTAATTTTTGGGCTTAATATTTACGAATGTACACCTTCTTAGGTGCATTCTCAATTCCCAAGTTTACTTCTTCTAAGTCTTTCTCATGTGTAAGGGTTGACTTTATATCACACTTGTCTAAATTTTCAAAGACCCTTTCTAGGGCTACCAATCCCTTTGGAATTTTGTTAGTTTTCAACTTAATCACCTCGTTTCCAAAGATAGTTTCCTTTCCATCAATTACATCTACAAAACTTTGGAAGTCAATTTTTTGGCTATGGTATTCATCTATAAAATGTAAAAATTTCAACAGATCTTGATCACCATTGAATACCTACTAGTTACAAATATTATTTGGGATAGATGACCTTGTCTTCACCTCAAGTTTTGATATTCCAAAAAAATTTATATCATTAGGCCTGATGGCGATGTTGGTAAGAAGATATTCCATTACATTTTTAGACCATTCTATCCAATATATGGAAAATGCATGAAACATCTCAATGGTATCCCATACGAAAAACTTATATTGTTTCAATCTCTTATGTTTGGAAACAAAATTTTCCCTAATTTGGGATACAAATTAATCAAATTCCCCTATAAATCTAAGCTTCTTAATATTATGTTTGATCACCATATTCAGTCCTAACAACAAAGCCTCATATTTTGCAACATTGTTGGTATATTCAGACTTTAGAGAAAACAAGTATTTGTAAGACTTACCTCTTGGCAATATGAGAATCACCCCAACCCTTCCTTTGAACATGCTTCATCAAAATACATTAACCATAGTCCATCCTTCTGAGCACATTTTTTAAACTCTTGACTTATAAGCACTCTCTTTCTTCTCAACTAGAGTTTCTTCCACTCTAAAATTATTCATGTCAACATTAATGAAACACACTTACTCTGCTGATTGTAGCTCTTCAATAAGGTTAGGATACCTGTTTTATCTATTGAGATTAACATTATTTCCATTGATAGGGATCATGGCATAACAGAGATCCCATTGCATGCTTCCACCAGCCATTTCTGACTATTTTCTTGAAAAAAGCATCCCATACTGAGGTGGCACGTTGACTACAGTCACATTCATTACAAAGTCTTTCTTAGGGAAAGTAGAAAATTTGAAATGTACATCCTTCATTACTCCAATCATTGGAACCTCCCTACAATCTATTGCAAATCATTTTCCAAATGCTCTACTTACTTGTAATCCTAGTTCTTTCATGATGGTCAGTGGCATAATGTTGGTGGACGCCCTTGAATCAATCATACAATTCCCAACCAATTTATTATTAAAATACAATGTTACATAAAAATGGTCAACCTAATTTGGGCATGTAGTCAAAGTAGTGCCAAGAATATTTTAGGTATTTCATTAATGTAACTTTCAGGTTCAACCTTTTTCTAATTTATCTCTACCCTTTTTAGGCAATATAGTCACCTTCTTCACATTAGAAGCTATAGCTACACCATTGATGAGGCCAACTTCCTTCTCCTTGTGTTCCTCAATTGTCATGTTTTCAAGCAGAGGAAGATATACCTTAATCTAAGACATATCACAAGAGATATATTTTTAATATCACCAATTTGAGTGGCAAGTATATTCTAATTATTGGGCTTCTCTTCTTTATTGTGTGAGTCAGATCCTTGAGTACATTTGGAATTCTCGTTTTCTTGTTCATATTTTATTTTTTGATACTTAGCCTTTAGGAGAGGAGAGACAATTTGATCTAGGCTTTTCAATGTCCTTTCCTTTACATTATGCATCCTTGTTTTTAACTTCAAATCCTTCTCTTTGTTTACTAGGATCCTTATCATTCACCTAATTCTTACTTTCCTTTATGAAAATACTTCCTACTTTTCCCTGATCATTATTGATTGCACTATTTCTCAAATCATAATTTCTCTTGACTTGGGCAATAGAAATAGAAGTTAATGCTCTAATCTCTCCATTAGAAGGTATTCTCAATCTCACATCAAAGCTAGGCATTTCAACATTATGTATTTCTACAAAATTTTCTTTTTCGTCATCTTAGAATTTTTTTGATGATACTCACCTCATTGATATCTCTTATCATGAACATCTGTATCAATGTATCCTTCATTATAATAATACTCATCATTAGTGTGAGATAATATAGTTGACATCATATTAATCTCATGATGTTTGCTAAGGGTGTTATCACAATCATCACAAGGAGTATCATGACCTTCTATAAACCGAGTAACCATGCATTGCATTGGTGAATGAGGAAATTGACAAACTATACGTGCCAAAGGTTTTCTTCAGTAAAATTGGCATTATTTCTTTTTAGAGGGTTAGGTTTCTCTCTATTTTTCACCTCTTTCTAATTATTTTGTATGGGTTTACCATTATGCCAATTTGTATTGTATTTCTGGTCCGATAACTTAGGCATTCTTTCTTACCTTGATAGCTAGGTTTATCATGAAATAAAACTTTGTCATTTCTTGCTAATTTATAACTCAAGTTCTTCAAGGCACTCATAACTTTATCGAATTTATCCTCAAAAGATGTTTCCTTGCTTTGATGCCCCTTTGGGTTCTGCAAGAGTTTTATGTCATCCCTCTTACTCATTTTTTTTGATGCTTTCCTATCATTTTCAATATGCATTGCTATTTTGCAAGCATCCCTTAAAGAATGAGGATCTTTATCTCTGATCTCATAACCTATTTTAGGATCATATGCATTACAATACAACAGCAAGCACATGGGTTCACTAGGTTCCATATACTATGGAATTTTATTCATCACATTCATAAACCTAGTATTAAAATAAGAGATTGATTCATTATGGCCTTTACTTATAATTTTAAACTCATTGATAATGAATCTAGGACTAGTCTTATCACCATATTTCTCTTTGAATACTCTTTTGAATTCATCCCAGGACCCTATCCTTGCATCAAAAAATTCCCTATACCAATCCCTTGCATCGTTAGTTAAAGATTGCATAAATAATTTTATTACAACATTTTCATCTTGAATTTCAAAATCATTAATTAGATTTAGGAAAGCTTTGAGATGATCCTCACCAGATAATGCATTGTTTCCTAAAAAAACAATCAAAGTATTTATGAAATCATTAGGGAGGGATTAGGATACCTAGGGATACCATTAAAATCTAGATGTATTTATCTTTTTGGTTGCAAGGGTCTTCTTTCTGGGAAGTTCTGTGCAATGGGATTCACTTGGGGATTAACTTGAGTATTTTGTTGAATGACACCATTTTGAACCTCTGGTGGATTAACATTCTATCCACCCATTTGGATACCCACATTTGGGTTATATTGCTGGTAATTTTGGATATGACCTCATGTACCAAGATTTTTTCCTATATATATGTTGTTGAGGTATTGCTCCCATACCAATACCTTGTTGATGAACATTATGCTGCAATCAAGAATTCTAAGTAAGATTTATTTGAGGGTTTACTCACATACCAAAGTTCATAGGTGTAAAAGTTGCATAAGAATTATTTGTTGAGAAATAAAAGGCTGAGAATTTCTTTGAGAGGAAATTCCTATAGTATTTGCATTAGGCATAGCTTGTGAAGTAACATTTGAATGCGGATTGATTGGAAGCATACTATTTATTACAGGATTAGTCTAGGTGCTTATATGGGAAATATCAAGAGGAATATTCAAAGGATTACTGCTTCCAATAGGATTTGGTGGTGCTAATACATAAGTACCACTAGAATGATAAGAATCCTTCATATTCTCTATTCTTTTCTTCATAACATCCCTCATTCTGATAACTTCTCTAATTTTCATTTCTTCTAATTTTCTTAATTCCAATTGTTGGTCATCCACTTCTTTCAATAATTCTTCCCCAATCTTGATGTTTGTGGAACAACTTGGGAGGTATTTGTAGCCATACTAGATGTGGCAGGATTTCAATAAGATAAATGAGTTTGTTCTTGGACACGAGGATGACAATTTTTTTTTGTATAAAACTTGCTATAGGTATGTTTGGATTAATTGTATGATTAGAGATGCCATGTCTAAGATCATACTATCTTTGATTTTGTTCAATTTCTCTTTCAACCCTTTCTTGGAAAATTATTTGTTTCTCTAGATCTATCCAAAGTTCCTTATTTCTTATATTTTTCTCAATAAGTTCAAGGACTCTAGGACTTAAATATCTAATTGGTGAATGAACAAAACTGTCATCACTAGTATAAAAAAAGCAGTTTCCAAAAGTAGGAATTGACTTACTTGCATCCTTAGCTTTCCATGTCTACTTTGAATTTGTAGCTTTGTCTTGAGCTTCTTTGTGGGATTATCTTTGAATAAAGACCTTCCTTCCATTCGGATGATAGTACTTCCTTCTTACAATTATCACCGATTAATGAGATGTTTCAGAGTCACCACCCAAAAGGGGAATTAAGATATGCAATTTTTAGAAGGTATTATGAATTATAGACACATATTAACAATTATTAAACAACTTAAGGCAATTCACACAAATATATTTCAGACTCTACCCAACACAATAATTCAATGGATTGAAACATACATGCATTAATCCCCAATAGAGTCACCAATCTTGTTGGTTTGTTTTTCTGTGATACCCAACTGATTCTTGAAATAATCTAAAGAATAGCTAATTCCAATGATCAAGTGCTTCAAGGGACTGGCCAACGAAATGTAGATAGATTAGAAAATTTTCTCCTCTGAACTTCAAGCTTTGCAAAACCTAGGAGGGTAGTCCTTTACAATATCTAATAGGATTACACACAATTGGTAGAAAGATATTGTTAAAATAGATATGTTCTATCAGGTCTAACCAAGAATTACAAATAAAACTCACTTAATAGGCTATATTCTTGGAGACTTTATGTATTATTGGTTATGAGAATATGAAATAATGTTATGAAATGCATTACAATAGTATGGGAAACATGATTTTCATATTTGGTTACGATGGATATGTAAGTAGAACTTACATCTAGACTGGTGCCTTAAACCTAGGCTACATAGTCAAAGAGAAATACAATTAAACTTGAATAACAAATTTTAACTAAATTCTATGAAAGCTTATATACCAATGCCTTATAATGATATCTTTCAAAATTTACAATCAAATCTTCAAAACCCTCAAGATTTCTAATATAACAGTTTAATCTATTACTTGAATTGAATCTATGGAAGAAACATTCATTTTCAAAAAAATTGCAATGATGAACATAATGTTGCAAATATAGTTGTTGTTGCACCAAAAGATCAACTTGTTAATGGCTGATACAACCACCAAAGTTAATGAATCCACGAGGCGATTAAGCCATGCCACGAACCCGAGCATTGAAATTCACAAGGAGACCAAGGGTGCACACCTTGCAACAATCCCCATGTGCAAGCGAAGGATTCAAACATGTGACCCAAGATTTGATACCAATTATTGCAAAGAAGGTTGCTATTGCACCAAAAGATTGACCTATTAATGCCCGATACAATCACCAAAGTTAATGAATCCATGAGAGGTGGCTAAGCCATGTCACAAACTTGAGCTTCACAATAGAAGGAGACCAAGGGCACACACCTTGCAACACATAAATGATCCTTGATTAATTTGTATTTATAAGTGAGAATAAGAATTTACTTTTGGAGACAATTCATTGTAAAATTTTCATAGCATACTGATATAGAAAAGTAGTATTGTTATACAAAATTAAGAATTACATTCATAATTCTTCCCTAGTAAACCTAAATTGGACTGATACAAACTTAGAATATATACTCTCTATTTACAAAAATCCAAGATCCTTTGTAAATGGCCCTAAATTCCCTTTTATGAAAACACAAGAGCAACAAACCATATTCCATTGACAAATGTCACATTTTCATTTGGCAATCTTATCCTAGGATAAAAAAAGAAGGTTACAACTAACTAGCAAGAGACAAAAGATGCATTGCTAGAGGAAAAAATAGTTAGAAGCCACATGGGGAGATATTTTTTGATGTAGATGATAAAACAAGAAGGAGAAACATCATGCACTCTATTAATTATACTTCTCCATCCATGCTGTAAAAACATCCTCTGAAGGCCAAGGATGTGCCAAAATTAATCTGATGTGGATCAAATGATTAGAATACCCTCCATTAGTCCATTTCCTCACATCCTTAACAAAATTTTCTAAAATCATCTCTAGCTTTAACAACTTGTCTAGAGCAACATTCATCTTATCTGCATCTAGAGTATCATCTACAAGAATAGAGTTTAAGATGGGAGGTAACACATTGCTAAACTCAACTCTCCATGATTTATACTCTTTTAACTCTTCCTCCTCATTTATAATGTTAGGCATGAGACCATATTTGAGGTCATTAGAATCTTCTAAAAATTTCTCCATGGCTAGTTGAAAACTTTGATGCACAATCACATTATCCTCAATTTCTTCTAAAACATCATAAATAATCTCTAATTCTCTCGGAGCATATAAATCAATATTTTCCCTAACAACAATATTTTCAATTACTTGCCTCATAAGACTCTATTTATCAATTATACCCCAAATTCAATTTTCCAAGATAAATTGAGTAATATGAATAGTCTTGACTTCAGTGTACCAATTCCATGTCTCCTCTAGAAGGCTCAAATCACATTACAACCTATGCCAAAAATGTTGTCAACCATCTCTTAGAGCTTTTCCTTTCTATCCTTCCTTGCTTTATCTTCTGCCCTATTTTGATCATTGAGCTTCCTCTTTAATTGACTTATTTCTACATCTAGGGCTACTTTTTCTTGATCATTTTTTCACCCACTCTTGAATGAGGAGGTGGTATCAATCTAGAAACAACATTTAATTGCTCCTACAATTGTAGATTTTGGTCATTTACCTTATTCAAATCTACTTCTAATTTCTTGACTTTGGCCTCTATGAACAAGGTTGTATTCATGTAGAAAATGTAGCAACTTGCAAGGCACTTGTGTCACCCATTATTCTAAAAATTAAGGTGCCAATTAATTCATTAGTTTCCTTAATAACCTTGGGCTTGTTTGTTTAAGGAAATAATGACCAAATAGCTAGGGTTTCATGCCTAGGGTTGAACCCTGAGACAAAGTAGAGGGCATTTGCTTGCTTTTTTGATTCCAATACTAGGTTATTTACCTCTTCCCTTCTGATTGTATCAAATGCTATTGTAGATGATATATCCCAATCTAGTAATAATTTGCATCCACCTTTCTTGAAAATGTCCTTGCCCTTTTCAGGTGTCATACCTACCATCTCTACACTCACTTTTTCCCAAAATTCAGTAATGACCTCCTTTCTCTTTTCCTTAGTGAGACTTTGTCATCCAATGTTTGATGCAACTCTTTACCTTTGCTTTTAAGGATAAAATCCCTAAATTCCCAAGTGGTAATGAATTGGTCATCCATCATGAATTTGGAGCAAGCATGTTCTCTCACATCATCCACCACGTAGTCCCCAGTCTCTAAACTAATCAATATCCTTTGAGTGGATGGTCTCTCAACAAAAACCCTTAGAATGGGGAACTTTACTTGGACCAAATTGGAATCCCATAGAACTCATTAGGAGTAATATGTTAATCCACCAAAGATCCCATTGGTCGAGCCACCTTTTGTAGAGGTGTGACATTTTTTGGAATTTATTTTTTTACTACCTGGGATGATGAGGGACCAAATTCATCTCTCTATGGAATTTTTATTGGAACACTTGATATTAGAATAGCTCTATTATCCAACATAGTCATTATTTTAGGATTGGATCCTAGATTTTTGTGTATGATCCCTTGTAAGAAGGGTCTACCCCTTTTCTTCTCTCTTCTACATTTGGATTTTAACCCTTTGTTCTCTCCTTTTTGTTTCCTCCTTGGATAAAGGGAAGTTCCTGATAAGGTCCTCAATAGGATCATATTCATGTATAAATACAACAAGTTTATATTTTTTCTTGACATTATGAATGAAATTTCTAAGATCATTCTTTTTAATCATATCAAACCTCATCCTATAGGGCAATAGTTTATTCATAAGAAATTCCAACCTTTATTTAGATGTCACCATGAAGTCTGAGAATATAAGGGTGGAAGGGAGAATTGCATGTTTCTTATAGTTCTTGAAATGATTGTTGTCCACCTCATTTAGCTGCAATATTATTTCCAAATATGCAATTCTATTTAGAATTGATTTAGGTAATATTTGGAGAGCCATAGGGGAACCATAAAATTTGATGATTGTAGAGTCTGAATGGAAGAACTGGTCTCCCCAATTATGATCAATTCCTAGCTCTAGTTAAAGATATATAGGCCTCAAGAATCTTCTCACTTCTTCTGAAAATACCCAATCAGTAGCTTGGCCCAAATTCCCAAGGAGACCTTTTACAAAATACTGCTAAAAAATATAATAATTGAATTGATATCACAATTTCTATCCCAGATATACATCCATTCCTGAACCAGGAGCATGAATCCTTGTTCATTAAAGGCTTTGATTTTAATTTTTGGATCCCAAATCTCCCTTCCAACATAAAGAAATATATGGCACAATAGAGAATACCATTTAAAGTTGACAATATTGCAATCCTTGCTAAGAGAGCTTAGTAACTTATGAAGTTCCCCAACAACATACCCTGCATAATCATATGAACTATTTACATCCCTACTATGGATGTCAACTACAAAAACCATCAATTTCACTTGCATTTCGGTTCTACTATCAATTTTGAATACCTAATATAGGAAAAATAGGTCTTCTAAAATTAATCCTCAAAGATATCATAGTTAAATGGTCCAAGATCACCATTAGTAAACCTTTGGATTTCTCTATTTGGTCCCCTAGGTATGAAACTAGGCAACCATTTTACCCTATAGCTATCTCTTAGCCTCTAATATTCTCTTGTAAATTACCCTAAATCAATAGGCCACTGAGCATTCATGTCCAAATTAAAAACTTCACAAATATAATCTCTGTCCAGAGTTAGCAGTGTGACACTCTTGTTAACAATGCCCCCAGTATTGGGATTGTATGCCCCAAATATAGCTCTAATTAGGTCAACATTTATAAAGAAATTAGGGTATATTAACCTTCCCAATCCCATTCTCCAGATATTAAAAATTGGTCGATTTGCAAAGAATTTCTTGTAACAATATTTAAACAAAGTGTAACCATGGATAAGAATTATGGCATCTCTACAACAATATTCTTGTCTACAATTCTTTCTAATTTTTTTTGGATCCTTGACTAACCCTAGGTCTCTTTGAAGAACTTGGTAACTAATCCATAATCTCATCATCTTAACCCCTTTAATTTCCTCTTGAAGTTCTAACCATGACTAATGCAATTGGATACTAGGGTATGTAAACTAGGGTTTTAGAATTTTAAAACTTTAGTGAAGACTTCTTTTCAAATTCTAACAATTCATTGCTATCAAAACCCTAACTCACTTTTTTAATAAAAAATACATGATTTTATTAAACCAATTTGCAGAAAGAGGGCTTGAATTTGCTTATGCTTGAATTTTCTATGAACCCTAGAAATGTCACTGAAAACCCTAGTTTGTTAAAAAAATTGCAACAAATTCACTCTGCAACCTTCACTTTATGCCTTAAATGATTTAGAAACATGTAATTAAGACAATTTACATGAAAAATTAGGTAGATATGGATCAAATCCACCATCAATTTTCTCATGTGCTCGAACACATGACCAGTAGTAGTCATTATTTTGTTTTGAATATGGACCATTGATTTGTTGCAGATCAACAATGATCACGCGAATTTGAAATCCCTTATGTGAAAAGAAAACCTTCTTTTCTTTTTATCTTTTGGACACGTGTCATAATATTGAGGAATCACAAAGACAAATACAATAACTTTGAGGCCTCCCCGATAGTGTTTTCCTCCATGAAACATTAACAATGAAACAAGCCTAAAACATGGCATGATTTTGGGAATTAGAGGGAATACAAGCTCAAAAAATATTTGCTTTATGAAGGTTAAAACTTGTGCAAAAAGGAATTAGTTATGCTTAAGACATAAACAAAATGTATTTTGCTTGTTTGCAGAAAAAAATTCTTTGAAATGAGAGGCCACACGAAGTAAATAACTGGCACCACTTAACCACATTGTGACATCTGGTGTTGACTAGGACAAAGGTGGGACACTTAGCAAACTCTTCTTCAGGTGACTTAAAAGGTATTTAAAGCATGTGCATATAAGAAAAACTTAAGTCACCAGGGAATAAGGGGCCTCAAATCATGATGAAAAGGGGACTTCTCTAGGAAACTTAAGTTTTTGTGTGAAAAGATAACTTAAGATTTTATTGGCTCATGACCCATACATGCCAATTATATTAGGGAATAAAATGCATTTGCAGGTTCATGGGAAGAAAATAGCAACATAAAATGCCCTTGCGAATCGAACAAGCTATGCAAAATGATGCCACATGTCTAGTGGGACCAGGTAAAGTGCAAGACTTTAAAATTTTTAAAACACACATGATGGTAACAGGTAAATGTGGTGCTTTGAAGAAGGGGGCCGATAAAAGCACAAAATAAAGGCATTTAAGTTGTAACAATCAACACAAAATTAGAAAACAAGTGCAATGGTAATTGGGGCAAGCAATCAACACAAAATTAGAAAACAAGTGCAATGGTATTGCCAAGGGTTAGGGCTTTTTGCAGAAAACCCTGATGAACATTCATAGAAGCCCTTATAAATTAGTTCATAACACTGATATTATAAGAACCTAGAATTGCTATGACAATTTTTTTTTCACAAGTACTATCACTCCCTTCTACCTATTGACACTCATCTCAAGTGCATTTTTTTTAATACATGATTGGTTAAGGAATCATGATAATAACATTAGGTGTACCTATTGCTAGTTAGAATTGCCTTGATTTATCCTCAATGATTTTCGACGACTAATCCTTTTAAACTTCTTCACAATCTTCGAGGCTCCCAATTCATTCCCAAATATTATCCTTTTCCAAATGACATAAATTACATTAACAAATCATTTGGACTAAATTTATGTACACATCATTCCTTTGCTCATATCAATTTAAATTTGTTCATCTTATGATAATTATACAAAATTTCAATCTCATGTGCTCACATACATTCCTAATTGGTTTTTCAATTCACACTTAATAAAACAAATTTACCACAATAATTATAGGTGATAGAATAATTGAAACATTAAGCATGAAATTCGGTATGGTCATTGATGGAATTTTATACCTCCATAACTTGAATATATGTGACTTTCTCAATTATACACAATCATTTTAACATAATGTCAAAGAGAATAAAAAATAGAGTTCTACCTAAATTACCCATTGATGATTCCGATGCTATATAATATTTAAACAATATTGGTAAAGAAATTAAATGATTCACTAATTATAGCATAATTGAACTTCTCAAGGAGTCACAACTATTAGAATTGGCTATGGATATAGCCACATAAGATCTTGAGGTCAAATGGAAAGCACAAAGAGAGAATATCTGAACATGACAAGAATAAACTATATTCTTATCAATTATGATTCAATGTTGTGTGTGTACAATGTAGTAGAGACCCCTTTGTTATATAGCCAAGGTGAGATACAAGATGTCATAGGATTATGACAAGTGTCTTAATCATATGACATGAGACAACTTATCACACTTTCCTAGGTCACATGTGAAACAAGTGAAAAGATAAGATAACAACTAATGACAATGAACACCTTCTAGAAAGATTCCTAGGACCTAAATAAACTTAACATGTAAATAAGTCCCCTAGTAATGAATTAACTAGGTACAAGACTTTATTTACACCAACACCCCCCCTTAAGTGAAAATTAGGGAGTAGCAGATTATTATGCAAATGGCACAAAGATGCAAGAATGGGTCCCGGTTACTAGGCCATGTTAGGTACCCATGTACAAATGCAAAAGAAATCTCTTGCAAATGGAGAAAAGGAGAAAACCCAATGGGACAAAACTCCTCTCCAAAAGAGAGATGAAATACAAAAAATAAAATGCTCTGAATGATGGATGAGAAGGCCAAAACCCCATGTGAGGAAAAAGACCCCCCCATAAGAGAGAAGAAAAGAGACAAGGCAGCCCCCCCTCAATGGTGAGTCTCTTGCAATGATGGTAGAAGCTCGAAATTGAATGCTGAAGATGATCCAATATCATCAAACAACGTTCCTCCCCTTAGGTAGAAACAAGACCATGAATGTATGTAGGATGTGAAGAATATGGATGATGGATGATGTCTTTGAAGCATGCTCAAGTGTCTCCATGTTGATGTCGAAAGCTGACACACTCCAAATAGGCATTCTAGGCCACACTGTTGAAGAGGACAATCCAGAATCTAGTAGAGATGAATGTAGAAAATAATCCAAAGACAAAGCTATCCCCTCTGAAGACAAAGAATCCTCCTCCAAATGTTGTCCAATAGGATATACAGTCACATCAAATTGCAAAGAATGATCATGTAGAGATTGAACAAGAGGGTCAAAGTGTTCCCTCGCAACAACTGAAGAAGGATCTTCTCCATCAAAGAGAAGATGAATTTCACCAATGATGTCTCCTAAATTTGTAATATGAGACTCCACAAACAATTGTGAAATACCTATCAAGAAGCCATCCAAGGTAGCCAAATCTGAATGATAATGAGGATCTTGCTACACTAAATAAGAAGAATCCATATCTGTAGCAACACAATCATCATCAACTGCAATAGTAGATGGAGGAGATAGAATGTATGACTCAAGAACTGGATCTTGTAACATGCCAATCGTTCATTGAAGTAAATTTTCCTAAGTTTTCATTGTGCGAGTAAATAAACTATGTAAAAAACCATTGCAATAAAAAATTTCTTATCTTTATTGAGAATATATGAATAAAGATGCTATAACAATATACAATAAGGATTCCATTCCAATATGATAATTTCAAAAATTACAATATTCCAAGACAGTACAAAATTACAAGCACAACTCCTCTGATATTTAGAGCATAAGATATAGATGGTCCAAGAATCTTCCTTTCAAAATCTTGGTCTTCTATCGCCTGTTGAGGAGGAGAAGTATAAATCAAGAACTTTTTTGCCAACCACAGACTCATATGCGGTCCCCCGCACATCTATCAATGATAGATGGCCCTACCCTTTAATGAAGGGATTGGTTGGGTAACCCCATACGACATACCACATTGAGCTTAGTGTTGTGCCCTACATGACTTAGATTTTATAACTCTACACAAGGTAACTATCATGCATTAAATGGACACGGTGAACTAACAGTAGATGATGCAGGAACATCCTTGGTCCTTGGAAATCTTGCATCAACCAAAAATATTTTCCTTTTAGTTTTGTTGTTGTTTAGTTCAAGTTGGAGGATTAAGCATATTTGCTCACTAGACCTAGTGGATCTACATTTTCATTGTGGACATGCTTATTTTCCTTATTCCAAGATTTCAGCGTGATTGGATCTTTTTCTGGCAAGTTATCGCTCCCGGATTAAGTGACAGTTTCAAGAATTGAAACCGAAATAAGTTTCAAGCCTAACGACTAGTTTGATCTCTTGTGGATCTTTCCTGTAACTTGTGAATCCTTACGGTGTGTTTCAAATTGTTCATGGAGTGTCTTTGACCTTAATTTCAGTCCACACTTCATCCTATGCACCTTCTGAGGAGAAATTCAAATTTAAGGCCAACCTATTTCATGCACACGTTACATTTCCTTCATTGGGGATTGTAATGATCTTTGGCCGATGCAGAAGATTCTAGATCTTTGTATATGATATAAAGCTTGTAACAGATCATTAGGATAATATAAGTGGATTAAGTAGATTAATGTAGATTTGATATGTAATATTTTCACTCGTGTTAAGGAGCATATAGGAATATTGTATTTTGAGCATGTTGTATCAGGCCTATGAGCCAAATTTGTAAGCCCAGATGTTGCCTACCGATTGTAATTGATATTTCTGATAATAGGAATGTTTGAATCTGAATTTTCCTCCATATTTTGTGTTGCTTCTGTTGTGTAACTCTTGCTGCATAGTCCAAATTTTTCTCTTTGAGAACCCTCCTACCGTGGTTGTACCAGATTGGTATCAAAGTGAGATTCATTCCATGAGAGATGGCTAGAGTTTGCAGAGTCCTGTTGAAGATTTGTTGTGGGGTGGTGGACTAAGGATCCGACCTACATCTATAGAGGACTTGTGTAAAGATGGCAGGAAGAAGAAATGGTAGAGGAAATGGATCATGTGGAAATGCAGTCACAGCTATGATGAAGATGTTGAGAGGAATTGCTAATAGATTAGATGCAGTCGAAATGGCCTAGAGGAGAGGTCAACTAGTTGATGATGTGAGTGATGAAGAGGTAGAAGTACAGGAAGAAAGGGAAAGAGGAGCTCAACCTGGCTTGGAATAGGGAGAAGAGAGGTTCATAAGAGCCTTAACTAGAGCGAATACTAAACCACATTTCAATCCACTAGATTATAATGGTAAGTTGGATTCAGATGAATTACTTGATTGGATAACAGAGATGGAGAAGTATTTTGATTTTGAAGGTACCACCAAAGACAAGAAGGTAAAATTTTCTTGTACAAAGTTGAAAGGACATGCATCCCTTTGGTGGGAACATTTGCAGATAGATAGGAAAAGAAGAGGAAAGGAAAAGATAAGATCATGGGATCAAATGGTGAATAAGTTAAAGACAAAGTTTATGCTTGTAGACTATCAGATCAATTTGTTCTAAAAGTTGCAAAATCTGAAGCAGAAGGAGTCAAGTGTGATAGAGTATACTGAGCAGTTCTACAAGTTGAATATCAGATCCAGACATTCAGAGGATGAGATCGAGCAAGTAGCCAGATATGTGAATGGCTTGAGGTCATCTATATAGGATGAGATCAATTTGATCAAGTTGTAGAGTGTGGAAAAGGCATATCAATGTTCCCTAAAAGCAGAGGAGAAGCTGAAAAAAAGACATGAGCATAGACAAAGAGGAAGAGGTGGAAGATTTCAGAGAGGAAGAAATTTTACTGGAGGCGGAAGAGAATCTTTTGCAGATCAGAATAAAGATAAGGAAGTCAATAAGAATGATGATTCGTACCATAGAGATGATGGAAACTATTACCGAAGAGGAGGATATGGTGGTTACTTGATGCAGAGCAAAGGAAGAAACAACAAAACTTAAAACAATTCTTATTCAATCCTTTACCAAAAGCACTTCAATTTATTTGAATTTCTTCATGGCTACAAAGCCCAACTCCTCAAAACATGAATCTAAACCTGTATCAAACTCAAATCAGACCCTCATACATCTTCAAAATCATTATTTGGACATAAATAAACCAATTACACATCATTATTTCTCTGTTTCATCAAATTTACAAATTACTTGCACCAAAAACCCAAATTTTACTTGAAGGGAATCAAACCACTAAATCGGGTGTAACTTTCAAACCAAATTGAATCTCAGAAAAATAAATACATTTTTGAGCACCCATTTCGGCCATTAAAAACATATTTCATTTTTAGGTACACTTGTTTTGGAACACAGGCTTGCTGTCCGGACTTCTTTGTTACAAATTAGATTGAAATAACCAGATATGCATGCAAACAGTCACTTATAACTTTCACATATCAAAAAATTAATCCAATCGCTCCAGTGAGTCTTTAGAGGATATCATTACAGACATTTTCTCCAATATTTAGAAATATCCAACAGTTAAATTTTGAGAAACATGAATTTTACGGCAAACTATTACCCTAGATCAGAATTTAGACTGTGTTTACAAAAAATAGCATAACTTCTTTAAAAATGAACCAATCTGTATGAAACGAATTGGAAATGGAAGGTGATTGTTCCCTCTAACACTTAAAAACATTTATTCCATCATTTGAGGCTCTAAAAATCCGTACAAAGTCTGGAAACTGTGAATTTTCTGAAGAAAATTACAGAAAACTGTGCTTTCCATTATTCCATTTCAAATTTTCAATCACCCACAAGCTTATGAACGTATAAAGAGCCTTTTTAAAGACATTACAACATGAATAATCAGTTTCCAACTGATTTCCAACTTCCCACTAATGTTTAGTCTCTAATGACCTCTTAACAACTAATTGTTACTTAATGCAACTTTTTACATTTTTTTGCAATTTTGAACTTTTGTGTTGACAACTTTTGGATACATTGGCATATTTTAACATTTTCTTAAATGACCTTGTAAAATAAATGATAAATGACTCAAATAACCTTAATACAAGGTAAGAACACAAAAATTGAATCAAATTCCTAAATTTCCACAAGGAGGCATAATTGTGTCAAGGTGCTCCTGCACCATTACTAGAATGAGGGTTATGGAAAAGATGATAGAGGATAGGAGAAAAGAATATTCAAGGGAACTTTTTTTAAGTGTGGTGGAGAAGGACATAGAGCATTTGAATGTAATAAGGGAGAGACACATAGAAAGACAAAGAAATATAGAAGAACAACCTTTGCTAAGGAGGATCATGTCAGATCATCTAATAAACTGGAAGATGGGGAAGTGTTGGTGAACATAAGAGTATTGTGTCAAAGTGAGATAGAGCAAGAACCATTGCAGATAAAGAATTTATTTCAGACCAGATGCAAGGTAGCTGGTAAATGTTGTAGAGTGATTATTGACAGTGGAAGCTTAGAGGACCTGGTTTCTGAAGAAATGGTGACCAAATTGAAGCTGGAAAGATTGAAACACCCAAACCCTATCAGATAGCATGGATTCAAGATGAGCATAAGATTTTGGTGAGTGAACAATGTTTGGTGAAAATGAAGATAGGAAATTATCATGATGAAGTTTTGTGTGATATCATGCCTATGGATGTATGCCATGTTTTTTTGGGAAGGCCTTGGTAGTATGATACAAAGGATATTCATGATGGAAAGATGAACACATATACCATTGTTGCTAATGGGATGGAGCAAACCTTGTTGCCACCGAAGGATGTACCTAGAGTTGAGGTTCTTACGAATGCTAGATTTTGTTTGGTTGATGGAAGGAGATTTCTGGATGGACTAAGACATGAGAACATGTGCTATTCCTTGGTTCCTAAGAAGGTTGAAGACTTGAAGCATGAAGAAGAACAATCGGAGGAGATAAAGGAGTTGCTGGTAGAATATGAAGAGATCATTTTAGATAATGTACCTGATGGATTGCCACCTGTGAGGAGTATTAGTCATTGCATGGATCCAATTCTAGGAGCTAGTTTTTCTAATAAAGCAACACACCAGATGACACCAACAGAAAATGAAGAGTTGAATAGACAAGTGCAAGAGTTGTTGAAGAAGGGTTTGATCAGAGAAAGCTTAAGTCCTTGTGCAGTACCTGCTGTGCTAGCACCTAAGAAGGATGTAGAATGGAGGATGTGTATAGACTCTAGATCCATAAAAAAAATCACAGTGAAGTATAGATTTCCTTTGCCCCAGATGGATGACATTATGGATTGTTTGAGTGGAGCTAAATACTTCACAAAGATAGATTTGAAGATAGGATATCATCAGATTAGAATCAGAGAAGGGGATGAGTGGAAGACAACATTCAAGACTAATGAAGGATTGTATGAGTGGTTGGTGATGCCTTTTGGACTAACAAATGCACATAGTACTTTCATGAGGCTAATGGATGAGGTATTGAAGAAATTATTGGGTAAGTTTGTGATTGTCTCTTTGGATGACATCTTGATTTTTAGTAAGACTAGAGAAGAACATTTGTTGCATATAAGACAAGTTTTGCAGAGGTTGAGAGAAGAGCAGTTGCTGATAAACATTAAGAAGTGTATTTCCATGAAGGAAGAATTGGTATATATGGGATTTGTGATATCTGTGGATGGATTGAAGATGGATATTGAGAAGGTCAAAGAAATTTTTGAATGACCTGCACCAGATAGCATTGGAGAGGTAAGATCATTTTATGGATTGGCTAGTTTCTATAGAAAGTTCATTAGGAATTTCAGTTTATTTGCAGTCCTATGATAGAAACAATGAGAGGAGATAAGAAGGATTTTAGGTGGATGTTTGGAGCAGATCAAAGTTTTGAGTTGTTGAAATAGAAGGTGACTGTGTAGCCTGTGTTGGCTTTACTAGACTTTGATAAGGTATTTCAGGTAGACTGTGATGCAAGTGGAAATGCAATTGGAGCAATATTGAGTCAAGAAGGGAGACCAGTAGCTTATTTCAGTGAGAAATTGAATGATGCTAGGAGAAGGTATTCAGTGTATGACCAGGAGATTTATTCCATAGTTCAAGCTTTGAAGAAGTGGAGACATTACTTGTTGCCTAAGGAGTTTGTGTTGTATACAGATCATTAGGCTTTGTAGTATTTGAATAGTCAAGGTAAGTTGAATCAGAGACACATGAGATGGGTAGAATTCTTGCAGAGTTATACTTTTGTTTTGAAACATAGGAGTGGAAAGTCAAATAGAGTGGTTGATGCTTTGAGTAGGAGAATGAATTTATTGGCAGAGATGAGAGTGGAAGTATTAGGCTTTGATGAATTGAAGAACTTGTATGAGGAAGACCCAGATTTTGCAGAATCTTGGAGAGCTTGTAAAGAACCAGTCTTGGAGGATAGGAGTCAGTGGTTAGATTATTTCATTCAGGAGGATATGTTGTTAAAAGGGAATCAGTTGTGTATGCCCCAAAGTGAAATGAGGGATAGCTTGGTGAAAGAAAAAACATAGTGGAGGATTGTCAGGATACTTTGGAATTGATAAGACAATAGCATTGGTAAGTGAGAATTACTTTTGGCCACATATTCATAAGGATGTTAGGAAATTTATGCAGAGTTGCAAAGTTTGTCAAGTTGTAAAAGGGAGTAGTTAGAATGTTGGATTGTATAAGCCTTTGACAGTTTCATAGAGACCTTGGGAGGATATCAACATAGATTTCATACTTGGCTTGCCGAAGACACAAAGAGGTAATGATTCTATATTTTTGGTAGTGGATAGATTTTCTAAAATGACACATTTCATACTTTGTAAGAAGACAACAAACACAGTACATGTAGCAGACTTGTTTTTCAAGGAAGTGGTTAGATTGCATGGATTGCATAGGAGTATTATTTTAGACAAAGATACAAAGTTTGTTGGTTACTTTTGGAGGACACTTTGGAAGAAGTTAAAAAAATATTTAAAGTTCAGTTCTACTTTTCACCCATAGACCGATGGACAGACAGAGGTAGTAAACAAGAGTTTGGGGAATTTTCTAAGATGTTTGGTTGGAGAGAAGACCAAAAGTTTGGATTTAGTCTTTGCACATTAGAGTTTTCTTACAATAATTTAGTGAACAGGAGTACCAGAAAGACACCTTTTGAGATTGTTACTGGAGTTCATCCTAGAGGTATATCAAAGTAGCGAGATATAAGTAAGGAAGACAAAAGAAGTGCAAAACCAGAGGAATTTGTAGAACATATGAAGAAAGTGCATACTCAAGTAAAGCAACAATTGGAAGATATGAACTAGAAGTATAAGGAGTGAGTAGATGAAAAGAAGAGACATAAGGAATTTGAAGTTGGAGATGAAGTGATGGTGTATTTGAGGAAGGAAAGATTTCCAATTGGCACATACAATAATCTCAAGATGAGGAAGTTTGGAACCTATAAGATTTTGAAGAAATTTGATTCAGGAAATGCATATGAAGTAGAGTTATTGGATGGCATGGGTATATCACCTATATTCAACATTGTAGATCTACATCGGTACCATGAAGTAGAATTCAATGAAGACAATAAAGAAATATTGGAGAAACAATTTCCTAAACAACAATCAGATGAGATAGAAGAGATTTTGGATATCAGAGATGGGGGGAAAACTCATGGAAGACAGTATAAAGAATATCTTATGAAATGGAAAGAAAAACTAGTGGGGAATTCTTCTTGGATTTCTCAGGCTAAGGTAGATCGTATTGGTTTTCCTTTAGCCCCAGCAAAGTGAGGGACTCACTTTTCAATAACCCCAGATGTCTGATGCAGAAGCATCCTTAGTTCTTGGAAATCTTGCATCAACCAAAAATATTTTCCTTTCAGTTTTGTTCTTGTTTAGTTCTTGTTTAGTTCAAGTTGGCGGATTCAACATATTTGCTCACTAGACCTAGCGGATCTACATTTTCATTGTGGACATGTTCATTTTCCTTATTCCAAGATTTCAACGCAATTGGATTTTTTTCCTGCAAGTTATCACTCCCGAATTAAGTCACAGTTTCAAGAATTGGCACCTAAATAAGTTTCAAGCCTAACAACTAGTTTGATCTCTTGTGGATCCTTACAGTGTGTTTCAAATTGTTTCGTGGAGTGTTTCCGACCTTAATTTTGGTCCACACTTCATCCTATGCACCTATCGAGGAGAAATTCAAATTTAAGGCCGACCTATTTCATGCACACGTTACATTTCCTTCATCGGGGATTGTAACGATCTTTGGTCGACGCGAAAGATTCTAGATCTCTGGATATGATATAAAGCTTGTAACAGATCATTAGGATAGTAGAAGTGGATTAAGTAGATTAATGTAGATTTGATATGTAATATTTTCACTCATGTTAAGGAGCATATATGAATATTGTATTTTGAGCATGTTGTATCAGGCCTGTGAGCTGAATTTGTAAGCTCAGATGTTGCTGACAAATTGTAATTGAGATTTATGATAATAGGAATGTTTGAATCTACATTTTCCTCCATATTATATGTTGCTTCTGTTGTGTAACACTTGTTGCATGGTCTATATTTTTCTCTTTGAGGACCCTCCTACTATGGCTACACCAGTGGAGCCCCTGGCAATCACACTACTTTGGCCAAAGTGTTCTCACTTAGTACTTTGAGTGAAGGTCTACCATTCACTTACACTTATCAAGCTCATTTTCACTTAAGGCCATTATATCTATGCATAGGTAATACCTCCCATGGGTAAGATTAAACCCCATAATTAACCTATCACCTTTTTACACAAATCTAAGGTATCACAACTCATTAAGCAAAGTATTAGTTCCCTCCCTTCATTGGACAAAAATCCCATGAGTAACCTACTAGCTTTTAAGCATTATCAAATATCTAGCTATGAGTATCCCTTAAGCTACCCATGTTTAATCACAACTTGTATTATAATAATACCTATGAAAAAAAATCTCTCCTATCATGCAGTAACTACAAGCATTTCACAAATAGAGTAAACAACTTTTACTTATCTTTCAAAGCAAACATTACTTTTCCCTAAATTCAAGTAACCATAATAGACTAGTTTAAACAATCAAGAAATAAATCTTTTACAAGCTAATGCAAACAAAGGAAGATAATCCTCATGCCTGTGATATGCTATCCAATCGACTGGATGCAAACAAAACACTTCCAGAACAACATCTAGCTTGGTATCGATTTCTCCAACAAAGTCACAATAATCTCTATTTCACAAGTTGGTAGTAATACTTCTCTTAAAATATCTATAAACTCTCTCCAATGCTCAAAGATCTCACTCACAATATAAGGTAGAATAATGTAGAAATGAATGCAATAGAATGCACAAAATTGCTCAAGGAATGCGTCCCCATCAAGTGAACTTGCTCCTCTATTTATACAACAATGTGGAGACCAGTCAGCCTATAGTTTAGGCATGAGTTTTGACTTTAGTTACCATGCACAACAACACATAATCCTCAGCTAAAAGGTGGAACACATACAATTACATACTCAATGAATCATAGCTACAGATCGACCTTGTTGATTGAAAACAATATGAGACTAATTCAAATCAACACATGAATTAAATTTGTATTGAAAATGGGCATCAATAGAAAATAAGATTCAAAGGTGGTGCCAAAGTATCAATAATTCTCATTCAGAGTTGGCACAGTTTCCTATTGTGGAATTGGTCATTCATCAAATATGAAACACATTGCTTACGTCGACCTTGTCTACCATGAGTCGACTTAACTTCATTTAACACATTGACTCAATCATCGACCTACTATTTGATATAAAGCATGTGTTTATTTGTTGCAAATATTTATTAGATGAAAAGGAATTTTCTAGTTTACTAAGTCACAGACATATCATATCAAGGCGTCGAACAAGTCTCCACCATTATATCGACTTAAAGTTGTGTATGGGTTTGTAGAATACTTTCCTTTATGGCGCTGGACAACATGAGAACTAATTGGCTTCTTAAGCATAGTCACAAGTACTTCATAATCATCCTTTTATTTTATTATAAATCGGCTTATAATCATTGCTATTGATAGTTGACCTCAAAGCATATACTATTTAAATATGTATATATAACATATACGTTCATATACATACATATATATATATATATATTGGAACACACACACACACATATATATTATATATATGTATACATATATATATATATGTTAGTATATATATCCATATTTATCATATGTCAGTAAAGCATGTATATATTCGATATACAAATGAATACAATCAAGATAGCAATCACATTGTTATTTCAATATATCGATTGATTCTCACACCAAAATCATACACAATTACTATGGTATCGATAAGAGCCTACGAGCAATATATTTATACGTGTACATCTGCATGTTGTTAGATCCATTGGATAGTTCCATGCGTATAAGCAACTCGTGCATGAGCGTGCATAGATACGTCTACCTATGTACCCTCATGTACACGTTCCTTCTTGTGTATGATCTATCATCGACACATGTGTGTGCATATACATATTCCTCGTATGTCCCACATATCAATACAAGCATAGTAACAAGGAAAGATCTCACAAGCTCAAACAGGTAAACTTCACCCAATAATGCATTCAATAGCAGGTTCAGTTGGTCCACCCTACCATAATACGAATGCATAGAGGCCCCTCAACATCGTATCACGTATAGAATCTAGCTCTTTCCCCACCACTATAGAATGGGGTCATCTAGGGGTTATAGTCAACGCTGATTAACGCCTCTAATTTAGAACCGAAGACCTACATTGACTAAAAAAACTAAAGCAGACCTATTTTGTAGCCACTTCAATGTGTTGGAATTGTTGATTTACTCCCATGAGATGAAGAATGTAATCAATGCCTCTCAAATTTTTTTTACTAAATGTATCAGATACTCTTATAACTAAATGAATGGTCCATGGATTGAGTTCACTATAGTCATGAAAATTTTGGTCAATATAGTAATAATTTTTTTTGAGATTAAGGAAAGTGTGGGCATGAGGAAAGATCAAAGCATCTAAGGCCTGCATAAATTAGGGATACATGACAAAAAAAATTGTTTTATTTCTAAAAATCACCTTCACTAAGGGTAAGTTTTCTTTAACATAATAAATATCCTGCCATTCCACGATAACAAGAAAAAGAAGAAAGAAAAAAATATCAAATCACACCATCTCTATAATAGGTAAATTCCTTTTTTTCCCCTAAATCCATTGGGATTATTTGCAATAATATATCTGCTACAATTGTGAAAGTCTTGTTGATAAAATTGTCATTTCTTTGAGATCTAGGCATTTTCCCTACCCTGTTCTCTCCCCGCTTTGTCAGGATCACCTTCTGACCTTGAACCTCAAAACCATATTAAGGGATAACTTAGCCTACTTCGTCCCTCAGAACCAACAAAGGGTAGTACAGGAATATTAACCTGTTGTCCATCAATTATGCCTTTTGGCCTGATCTTAGGCCCTGACTCACCCTCCGTGTCCATGAACCTTGTGAAGGAATCCATAGGTTTTTTGGGGCATTGGATTCTCACCAATTTTTGCATTACTCAAGCCGACATTCAATGTATATATATATGTATCAGTGTTGATAGCTTGCTTAGCCAACCACTTCCTTTACCCTCCCCTTCCCGCTACCCAGATAGCTAGGGCCTTTGAATCCTTGTTTTCCAATTCACCTCGTAAGTACAAGAGTGATCAAAGCTGCCCCTAGATGCACCACCACTCGATCTTTTCTCCCGACCATATATTCCTTAACCCCACCAACCCGGTCCTTCGGGACTGACCTATTATATATATATATATCAGAACACACACACACATCTATATATCATATGTCAGTAAAGAATGTATCTATATTCAATATATAAATGAATACAATCAAGATAACAATCACATTCTTATTTCAATATATCGAGTTATTCTCACACCAAAATCATACACAATTACTATGGTATCGATAAGAGCCTATGAGCGATATATTTATATGTATACATATACATGCCATTAGATCCATTAGATAGTTCCATGTGCATAAGAAACTCATGCACGAGCATGCATGGATACATCTACCTATGTACCCTCATGTACACATTCCTTGTTGCATATGATCTATCATCGACATGCATGTGTGTGCATATACATATTCCTCATATGTCGCACATATCAATACAACCATAGTAACAAGGAAAGATTTGACAAGCTCAAATAGATAAACTTCACCCAATCATGCATTCAATGGTAAACAAGACTCTTACTAAAGCAAACACATCAAACTAAGGATGACTTATCAACTTCCCACATAATAACCCAACTCAAGTATTCTACTATGGTGTGTGTGTAAGCTCAAATAGGTTACATTACTGGCTTACCTGACCAAGACCTTCTCCTGAGTGATACTTCCCCTCCACCTGAAGGAATTGAACATGTACCTGCATCCACTAACATATGCCCAAGGTAGTTAGCTATTCAAAAAAATATGCATTACACATAATACATCTCTAATGTTAGAATATTAACCAATATCCATCCAATCACATGTATGCATGACTTCACAAAACATTAAATGAGATAACATTCATTTATAATGCATTGATAACAAGGTGCAAGTATAATTTATTCATCCATAGAATTCACATTACATTCACATTTTTCCCTACATAGTAATAGTAAATAGTAATTACACAATTGGGGTGTAACATACTCCCCCTCTTGTGAATCATCGTCCTCAATGATTTTATATAGCAACATAAAACAAAAAAAATAATCAACATATTGTTTATAGATTCTCATAAGCATCTCAAACATGAGGAAATTTTTATTGAATCTCCGCATAATCCTCCCAAGTGGCCAAGTCCTCTGCATTATGGTCCCACTGGACTTTGCACTGCAGAACCTCCCTGTTACGCAAGCGAAGCTTATGTGTTCCGAGCACTTTGATGGGCTCGAGTGTTACCACTCTGAGGTATCGTACCTGTAAAGCAGTCTAATCAATCACATGATTATCACTAGGTATATATCCCTTTAGGTAGGACACATGGAAGACATTATGCATTCTAGCAAG
Source organism: Sequoia sempervirens (assembly GCA_007258455.2). Lineage (NCBI taxonomy): Eukaryota > Viridiplantae > Streptophyta > Pinopsida > Cupressales > Cupressaceae > Sequoia > Sequoia sempervirens. The sequence goes on from VDFB02000363.1 coordinate 42,755,703, forward strand.
AGCTGGTGGCAATGCTATTCGATAGGATACCAGATTCACTTCCTATAAAATCTCAAAAGGTCCAACATAATGTGAGGATAACTTGGAAGAATTTCCAAATTTAATGGAGCTCTTGTGAGGTTTCACTCTCAACAACACTTTGTCACCTTTAGCCAAAATTTTGGGGCACTCACAACATTAACATAGCTTTTCTGTCTTTCGTTAGCTTCAGTTAACCTTTTCCTAACTTTTATTTTCTCTTCCATTTTAGCCAACATCTCTGGCCTAAGACTAACTCTATCCTCAAGTCTATCCCAAATTATAGGAGTTTGACACTTTCACCCATATAATGCTTTGAAAGGAGCCATCTTTATTGTACAATGATAAGAATTGTTATAAGAAAATTCTACCAAGGCTAAGTAGTCTTCCCACTTGTACTTCTGATCCATGCAAAAAATTCTTAGTAGGTCTTTCAAAACTTGATTCACCCTTTCAGTTTGTCCATCCATTTCTAGATGATATGTTGATCTAATATTCAACTAAGTCCCTAGTGCAGAAAACAAGGTTTTGCAAAACCTAGAAGTGACTCGTGCATCCCTATCCAAGATAATCTTCTCAGGAATCCCATGCAACCTGGACACTTCTTGCACAATTTTTCTTGCTATGACAGGTGCTCCAACAACTAGATTGTTGGGTATGAAATGTGCAACTTTGGTAAGATTATCTACAACCAAAAGAATGAAATTGTGCTTATTTCTTGACATAGGCAATCCTTGCACAAAATCCATGTTGGAAACAAGCAACATTGAGAGGGGGGGTGAATCAATGTTCTGTAAAAATCAACTTTATTATTTTGACCTTTAATCCACTTAGAAAACTTAAGCAAAAGTAATATGCAAAAATAGAAAGAAAGAAACCTCACAACCATAACACAAGGATTTTTACGTGGAAACCCTGTTAGGGGAAAAACAACGGTGGATAGCCAATCCACAATAAGTTCTGAGTATACCCAAAATAAATATTACAAAATGGGAATGCACTTGCATTCAGGTTCACTACCTAGAGCTCACTACTTAAAAGAATGGGCTCACTGCCCTTACAATGATTTGGATTAGATCCAAAATAAAATGAACTAAACAGATAGAATCTACTAATGCTTGATTACAGTTCCGGTTAGGCTTTGGTGACGAACTTTTGTCCTTTTGACTGATATCAAAATTCTGCCCTGCTCTGCTTAAGTTCGCACACAAAAACCTTATGCGCAAGTGAAACTGCACATGACATCACTCAAATACTCCTTGGATTTTTGCAACATACACTAATACACCTTTCATATGATACACAATGATGTAATCGATCATCTAAATATATCCGTGACTAAGGGTTTAATCGCTACAAGTTGGCTCAATAAAACTTAAGAATATTTGCAACTTGTTAGCCCAAATCATGAATAATTTTGATGCGTATCCAAACAAGTCAGCTAGTCCATAGCTAGGACCCATAATTAAATATTTGAACATGAAAACATCTTTGATTATTTCACCTAACACATCCATAATGTGCCACATTCACTGAGTCGGCTACAACAAACAAATAGACAAAAAGTATTCTACCAGACCTCCAAACTCGTACTACACACCACAAAACTCAATAATAAGATAATCCACGTGCTCATCAAGCAATTCCAGAGATCCACAACAAAAAATGATGATCCAGTGAAGCTGTATGACCAAATACCTTGTTCCTCAAGTATTATGTCGGTAATACACAGTATTCTACTTTATCTATGAGTATGACTAGATACTGAACTGTGGATCATAGGGATGACTTTAGTTGCCATCAATGACAACACTAGAAGCCATATGCCAACAATCTCCCCCTTTGGAATTGATGGCAACACTTAGTGAAAAATGACTAAGTGTCGAAAATGATAAACACACGGCCAAAATACAAAATATTGCTCCCCCTAAGCATATCAAGGCATTTTTCACTTCACTCTCTCCCCCTTTGACATCAATGAAAAAATTTGGGGAATCCAAAATTGAAAAACTGTACAATCATATCCAGAGACTTAGAAAAATTTGAAGATGTATGCAAAGAAATTCTTCAGTCTACTTAAGTTTGAGTCCCACACACTTTTTAGACTCTCCAAAATGGTAATGTGACCACAAAGAAGATATGACAAAGTTTCTGTTGCTTCGAGACTTACCAGATCAGGAGCGATCACAATACCTTCATCTTCTTTCAGAGCATTTGCCATAATTTCAATATTTGGACTTATTAGCCCCCTGAGTTCACATACTCTGCTAATAATCCTTTCATTTTCAAGCTTCAGATTCTTTATTTGGTTGAGCAAAGATATTACTTGGCTTTCTTGATGACAAACACTTTTGCTAATGGATCAAAAGTGTTGGAAATAGTAACCAACTGCTACTCAATATCTTTCACCCGCTTCTCATTTGCTTTAGTAAATTTTGAAAAGATTAAGCAAGACTTGTACACTTTTCCTCCTTCAGATATAGCACCTTGAATATTCTTTATGCAGGAGCCAAATAGATTTTTGTCTTTGGAAATCAGTTCAATTATGCTACCAATTCTCTTCCCCTTGAAATCCTTTTGCACTTTAACTAGAGCTGATTTGTCAAAAGATTCAAAATGAGAATCTATAGAGTTTATTAACTTCTTCAACTCACCAGAGGAAGAGCCTGATGGGTCCATAACTTAAGTAGGCATCAATTTCAATAGGACTCTCGATGCAAGTTTTAGCATTTCACTGTCCTCAATGTGAGATTTCAATATCTTCTCATTGGTTTTAGTTTGAAAATTTTTGGTGACTTTCAACATCTGTATTGGAGACAGAGTAGATAGGTTGATTGAACTTTCATCTAACTCAAGATCTGACTCATCCTGTTGCTCCAATAGAGATTCCTTCACCTCCTTTATTTTGATTTCTTGATGCTTTTCTTTTTCAATCTTGGATTCAGCTTCAGAATTGACTTTAGGCATTTCAGATTCTTCAAGATTCACCTCCTTTTCTTTAGCAACCACCTCAATTTGGACCTTAGTCACCATAGGTGTCTCTGAGTTTTCCACATGGGAAGAAGTCAAAATATCCTCAAATCCTGTAGGATCAGACACATTCATGTTTCCTTCTTCTGATTCATTTATCTTCACATTTACTTCCTCATTTCCTTTAACATGTTCAGTATTGATCTCCTCAATATTTATCTTTTCCTTTGACAAGAATTCTTCCAAAATTATCTTAGTTTCATTGATAACAACATCAATGTCACCAATCATGAGTTTATTTACTCTTGAATTTCTTTTGAATTCCTTTTTATCTTTTTGAGGAAATAAATCCATTTCTTCAATTGTCATTTCCCGGCACAAATCAACAAGAACTCTTTTCCTCAGATTTTCCTCCTCTATTTTGGCACTCTCTCTCCTAGATTCCAAGTGTTATACAAGCTTGTAGGCAATCCAGACATGATTTCAACAAGAGTTTTATTGAAAACATTCAAGTGCTTAATTGTAGCTTCTTCAAAAATCTTCTTACCAGATTCATCAAAAGTCTCATATAGGTCATAGAGTGGCATGATATTTCCATCTTTTACTGCTGCATTTTCAACTTCTTCAATAGACATGCTGGGCTTGTCAACTTTGGTCTTTTTCTTTGCTTCTTCACCTTTGTTGGAAGGTTTTCTCTTGTTCATTTTGACAACATGAGTCCCAATAGCCTTTATCTCTTTTACTACTTCTGAGTTAGTTTCTTCCTCTTCATCGACAGGCACAACTTTGTAAGTTCTTGAGATTTTATTCTTCTTCCTTCTTCCAGAGGCCTCAACTTGATTTGACTGTGTTGCAGGGGAACTCCTAGTAGTTCTAGTGTTAGCAGAAGATGTTCCCGGACTAGTAGATTCAACCTTTTCTTTCTTCTTAGCTGCTTCAACTTCATCTCTTTTCCTTCTTATTTCTTTCAATTTTTCCACATGAAGATCCATACTCTCTACAAAAGATTATGTTTCTTTTCTTACCTTTCTAATTGATATGGGCTTTCTCAATTCTGAATGAACTTATAAGCTTTTCTTTGCATATGAACCAAACCTTTCTTCATCCCGATCCAGTGGTGAATTTAGTAGATGTTTTGCATACATCCTCAGAATGTTTTCATCTATTTCATAACCCATAGGCATGATCCAAATTGTTCCTGGATCAACAACTTCCATATGACACTGGTCAATGTTAATCATGAAGCATATAGTGTCTTTATACTGTTCCACTATTGTGGCAAGAATTCTCTCTCTGGCGTGCATCAAATTTTAGAAATTTTTAAAATGTCCCCACAGGATCGTGTTACAGGTCAGTTGAACACCAAGTCCACATAACATATTCCAGATCTGAACAACTACTAAAATATCATTACACCCTTGAACTTTTCCAACTCCCGGTATCTCACCTGAGAAGTAGAAATATAGACAGATTAATAGGTTTCTGAATTTGAATGCATTCTTCTTGTACTTCATGATTTTTCTTAGATTCTCCAATAGTTGACCTTTGAGCAACTCACATGGATCATAATCTACATTTTGTTTGATCATTTCATATTTTGTATAGATGGTTGTGCCAAATACAAAATTCTACTAGATTGAGTGGTAAATCTTGTAGGCTATAACCATAGATGCAAACTTTACATCAACTTCTGCAATATGATCTATTGTCATTGCCCTTCTATCCCAATGCAATCCCGTTGCTTTAGTAACCTCATCATTCTTCACCGACTTCAAAACTGGAAGTCTACCGATGGAATTTAAGCCTGTAACTGCACAAATAGCTTCCTTGGAGATTTTGAATGGCACATCTAACCACATGAATTCATCATGGACACGACTTAGTATATATCAAACCCACTCATCTTCTTCAAATATGGGGAATTTTGCGAATTGTGCAAATTTCTTATCTTCTAGGGTTTTGAATTCTAGTTTCACAGTATAATCTTCTTGAAATATATGATGAGAATGCAATTCCAATAACTGTGAACTACCCAAATCTTCAATATTTGTGTGCACATATGCTCTAATATCTTCAATGTGCAGAACTCTGTACGACACTGATGAAAATGCACCTAATGGCTCTGTATCTACAGATTTATACGAATGCCATTTTAATTTTGGATGTGACCTATCCTTAACTTCGACTATCAGAGTAGACATAATTGTGAGCACACAAATTTATAGGTTTTGCAATAAATACCTTTTGGAGACGAAACAAAATTTGATCCCAGATTCTCCTCTATGCTTGAATCTCTTCTCTATTTGGAAATGATCACCTTAGATCTCTCCAAAGTTCTTTCCTTCAAATACAATATGAAAAATGAGGGTGGGAGCCATTCCTTTATTGTCCTCAAACCTAACTCTTTACCTTTTCAATAAATTCCCTTGCCCTAACTCAACCGGTTTACTATATTTTATGTTCCGAGACAGATAATTCTTATGAGGATCTCCAATATTCTTCACTAATGTCGTAGATTCATTTCACAATGTCTAAGAAGTATAAAATTTCCTACTGGACTCATCCGAATTTGAGTACTAATCACTTGTAGGGGGCTTAGGATTTTTTCTTGATAGCTCCCCCCATGACAGAGACCTATAATTAATTTCTTGAGGAATTAGCAAAAGTGGCTTCTGGTGTGGATCCATTTCCTTCAACAAAGGGATTCTTCTTAACCCATTTCTTCTACATTTTCTTCTTGATCTCATCAGTAGTGACTTTCCCTTTTCCTTTAACATCCAGTTTAATGTTTTGTTTACCAGACCTCTTCTGTTCCAATAGAACCTAGAAGTGTGACCATATTTTTTGCAGCAATAGCACACAACACTTCTTTGTCCAGGCCAATTGTTCCACTGACTTTGTCTTGATCTACATTGATTAGCAATATGCCCAAATCTATTGCATGCATAGCATTTGACATCTCTATGAAAGTTGTTCATCATAATTCTGCATTCACTTGACTTATGACCATACTTATAGCAATTTAAACACTGACCTGAGAATGATGGTCCACTTGTATTCATCCTACTCCTACATTGAGAAGCCAAATGACAAAATTTTTTGTAGGCATAACAATAGCCATTAAATCTTTGAGCATTAGGTTGTCTTACCGTATTTCTTCTAGGTCCATTCATCTGATTTCCTTGTCTGAATTTTCCTTGTCCAGAATTCCTTTGGCCATAGCTCCTTTGTCTAGATCCAAAGTTTTCTCCTTCTTCATATCCAAGACCTCATCGGTCACCATTAGTCCTCTATCCCTTGATTAGTTAATTGAGTTTGGCTGAGCTTGCTCTAAATTTTTCCTTATACTCATTTGCAGTAGCAAGTTCATCTCTGAGATTATCAAGCTACTTTTCAAGCTCCTCTTCATTGTTCTTGGATTGATCCAATTCATTATCTAGTCAGCTGAATTGTTCTGACTTTTATTTCAAATATTGTGCAAGCTTTTCTTCATTCTTCTTCCTATCCTCAATCTCTTTGGTCATTCTCATCATGATAGATTTTGTCTCACACTTCAAGCTAGTATTTTCTTGGGAAAATTTTTCACATTCTTTTGTTTTCTCCTTAAAAGCCTAGCTGAGTTGTTCATATTCCATGGTTTTTCTCTTCTATTTGAGCTAACCACATAATTCCTTTCTTTTCTCCCTTGATTCATTGATCTTGTCTTTCAATGACTGGATGATTTTTTTTGCATTCTCAAGATTTTCTTCTAGTTCTCGGATCTCAGATTTTGACTGGTCAAGATCATCTAATGCCACCATAAGTTGTTGTTGAAGATTGCTTGTATCCATTGAGAACACTTTCCAAGATCTCCCCAAGTTGTTAGACTTCTTTCGAGGAACTAGCTCTGATACCAATTTTTGGAAACAAGCAACACTAAGAGGGGGGAGGGGTGAATCAATGTTCTACAAAAATCAAATTTATTGTTCTAAACTTTAATCCACTTAGAACATTTAATCAAAAGTAACATGCAGAAACAGAAAGAAAGAAACCACACAACCATAACATAAGAATTTTTACATGGAAATCCTATTAGGGGAAAAACCATAGTGGATGGCCAACCCACAATAAGTTCTGAGTATACCCAAAAGAAATATTACAAAATGGGAATGCACTTTCATTCAGGTTCACTGCCTAGAGCTCACTGCTCAAAAGAATGGGCTCACTGCCCTTATAATGATTTGGATTAGATCCAAAATAAAATGAACTAAATAGATAGAATCTACTAATGCTTGATTACAGTTTCGGTTAGGCTCTGGTGACGAACTTCTATCCTTTTGACTGATATTGAACTTCTACTCTGCTCTGCTTAAGTTCACACACAAAATCCTTATGCGCAAGTGAAACTACGCAGGACATCGCTCAAATACACAGATGTTCACAACATACACCAATACACCTTTCACATGATACACAATGATGTAATCGATCATCTAAATATATCCGCGACTAAGGGTTTAATCACTACAAGTCGGCTCAATAAAACTTAAGAATATTTGCAACTTGTTGGCCCAAATCATGAATAATTTTGATGTGTATCCAAACAAGTCGACTAGTCCATAGCTAGAACCCATAATTAAACATTTGAACATGAAAACATCTTTGATTATTTCACCTAACACATTCATTGAGTTGGCTACAACAAACAAATAGACATAAAGTATCCTACCAAACCTCCAAACTCGTACTGCACACCACAAAACTCGATAATAAGATAATCCACGTGCTCATCAAGCAATTTCAGAGATCCACAACACAAAACGATGATCCGGTGAAGCTGTCTGACTAGATACCCTATTCCTCAAGTATTCTGATGGTAATACATAGTATTTTACTTTATCTGTTGGTATGAGTAGATACTGAATTGTGGATCATAGGGATGACTTCAGTTTCCATCAATGACAACATTAGAATCCATATGCAAATAGTCCATACTTATGACTTGCCACTTCCTATCTAGTTTGTCATGCTGGTATAACAAGCCTGCTGGATGATGATGCTCTGCTTTCACCCTTTGAAATTCAAGACACCTAGCCACAAATCTAGCAACATCTCCTTTCATCCCTTTCCAAAAATATAATGGCTTCACATCTGCCATCATTTTTGTCACTCCAGGGTGTCCATAGTACAGTGATTCATGTACTTCCTTCCATACCAGATTCCTTAACTCTTCTACATCAAGTACATACATCCTCCCTTTATATCTAAGTAATCCATTAGGTTTGAAATGAAAACCCTCATAGCTAAAATCTTGTAGAGTGCTAGTGAGTGCCTTCTTGACTTGCAAGTAGTACTCATCCTCTTTGCACTTTTGCAACACTTGTCCTTTAAAGTCAATTTGAATCATCACACTATTGATGCAATATGACATCTTTGACTCAAGGCGTCAACAACCCAATTTTATTTCCCTTTTATATAACTAATATTGAAGTCATAATTAGCTATTAACTCTAACCATCTTCTATGTCTAGCATTCGGATTAGGTTGAGTGAAAAGGTACTTCAACCCATTATGATTAGTTTTCAATTCAAATGGTTTTCCCAACAAGTTGTGCCTCCACATTTGTAATGTGTGAACCACAGATGCTAACTCCAATTCATGCAATGCATAATTTTTCTCATAAGGTTTCAACTTTCTAGATTTGTAAGCAATTACTTTCCCATCTTGCATTAGCACACCCCCTAAACCTTCCCTAGATGCATCTATGATAACTGTAAAGTTACCCTCAGGATCTGGTACTTTCAAGATTGGTGTGGTGGTCAACTTTTCTTTGAGTAGGCCAAAGGCTTCTTGACACTTCTCAGTCCACTAAAATTTCTTCGCTTTCCTCTATTAAGAAGTAATTGGAAAAGTAATCTTGAAGAAGTTTGTAACAAACTTTCTATAGTACCCCGCTAGACCCATGAAACTTCTTACCTCAAACATATTCTTGGGTATTGGCCACTCTAGTACTACCTTGATCTTAGCTGGATCAATGGAAATTCCGTTTGCTAAGATCACATACCCTAGATAATGCGCTCTTCTTTGAAAGAAGGTACACTTAGAGAGTTTACCGTACAACTTATGTTCTCTTAACCATTGTAAGACTATCTCTAAATGTCTACAGTGTTCTTCCTCATCCTTAGAATAAATCAGGATGTCATCTAGAAAAACCAAGACAAATTTATCTAAGCAATCCCTAAACACACTATTCATCATATTCATAAATACGACAGGCACATTTGTTAAACCAAATTGTGTAACTATGAATTCATAGTGACCATATCTAGTTCTGAATATAGTTTTAAAGATATCTTCATTGTTGGAAAATATGCCTCAATCTCATAGGCTAAAACCTCTGAGAAAGCATGGTCACTGTGACATTCAAGTTGTCTGGCCGACTAGAAGTTGTAACCTTGTGTTTTTCTCATGTCGCCAAGACAATGCTTCTGTCTTTCCGACTGGTGATGTCGCTGTGACTTGTGGCCTTCGCTGTAACCTTCTGCCGAGTGGAGACCTCTGGCCGACAGTTGGTGGCTATCGGATATCGGTGTGACTCTGGGTGACAAGCGGTGTCGGGGAGAGTCTTGGACAGTCGGTATGTCTCATACCGACAAGGGAAGTCTTGTTGATAGATATACACCTGTGGTCATCGGTGTAACTCAAGGGTCTTGGTGAGAAGTCTCGGCAATGATAGGAAGTCTTGCCAATATCGACATGACCTTCGGTCTGTCTGGCCGATGAAGAAATCGGTATGACTTGTTCCTATCGGCATGATCTCTTGGCAACCAGGAGATGTCTCAGTGATAGTGTTAGGGGTCATCGGTGTAACATAAGGTGATCGGTATGAAGTCTCGACGAAAGAAGAATGTCTTGTCGATTATTAGATGTCTTCGGGGTGAAATGTTAATATCACTATAACCTCTTGGCGATGGTGATTTATCTTGCTGATGGGAATCCTATTGTCGCTATGACTCTTGGTGATTGCTCAGTGTTTGGTATAACATGAAGGCATCGGTATGATCTCCTGGCGAAAGACAATAGTCTTGCCGATGGGAATACTCTTGTCTATGTGACATGTTGAGTTTGCTATGACCTCTCGACGATAGTGGTAAGTCTTGCCGACTATTATTTGGCACTCAGTATGACTTGAAGCCCTTGGTATAACCTCTTGGTGACAGTTGGATGTCCTAGCGATAGCGTTGGTGAATGAGTTCAACTGGAGGTCGGTGAGAGGTCTCGCCGATCATGTCGATGAAGTGACTCTTGCTGATAGATGAATGCTGATAGGAATACAATGGGTTTTGGCATGACTTGAAGACTCGATATGATCTCCTGGCGATAGCGTTAGTCTCAGCGATGTGCATGCTGAGGTCGATGTGACTTGTAAGCTCCGTGGAACCTCTTGCCGATGGAGATGACTCTTGGCTGCAACATGTAATTAGAACTTGTGGCATCAGGGAGACACTTCTAGTGTCTCACCGACATGCGACACAAGTTGATCACTGTTGACCGAGTGAAGACTGTCCAACGTGGTGTGATGTGGACAAATCTGAGAAAGCAGAAGTGAACCGTTTGCTGAACCATTTCTATGTGGAAGTTGGAAAACAAAAGCTCAAGGAAGTGGAAACATCAATAGAGGCTGGGCTGGATGATCAACCGTTGTGATCCAGTAGTTGAAAACAAACGGATTCATAGTACCTGAGTGATAGAGTGCTGGAAAGAGAAAAGGAAGCTGATAAGCCAGAAAGTTGAAGAGCTGAGAGTCATAGAGAGAACTATAGAGTAAGGATCGAGTGGCTAGCTGAAAGGCTGAATCCATGAGGTCGAAGAAGAGGATTGAGAGGCAGAGTCAAGCTGTTTGAATCTCTCATGATCATAATTGCTTTGTTTGATCTCTCAGGAATAGTTTGCTACCAGTTGTATCCAGATGAACAATATGTAATCTCTGAAAAGGATAAGAGCCTACAATTGTGTTTTAACCATTGTTGCTGAATAATATAATGGCTCTAACTTTGAAGAGTGGGGTTTTTTACCCGAAAGGGTTTTCCCCACGTAAAATCTTTGTGTTATGTTTTCTGTAGTGTCTTTCATCTATGTTGTTGATTGCTGTTGAATCTACATATGTTTCTCTCAGAAGTATTAATGTAGGAAATAAACTATGTCTATTCTGCATTTGAACATAGTTGTTCGTGTCTTTGAGGCAACCTAATTGAAATGAAAGTTACCGAAGGCACTACTGCATGGAGTTTTTCATAAGATGCGCTATGAGATTTCCTTACATTCATCTCTAATTCTCAACTAATGATATCAAGATCTCATATCTATTTTAGAGAACACTGTAGCTCCCCTCATTTCATCAAAAAGATCATCAATGCGTGGCAACGGGTATTTATTCTTCACCCTATCTTTGTTAATCATATGATAGTTAATGCACAAATGCAAAGTACCATCCTTCTTTTTCACAAAGATGACTGGAACTCCCCAAGGCAAAAACACTTGGTCTTATCAACCATTTTGACAATAGTTCATCCAACTGTGCCTTAAGCTCCATTAGCTCGGTTGTTGCCATCCTATAGGACACCTTGGAAATAGGTTCAGACCCTAGTACTATATGTATAGAGAAATCAAATATCCTCTTCAGTGGAAACCCAGGTAACTCATCTGGAAACACATACAAAAACTTTCTCAATATAGGATACCTTTCCATGTCTGAGATTTCAGTGTCCGATCCATTTCACTGTCTTCCATCTCTTGGAAGTTTTGTGACCCAAAGTTATCAAGGTTTTCTTCAAGTTCTCCAATCTTAACGACAAAGAGTTTACACCCTTTCTTCTTAGCTCTCAATAGTTGCATTGCCTAGATTTTATGAATCTTGACCTCTCTAGGTATCCCTTGGAACTTCACTTGGTTACAAAGATCATTTAGGAATTCTACGATTTTCACATGGAAATCTACCTTAGCACTATGTCTCATCACTACAACAGAACATGAAAATAGTGTTGGATTTCACTGTATTTCAGTTCACAAATTAGGCTATTTGGTTGGTGCTAAACTTGGCGCAAAAAGGCATGGTAATCTCGGCGCTGAATTTTACACTGGACGTTATGTCAGAGTTAGCGCCAAAAAATCACAACGCCCCTATTAGTGCCTAAAATAGCATTGGGAAATAGCACCAAAAATAGCGCCTCTATTAGCGCCTAAAATAGCGTCGAAAATAGCACCTAAAATAGTGTTAGAAAATAGTGCCTAAATTAGCGCCCAATTTGGCTTTTGGTTTTGCTTCTATGTCTTCTCCCATTTTTGCTTCTAGTTTTTCTTCTAGTTTTGCTTCCAATTTTGTTTCCGATTTTGCTTCCAGTTTTGCTTCCAGGTTTGCTTCTGGTTTTGCTTCTGGTTTTGCTTCCAATTTTTCCTCCATTTTTGCCTCCAATTTTGCTTCCAAGTTTGCTTCCAATTTTGCTTCCAGGTTTGCTTCCACTTTGGCTTTTGGTTTTGCTTCCAGTTTTGCTTCCAGTTTTGCTTCCGGTTTTGCTTTCAGTTTTGCTTTCGATTTTGCTTCCAGTTTTTCTTCCAAGTTTGCTTCCAGTTTTGCTTCCAATTTTTCTTCCAGGTTTGCTTCCAATTTTGCTTCCAGTTTTGCTTTTGGTTTTGTATCCATTTTTTCTTCTAGTTTTGCTTCCAAGTTTGCTTCCAATTTTGCTTCCACATTTGCTTCCGGTTTTTCTTCCAATTTTGCTTCCAAGATTGCTTCTAGTTTGGCTTCCATTGTTGCTTCCTTTTTTGCTTCTAAAAATGCTTCTTATTTTGCTTCCATTTATTAATTTAATATGTTTTATTTCAATTTAATTATTTAAATATATCGTGCCTCTTAAATAACTCATATGATTATAGACTAAGTAATTTAATTATTTAACTCATATGGTTAAATAACAAGATAATTATTTTTTTGGGTTGGTAACATGAAATTTTTGTATTGCTTGTAAAGATAAAAAAAAGTACATCTATTGTTTAGTGTCATTACCCACCAAAATTCCACAATAATGACAAAAACTAGAGGCACCTTAACGTGCAGAGTAAAACATTAAATAAACCTTGTAACCCCTGTAACTGTTTACTAGTAAAATCCTTACAAATAATAACCACCATTAACAGTGTTCAAAGTTACACGCTTTATTACAACAAAAGCGGAGGGAGAATTCAAAATAAGACACAGACAAACACGACTAGTCTTATTGAGCTCCACCTGGACCCAATGGATTCTTCTTCCACCGCTTCCTTGAATTCTTCTTCTGGCACTTCCTTTTCACTTCCAATCCTTGCATCTTCTCCTTTGCTTCGATGAAGAGTTTGAGCGCTTTCCATCCCAAATGCGCTTCCTCACGGCAACGAGCTTTGTATTTTCCTTCAGGCCAATGAATAAAGGGTTTGAGCCCCGGTCTCCCATAGAGCTCCTCAATTTAATGATCTACCAGTCCTTTAGAATAATCTAAACCTACACCTGGAACTGCCCATTTGAAAATGGACTCCATGCCTACCAGAAAATATTCATGCACAATTTTCTACATCACCATCCTCACCATTTCCATTAGTTCACCTAAATCCAAGCCCCACATTGCAATTAAGGAGTAAACATCCATGTTGGTTTGATATTTGTGTTTCAGAGAGCCGAAATCCATGCCACAAATCATTTTTGCACACTACACTAGTTGCTTGTTGTAAACAAGGAAAAGACCTTGTAGTCATTTTTTGAACGCCTCTCCATAAAATAGGCCCAAAGATCTTCCTGTCTGGAAGGTGAAATTGGCTTCCATTTCTCCTGACAACTAGCGCTGCCACCACCAAATTTTGTTGCAAAGTTTTTCTTGACCCTTTCCAAATGCAATTAACACATCTTAATTGAGGGCTTGTTATTAATGAAGTACTACTTCACTACTGCCTGCCACCCCTGCCTTCACTTGTCATGCCAAACCTTCTCCACTTGCTTTTCCACCTTGTTCATTTAAGGCATTGTCCTCTCATGTGTTTTCACCTAAGTTCACTAACTTAACACCTCTAAAATCCTCCAAACCGAATTCCCTTGTTTCATCAAAATTTAAAGTCCATTTAGATAAGACATCGGCTTCCACATTACCACCTCTTTTAATGTGGCTCACTGCAAAAATTTCAAAAGAGCTTAATACTTCTCTGATTTTTTCAATTATGTTCTAAAGGTGCCAAGCATTAATTTTACCTTTCATCGCCGCCTAAACTATTATTGTAACATGATCATCATCTATAATTTAATTGAATTTGACAACATCCATCTCGACCAATAAATTAAAATCATCATACGTAATAAATATCATCCAAAAATCATCAACCAATTTTAATATATATAAATTGACAAGTCAATACTGATAAGATCATCACCATATATAACTAAAACAAGTGCAAGTCAAATATGCCAGTACATCAAAAACATGTCAAAATGATACATGTCCAATAGTTGACATAAGTGAAAATGATAACGTACAAATGATATAAATGAAATTGATAAATTATGTAACTCAAACTGATACAAGTCAAGATGATACATGTCCAAATGATATAGTGAAAATGATACATGTCAATATGATACAACTTAATAATATAGTATTGTAGGCCATGAAAATGATACATATGATAGTAACCATGAAAAGATTCATCGTAATGATATATCAACAATGATCCATGATGCAGTCTATATGATCATGAATGCCGCTAGTTACTACCACCAATTGTCTCATCATTATCATCACCATCGTGATCATCATCATCATCGTCGTCATCTTCGTCGTCATCATCATCATTGTCATCAACCTCGGTGTCTTCCACATTTGCATCATCATCATCCTCTGCCATGTGATCTGTACCAACAAAACCAATATTTTGTGGATCTATATCATGTTGAGGATCATCTTGATCTTTTGGAAGACCCGTGTTCTGCAAAAAAAAAAAATTAGAATGAAAATTTATTATTTATTTCATGTAATAATTTATTTTTCTGTTATATATCTAATATTAAAACATACGAGACAAAACCATAGTCATATTACATCATATCAAAGTGCACATACCATAATAAAATTTCAAAAAGTTACAGCTAATACTAGTGACTCAGGAGAAACTTTAGCTTTAAAAAAAAAAGCCAATTAGGTTGGTAGACTTGTGGATCAGGTCAGCATTTGGTGGAAGAGGAAGAAAGATGACTGGAACTCTGGAGGCCTACCATAATGGATTTCAGTATTCAACCATGAGAGCAGAAGAGAGAGCTGATATCATGTATCAAAACATTAAGCATGCATTCTTCTAGCCAACAAAGAAGGAGATGATTACTTTGCTTCATTTTCATTTGCATAACCATATCATGGCATGGGAACCAAGAAGACCAAGGATGTGGATTTGGTCCAAAATGTAGGAGGGGCAAGAAGGTCAATGTATGATCCTGATGAAATTTAGGAAAAACATCAAGAGAGGGACAGGAAAAATACAATCAATACAAAGTTTCAAGGATTTTTCAAGCGAGTAAGAGAGCTATGCGAGTAGCCTCATCTAAAATATTTTGAACTAGAGTTTGATATACCATTTAGAGAGCTTGGTTTTCATGGAGTTCCTTTCAAAGCCTCTAGTTTTATTGTTCCTACGGTAAACTATTTGGTAGAGTTGGTGGAATTACGTTTCTTAAATCACTATTAGTGAGATTGAGATTGTTAACCTTGAGAGAGTATGACTTGGGAAAAAGGCATTTGATATGGCTATTATTTTCAAAGACTTCAAGTGGGATGTACTCTGCATTGACACCATTCCTCAATCTTCACTTGATGGCATCAAGGAATGGTTGAACTCCATGGGTATAAAGTATTATGAAAGCATAATGAACTTGAACTGGCAGCCAATTTTGAAGAGTATTACTAATGATCCAGATAATTTTTTTGAAGATGGTGATTGGGAATTTTTGAATATGGAAGTTAGTGATTCTGATTCTGATAATTCAAAAGAGTCAAATCAAGGATATGAACCCTCTGATGTAGAAGAGGAATCATAATTAGATTTCATGTAGCCACCATCAAGAGTGTTACAAGCCAACAAGATGGAGGGAATTCTTATATAAGGATAATTTTCAATGTTGCAGGTACCAGATTTAATGCCAACTACAATGGAAACATTGAAATTCCCTAGTAGTATTTATGTTAAGGAAATTTCCTTTAGATGCAAGGATTCAAAGCACATCAACCATGTGGTACAGATGATTAAATCCTAGAGACAATCTATAGCAATGAAAGAGTCTGAAAAGGTAGAGAGAGCTACACTAGTGACTCAAGAGAAACTTTAGCTTTCAAAAACAAAGTCAACTAGGCTAGAAGATGTGTGGATTAGGCCAACATTTGGTGGAAGAGGACAAAAGATGACTAGAACTCTAGAGGCCCACCATACTGGATTTCAGTATTCAACCATGAGAGTAGAAGAGAGAGTTGATATCATGTATCAAAACATTAAGCATGCATTCTTCCAGCCAGTGAAGAAGGAGATGATTACTTTGCTTCATTTCCATTTGCATAACCATATCACGATGTGGGAACCAAGAAGACCAAGGATGTCCAGTTTTATGTGGAGGTAATGGATGTGGTCCAGAATTTAGGAAGGGCCAGAAGGTCAATGTATGATCCTGATGAAATTGAGGAAGAAAAACAAGAGAGGGATAGGAAAAATAAAATCAATACAAAGTTTCAAGGATTTTTCAAGCGAGTAAGAGAGCTATGGGAGCATCTTCATCTAAAATATTTTGAACTAGAGTTTGATATACCATTTAGAGAGCTTGTTTTTCATGGATTTCCTTTCAAATCCTCTGCTTTTATTGTTCCTACAGTAAACTATTTGGTAGAGTTGGTGGAATTACCTTTCTTAGTAATTGATATTTGTGAGATTGAGATTGTTAACCTTGAGAGAGTAGGACTTGGGAAAAGGCGTTTGATATGGCTATTATTTTCAAAGACTTCAAGCGGGATGTACTCTATATTGATGCCATTCCTCAATCTTCCCTTGATGGCATCAAGGAATGGTTGAACTCCATGGATATAAAGTATTATGAAAGCAAAATGAACTTGAACTAGCAGCCAATTTTGAAGAGTATTATTGATGATCCAGATAATTTTTTTGAAGATGGTGGTTAGGAATTTTTGAATATGGAAGCTAGGGATTTTGATTCTGATAATTCAGAAGAGTTAGATCAAGGATATGAACCCTCTGATGTAGAAGAGGAATCATAACCATATTTCATGTAGCCACTATCAAGAGTGTTACAAGCCAACAAGATGGAGGGAATTCTTATATAAGGGTAATTTTTGATGTTGTAGGTATCGACTTTAATGCCAACTACAATGGTAACATTGAAATTCCCTACTAGTATTTATGTTAAGGAAATCTCCTTTAGATGCAAGGATTCAAAGTACATCAACCATGTGGTATAGATGATTAAATCCCAGAGATGATTTGTAGCAATGAAAGAGTCTAAAAAGGCAGAGAGAGCTACATTGGTGACTCAGGAGAAACTTCAGCTTTCAAAAACAAAGTCAATTAGGCTGAAAAACGTGTGGATTAGACTAACATTTGGTGGAAGAGGAAGAAAGATGACTGGAACTTTGGAGGCCCACTATACTGAATTTCGGTATTCAACCATGAGAGCAGAAGAGAGCTGATATCATGTATCAAAACATTAAGAATGCATTCTTCCAGCCAGTGGAGAAGGGGATGATTACTTTGCTTCGTTTTCATTTGCATAACCATATCATGGCGTGGGAACCAAGAAGACCAAGGATGTCCAGTTTTATGTGGAGGAAATGGACGTGGTCCAAACTTTAGGAGGTGTAAGAAGGTCAATGTATGATCTTGATGAAATTGAGGAAGGACAACAAGAGAGGGATAGGAAAAATAAAATCAATACAGAGTTTTAAGGATTTGTCAAGTGAGTAAGAGATCTATGGGAGTAGCCTCATCTAAAATATTTTGAACTAGAGTTTGATATACCATTTAGAGAGCTTGGTTTTCATGGAGTTCCTTTCAAAGCCTCTTCTTTTATTGTTCCTACGGTAAAATTTTTGGTAGAGTTGGTGGAATTACCTTTCTTAGTAATCGCTATTAGTGAGATTGAGATTGCTAACCTTGAGAGAGTAGGACTTGGGAAAAAGGAATTTGATATGGCTATTGTTTTCAAAGACTTCAAGAGGGATGTACTCCGCATGTACACCATTCCTCAATCTTAGCTTGATGGCATCAAGGAATGGATAAACTCCATGGATATAAAGTATTATGAAAGCAAAATGAACTTGAAATGGCGACCAATTTTGAAGAGTATTACTGATGATCCAGATAAATTTATTGAAGATGTTAGTTGGGAATTCTTGAATATGGAAGCTAGTGATTCTGATTTTGATAATTTAGAAGAGTCAGATCAAGGATATGAACCCTTTGATGTAGAAGAGGAATCAGAATCAGATTTCATGTAGCCACCATCAATAGTGTTACAAGCCAATTAACAAGATGGAGGGAATTCTTATATAAGGATAATTTTCAATGTTGCAGATACTAGCTTTAATTCCAACTACAATGGCAACATTGAAATTCCTTAGTAGTATTTATGTTAAGGAAATTTCCTTTAGATGCAAGGATTCAAAGCACATCAACCTTGTGGTACAAATGATTAAATCCTAGAGATGATCTATAGCAATGAAAGAGTCTGAAAAGGTAGAGAAATCTACATTGGTGACTTAGGAGAAACTTCAGCTTTCAAAAACAAAGCCAATTAGGCTGGCAGACTTATGGATTAGGCCAGCAATTGGTGGAAGAGGAAGAAAGATGAATGGAACTTTGGAGGTCCACCATACTAGAAATTTTAGTACTCAACCATGAGAATAGAAGAGAGATATAATATCATGTATCAAAACATTAAGCATGCATTCTTCTAGCTAGCAGAGAAGGAGATGATTACTTTACTTCATTTTCATTTGCATAACCATATCATGGCATGGGAACCAAGAAGACCAAGGATATCCACTTTTATGTGGAGGTAATGGATGTGGTCCAAACTTTAGGAGGGGCAAGAAGGTCAATGTATGATCTTGATGAAATTGAGGAAGAACAACAAGAGAGGGACATGAAAAATAAAATCAATATAGAGTTTCAAGGATTTTTCAAGCAAGTAAGAGAGCTATGGGAGGAGCCTCATCTAAAATATTTTGAACAAGAGTTTGATATACGATTTAGAGAGATTGGTTTTCATGGAGTTCCTTTCAAAGCCTCTGCTTTTATTGTTCCTACGGTAAACTATTTGGTAGAGTTGGTGGAATTACCTTGCTTAGTAATCGCTATTAGTGAGATTGAGATTGTTAACCTTGAGAGAGTAGGAATTGGGAAAATGACATTTGATATGGCTATTGTTTTCAAAGATTTCAAGTGAAATGTACTGTTGATGGTGTTTTCTGCACAACAACTTAGACAGAATATGGAAATCCTATCTCTCTTGAAAGGTAAATCTCTATCACCAAGCCTCAAGAGATAAACCCAAGGTCTCTAATGTCAGGTCTTGACAATGCAAAAGACAACCCAGTGATGATGTGAAAATGCTGGTAATCACAAAGGGACCTTACTACAAACAAATATTGGAATCTAAAACATATCAGATTTGGCAATATGATGATACTTCAAGTCCTAAATCTAGCTTAAATAATAAAAGAAATAGCAAAAGACAAGGGTTTGAGAGAGATTCCTAAGATAAACAATGCAAATGATGCAATACTTGAAATGGACCAATCCCAAAGAAAATAATTCCTACTTAACCCAGATGAACCTGCAATCTTACAGAAATAGTGCAATCTTCTAAGGCATTAAAGATTTTCATATCATGAACATTCATCCAAAACAACCCTATTGCAATTGAAATGAACAACATTCACAATTGAATTAAGCTCAATGAATATATGATGTCTAGGCTAACTTTGCAAAGCAACTCACAATCAACTAGTTGCAAAACGTATGGACCAAGGATTGTTGCAAACACTTCAAGCATAAAACCATAAACATCATTGAATCATATCTAATTCTAAATCTAACATATGTTGTCTAAGCAATTTCAAAAGATGGAACAACAAGAACCATGCAAGATAAAATAAACACAAGAGAATTCACCAAGGCATAATGTCTTCAATTGTACTGAATCACCCAATAACAACAACAATTCTAGTGTTCCGTGTTACAACACTTGCTTCAAAATAAACTAACTCCTAGCACTAACTTTGCTCTATCACTTAGCTCACTTCAAAGTCTAATCATCTAGCCCTTACAAATGAGGGACAAGGCCATACTTATGGAGATCTCATAATATGTCGACCCAATTAAGATTACAAAGAAGGTCAACCACAAAAAAAGTCGGCCTAGAAAATTCAAAATAAAATATAAAGCATTAAATGCTTGGGACTTAATTCCAAGTTGGCCTGGGATCCTTAATGCAAGTCGGTTCAATGCATGTGAAGTCTTGAGAGGAACAATAATGGGAAGCACAAATTTTGAGGCATCATTCATTGGCTAGATCCTTATCTTTATTTCAATCCAACTTGTCTTGCACCATAAGGAAAATCTTCTCTAGATCGGCCAAAGGTGGAGTAATTAACACTTTGAATTTCCTCTCAATAGATTTAATCTCTTCCCTTGATTGCTTGATGAATTTATCCCATTCCACCTTGAGATCTTGATATTTTTCCATGACAACAACATAAGTGGATGCATCATCCAAATGGTGAGTTGTGATTGGACCATCATCAACAGGCTCATGCCACCATACTTTTGTATTAATTCCTTGGTTGCATTAGAAATCCTTACATGTTCTGCTCCTTGTAGAAATCTTGTGATATACATGGTGAATGCATCATTCACCCTCCTGTATCTTGAGTTACCCAAGTGTAGCTGGGGATACACCTCATAGATAACATCTTGGCCAAAAGTCCCCCTTGTACTCAGTCCTTTGTATGGATGAAATCTTGCCAAGGCATAGACCAAGTAAGATGTCATTGTGAAACTCTTGGTCTGCAATACATTGCACAATTTTTCATGGATCATGATGCTGATGATACCTGGCCAATGATAGTCAACTTTTTGCTCCACTCTTACTATGATGTAAAAACATCTAGCTTTCAAATATCCCCGTAGTCTTCAGACCCATCACTCTACTGAGGAGAGTGATTGCATCATAGTATTCCGATTTGAACTTGGCTTTGTGCAACTGCTTAGGCAACTTGGAGAAGTGTGGCTTAGGTTTCTCCATCCAAGAATTGATAACTTGCTAAGCCTTGTTTGTATCATCTGCATAATATTTCTTTGCTATGTCAAGATAAAAACCAACCACATGAGATCTATCTAGAATATCAAATGTTTGGGCCACTGGGATAGGAGAGAAATTGGCAAGCACCCTGCCTTGTGGACTAATTATCCTCTGTGTGTCTGGATCATAATGCCTAGCACATTCTAGCACCAACTCATAACATTGCACTATAGGAGGGAAACTAGCCACATGAGCCAACCCATAGCTCACCAATCTGCTTGCCAACAAGGAAGGGTCCTTTACTGACATTCTTGCCTTAAACTCTTCATAATCCCATTTCCCAACATTAGTGTCTGTTACTTCTGACCAGATGGAATCCAAATTGCTCTTAGGGATCTTTCTTTTCATGTCCAATTTAATCTTCTCTGCCTCTAAGACAAAATCTCCCTCATCACTGGGATCCATCACCTTGCTCTTAGTTCCTCCCATAATGGCCTTGCTTGATTCAGCCCGCACTTAGCAAAATATCATAGTAAATATCCATTATGTCATGAGAATATAAGTTAGTCCATCATATACTTACATATTCATCCTTAAAACAAGTCTCATGATGAACAAAATCCCCTAAAACATCATAAAGATTATTCCTTTAAAATCTCGGGTTTTTCACCCTCTCGTGGAATTCACTCCAAAAGAGAATTTCGGGGAATTCTGATTCAGGAGGAATTTAGCGATGAAAGCACAATACAACTCCATAAATCATTCAATCAACATCATCAATTAAGCAATAGCATGACGTATTCCCAAATTGTTCAAATTAATCATATGGTGCAAAATCATTTAGCTAATAACTCATGCTATCCCAAAGTTCTTCATTTTCAACAAGTTTTCAGGGAATTCCGCTGGGAAGGGAAATCCTCGAAAAATTGAAAGTCTAAGCATATTTCAGGAAAATTACAGAATAGTGAATTTTCAAGAAAATACGAAGGAAGCAGAATTTTGTGAGGTCAATGCAGTTTTCATGTTTTAAGCACAATTCCGAGAAAATAATGGAGCGATGGAAAATCGAGAAATTTTGAAAGTGAAGAAAATTCGCGAAGCAACCGAAAACCTGAAATCTGACTTCGTCAGGATTTCGCCCAAATCGATTAAATGATTAGGAACTTGGGACTCAATCCTGGATTCAATTCACTTTGATTGTAAAATGAAGAGTTAATATTTCCAATCCCTCCAGGTGTGATTTAGTCAATGGGAGCTACAATTTTGAAAGGGAAAACCTAAGATATGACCATGAAAGCACAGTTTGGCTCCGAACTCACCCCTTTCACTCTGCCAATCCTCATGCACACTCTCCCTAAAACCTCACTAAGACAAGGTGACTACCAGATTTAAATGATAAAGAACGGTCTCAATTCACCCAGAACGTGATTTCACCGAGCGTTAGGGATCACCAGGTCAAACCATAGCTCAATTCATGAAGCATGAAATCCAACAAAGTTACCAATTCAAGCAATGGCCAACCTCACTAAGTCACCATCGAGCCACAGGAAAGGCAACTCGAAGCACAAGGAAGGGAATCAAACCAAAATGGGAAAAACACTAGCTCTACTGCCGAGCTCCATTATGTCACAATCTCGACTCAAAGCATGCACACAACCCATGCAACAATTCAAAGTCATCCACTAGAAGAGAAGGATGCATGAACATACCATGAGTGAAGACAAATCAAAATGGTAGCAACTAGAAATAAATCCTAGAGTTCAAGCACACACAAGAAATCACCAAGAAAAATTCAATCAAAGCAAACAAACCTCCTCAAATATTAGAGCAAAGAAAATGACTCAATTTGCAGCATAAATCATGTTTAAATACAATAAAAGAAAGCTGTAGAATCACACAAGAAGCATAAATGCAACGACAAGACATCAAGCTCGGGGATCTGAAGTCATGACGAAATTTTGGGAAAATCGAAAGGAAATAGAATTCTGTGACGTACCAAAATTTCCGAAAACAGTGCAAAGCTAGCTTGTGTTGGGTTTCCAAAGCATTTGGGGAATTCCGCCCAAAAGGAATTTTCCTGAAAACCAAGAAAAACCCGAAATTAACCCCAAAACTCAAGATTTTCAAAATGTTTCCTCAGAAGAGGTATTTGCACAAGAAATACAATCATTCAAGCACATCACAAAGCAATGAGATTTCAAAACCAAAGGGCTAAAGCACCAAAAATAAAAAGTGAGAGAGTGTCCCTACTTTCAGTGGGGCATGTGCACGAAAATGACACATGTACTTTGCATGTACGCCATTCCTCAATCTTTGCTTGATGGCATCAAGGAATGGCTGAACTCCATGGATATAAATTATTATGAAAGCAGAATGAACTTGAACTGGTGGCCAATTTTGAAGAGTATTATTGATGATCCAGATAAATTTATTGAAGATGTTGGTTGGGAATTTTTGAATATGGAAGCTAGTAATTTTGATTCTGATAATTTAGAAGAGTCAGATCAAGGATATGAACCCTCTAATGTAGAAGAGGAATCATAATCAAATGAGGAAGGTTCAGAAGATGAATATCTTGTGGAGTCAGAGGACGAAGAAGAAGAAGAAGATTCTGAAGAGGAGGAAGGTAAAACATGGGATGAATTAGAATCCGAAGCCAAAAATGCAGATAAGGAAAAAGGAGATGAGTCTCATAGTGAAGAGGAAAGGTGGTAACAAAAGGTAAAAGCTACAGGGAAGTCTCGAGCACCTGATATTAGAGATTCAAGAGGAATTCCTACCAAGAGGCATAAATTCAGATAAATTGGGTTCATCTACATCCTTCTACTATTGATTCATGTACATAAACGGTCATCCTGTAATCATAAGATTTGAGCTCTATTTACTCATCCTATGCATCAATAAACAACTCAACACAAGAGATGCAAATTGACATATTAACACAACAATGTCCAACTAAGTTATTGAAACTCAACTATTGATACCTCGTTCTCCATCCAGATTACAAAATCATTCCACCTTTTGTTTTGTAACATATTCTTTACAAATTTATTTGGATGGCGGCCATATTTCTCCTCCTCTCAAAACATGGCACATGGACTAGTTAAACTAATTAATATGCAATCATTTACTTTTTCAAACGAAATAAAAAAAATATCATTTAACATATTAAATATACTTACAAATGTACAGATCAAGGCCTATAAACCTTTCTGGCCACTGCGATGTGTGGCATGAAGTTTCTCAAGCCTAGCCTTGGAGGCCTTGTCTTGAAACATACACTAATTCAATTTAACTATGCACAAATAAAATTTAAATACCGTTTAATAAATTTGATATAATTTAATGAGAAAATTCAAATACCTATGTACTCTCCTCACCAGACTTCCTCCGTGCATCAGACTTTTCATATGCTTTTACAAGCTCTCTCCATACTTTCACACTTACATCAATTGGCCTTGTTTCCGCCTTAGCTCTGGAGGGAGTTTTTTTATCTTCTTTGTTTGGTTGCACTGAAATCTCTCGCAGTTTTGAGACATTCATAGCTTTATCTTCTTTATAGACCAACCTATGCCAAAATCAGTCTCCATGTCATGGATAACTACTTTTTTCAGGTGCATGGGTATCTTTGAGAATGGAAAATGTAGATGGTATTTGAATCGTTGAAGGCATGATTCCTTCAACCTATTCACAAACATTTTCCCAGCATCTATCATTTAGACTTCCCCTGAAACCACCTCGTATTCTATCTTTGTATTGTAGCTACCAATGCAAGATTGAAAACATGGTGTGGTGGAAGAAGTATGTGTCCCAGGAGTGGAAGTCTCTGCTCCCTGTTCACCATTCTTAGAGTTTACTATCACTGATTTCCTCCTAGATCTTTTGCTCGATCCAGGATTGGTCGGGGAATCAATTGATTCCATTTGACACAATTGATTTTTTTGCAATGTTTGAGGGGCATTAATAGATTGTTTTTCTATGTATCTGGCAAGTGTTGTCCATTCCACATTAACCAATTTGTTCACTGCCTCTAACCCCAATATGGAAGCCAATTCCTCTTTATCTTTTTTAGTCTCATTTCCCTATATATATATATTTTTAAATTATATTTCTTCTTTTAAATTTAGAAATAAAAAACTAAAAAGTAAAATTCAAAGAAACAATGGAAACATTTACAAATCTATAAATTGACAATGAATTACCTCATTGTGGCCTGAGTTTGGTGACAATGCTCACTTCTCTCCATTGCTCAACATTTTGAGGTGACCTAGGGAAAATTATTTCTGTCCAGACTGTGGAGGAAAATGAAGTAAACACTGTCAGGTATGAAAGTTTTGTTTTGTGGGAAAATATGTTCGTTGGGTTTGCTTAGTGTTGATAACCTAGGGAAAATATGTTCATTGGGTTTGCTTAGTGTTGATAACCTTATCATGAAAACTCTTTCATAATGCAATCTTGCACGAATTTGTCATGGCATCGGTGACTATGGCGTGGCTGGGCAAAACCAAGCGGTTTCTGCATTTATTTTCAGTAGTTGCTTAGTAGTGACTGACCCAATTCCCATATTTCCCAAGCAATTCACTATTTCCTTGATACCCAGGTTAGGGATAGAATATAGAGGCATCCTCGCTTCATGCTATAATATTTTGAGGTAAAGCTCAAATGGGTAGGGTAAAATGTTTTATTGGTTTCTCAAAGGTTTTAAAATTTATAATGATGGGACAATTTAGAGGTTGCCTAGACTGGTTAGGCCATGAACTAGTAAACAATCACAAATTCAAATGCAATACAAAGAGCAGTAAACAATCACGAATTCAAGAAAGAAAAAAAAATTGTAACCTTACCTATGGTGTTGCAAACTAAATCGAATTTCTCATCAGTTGTTGGTAGCGCCCTGCTCTCTTCCTTCACACAACATTTTTCCCTTTTTTGTTTTCTAATTTCTTCCTTCACGTGGGAAAGTTTTAAATTTCTGATTTTGATTCATTAGTTTACGCTTTAGTCAGCGTTAGTTAACACCAATTTTAGCGTCAAATTTTGGTCGTCTATGTAATCTATTTGGGACATATAAGGCGGTGTCAAGTGTGCCTAATTTAGCGCCTATCATTGTTGTATAGTGACTATTTTCATTGTTGTGTACAATAGGATCCAAAGTGTTGGAAACAATTCCAACTCCTTCCTTGTTGTTGTGACCACCATTGTCTTGTGGCTCCTTTATTAGCTTGGTGCTGTAGAGTGGTTTTTACCGCAATCCTGCACGGTGCTTCATCCTTCTCGGCGGTAGTGCGGTGAAAGATTCTATGGTGGCACATGAGTCTTCCTTTTGTTCCTGGCAGTGTTGTGGTGACTCCTGCAGTCCCGCAAATCTTCTACCATTGGCGTGCAGTAGTGTGGTGACCATCGTTGTCCCATGGCTCCTTCATCAGCTTGGTGTGGTAGAGCAGTTTTTACTGCGGTCTCGCAAGTTGCTTTTTTCTTCTCGGCGGTAGTGCAGTGAAAGCTTTTGTGGCAGAATTTTTACTCACAGAGGAGGCCATGGAGAGAGGACATGGACGGCGTAGAAATACTAAATTGCTAAGAGGAAAGTGGGTGGAAATAGATGAGACAATGAAATCTACAAATACAATAGAGGTAAGAAGAGAAAGCAACCTCAACCAAAGGAGGAAGGTGTTTATGAATTCACAAATGCTACAACATAGAGGAGATAAAGTCATTTTTTTTTCCATGAGGCCTTTGAGGTCAAACTTATTGGTTAAGAATGCACAGGAATGGTGATTAAATGTGATTCTATGATCAAGGGAAAAGTTTGAAAATTAGGATAGCCAAAACATGATATCAATATGTTAAATATATGACTAAAGTGAGGTTTTGTGTTGGATAACATATTCGTTGAAATGATATAATTGGTGTATTAAACATTATTTACTATGTTGTGTATTATAGGGGTGAGACGAGGCCATGGCAACAGATTGTGTCATATCAAATGCAGAAACAACGGATGAAGTGGGACATCGAGTACTCAAATTTTGAATTAACTTAGGAAAAAATGATTTGATAGAATTTTGTGATACGCCCATCTTTTTTCACAATATAATTGAAATTTATAATGTATTATCCAATATTGACATAAATCAATGCATGTTGTTGATTATTTTAGATGGAGATTGGAGCAAATGCAGAGCCTAAGCGTTCAACTAGCAAAAGAAAAAGATATGTACGTGGACGTGGACATGGACCTAAAAATGTTAAATCACATAGATGACAGTGGGTGGAAGAGGATATGACAATTGATACTGCAGACACAACAGATGATTGCATTGAAGAAGAGGTAGGTTAGGACTATAGTACATGGGATGAATACTTAGAGAAAAAAAATTATTTGTGGATGTTCTATATGTCATGGAAAGAAACAATTCAAACGAGCGATTGCACAAAGACATTACATATATGATGAGCTTCTAGTCGGTAGTATGCCTCCTACAATCGATTCAAATCCAATAGGAATTGTGGTGAGGAATTTTCCAATTTGATATAAATACCATGTATACTTCATTTAAACATTGTTTTATATTATTTAAATAACTAATTTTTTCTTAATGGATACTTGCAGGGTAAATTTATTGGTTTAAAGTTTCCTAGATCACCGAATTCCAGCCTAGAGGGCAATGATCATTTATTAGGTGACACATCTAACAAAAATATGTGCCAATATACCAGCTCAGAAGATGAGGAATTGGCGAAAACAAGTAACAAAAAAAGAACTGGTGTGAAGATGCATAATTTGCTTAAAGATAAGGGGAAGGTGGACTACATACCCTATGAGAATGAATGTGATGGAGATGATGACTTTACCCTAAGTTTGAGATCAATTTACAAATAGACATTTGATTGTCGACTATATTGCGCTTGGCCTAGTGATCAACAACTACCTAGAGTGTACGATGTGTTTCAATTTTGGGGATACAACTACATGATACAACCCTCCAATATTCAAGGAGAGAATCAAGGTCTCTTTATTGTCCAAAATGTACACATGGGATGCAAACATAGAAACAATTCAGAACAAACCACTAGGAGATTAATGCCATATTATGGTCCATCATATTACAGTGGTGAATGGAGAAGGCTAGCAGAATATAAGTCTAGCATGTCAGCATGTGGTCTAATTTTGAACATGTATACACATCGTCTCCAATTGGAAAGTGGAAAAGAAATGAATAGAGGTCATCTTATGTATATAGATGGATGTGCATACACACACAAAAATATTGCAAGATTTATAAATAGTTATAAATGATAAAGATGGAGATATGGAAAGAGAGGTTGATAGATTGATAATGGTTGAGGCTATTATGGACCTTACCATTGGGGATGAGTTATTGATTGATTACCCCTTCTTAAAACACATTCCTGCGTGAAAGAAGAGTAAAGAACAAGGTCTCCCTAAGGATGTTCTTAAGGGCAGAAAACCAAAGAATAATAAATGAGTGTGGATTGATGTTTTATAAACTATGTTGTCAAAATTGTGTTTTATAGCAATTATTGTATAAAAAAGGTAGTCTATAAAATAATGTTCCATTATTCAATTGATGTATATATGTTCATACAATTTATATAATGTCTAATATATGTATGTCGTTCAAGTGCAAGTATTTTTCTATGAAGATATTTTGGACCTGAAATGGATATTTTTCATACATTATGATCCAAGATTAAGGCATGTATTTGACGATGCATTAGTGGATACTGAGAAAAAAAATGATGGCCAACAAAATGAGAGAGAGGGATTATAGAACATTGAAGAAATTGACATCCATGATGATGTTGAAGATGGTTATGTTCAGGCACATGAAGACAACAATCCAGAGTTAGATGATGTTATGAAAGACAACAATATGGATGGTATAGAAAATGATGATCCAAATACATCTGGTAGCAATATAGATGGTCTACAATCAAATTTAAATGATGATGAAGATGATGCAGGTCAAGATGAGGATGATGATAATATTAAATACTTGAAAGAACATATGAACATTGACAATGATACACTGGATGATATTGTAGTAGACACTAATGTTAATGACCAAGACTTCTAAATTTTTAGAATTATTTGTAATCCATGTTTAAAAAAGGATGATTCTTATGACCTAAAATTTGAAATGCTTCAATAATATTATGCTGTACTTGGAAAATTGAAAACCTGTTTTATTCTCCTAGCAAGCTTTTTTATTTTCCATTATAATTCTAGACCAAACAACATATGCGAGGATGGCCTTTTACACCAATCTTAATTTGTATGAAGTTCACGAACCTGTTGTCAAAAAGTAAATTCCTTTCATAGACAAGAAATGTAAAGGATTCATTTAAGAAAAGATAAGTAGTCTCTTTCTGAGGGTAATCCACATGCAAAAAGTAAAAAGAACATAAAAAAAAAAATTGTACAGTAGAAAATCAAAATCAATCAATTATGTCTTATTTCTTTTGCACACTTATCTAAAAGACAAGGTATTCACCATACATTTCCCTTGACAAAGCAAACATGTGCTTTCATTTATTTTTACTGTATATCTTAGAAGTGAAATTGTTGTTACATAATGATGCACTGAGAAAATAATATATACAAAAAAATGCAAAGAAAATGTTTGAAATTTACCATGCAACCTACTGTGTTGTGCTGAAAGGAATCAAGATTAATTGGGACAAAGAAATAAAAATAAAATTTTGATGATTGTACTTACAAGTGAACAAGATATGAAAAGTGTGGACAATGATGGTGCTGAAATTGAAAACCTTGATTCTAATGATATTATTGTTTTATGTCATTCAAGATAAAGAGAACATACAATTTTATATACATAGCAAATGAATATTCAAAACTAGTAAACTAAAAAATGTAAACACTGTAATATTTTTCCTTAAACAATAATTTACATACTCACTTACAAAAAAGGGTGAAGCATTTTTTATTCAAACTCTATTTTGTTTAATAGACATAACAGTAAAAGAATATTTACAAGTAGAATAATATATACACTGTTCCATAGAAAATAAGGAATGTTTCCTAGAATATACAAGTACAAGAATATATCATCATCATACCCTTAATTAATACCTATTGCAATATCCTTAAATTGTTCAATCTTTGGTATGAATTGTTGGCAAAAAAAATTAGGATTACTTGGATGCTTCTTCCATTCATCTTGTATCAACATATGTTCGTGAAGACACAAAAGTTAATAAAATATTAATGCACGTAACTCACAATTATTTAAATAAGCAGCTTTGTTGACTTTATTATTTTTAAATAGTTTTCATTTTTATGTTGAACATGTAACAAGGAAAAATAAGCTCAAATTTTCAAAAAAATTAGTAGCTCTACCAACATCCACAATAAATGCTTTACTGTATCAACATATTCATTCACATAAGCACAATATTGAGGCTCAATAATTGATATTCATTCAAATATAAGAAGAAATAAGTATGGAAAACATAAGAAAAATACAGAATGATAACACAGTCATGGAGAATCTCTCATAATAAAATGTTCATTATATTGCTTCAATTGATATATATTAATAACATAAGTCTTCAAAATGAAAATGATATATGATGATGATAAATTAAAACTAGGCCTTGGTTTCCTATTTATATAGGAAGCAACAAGCTACAGGCCTTTTACAAAAAGAAATGACCTTTCATAACTACTTTTACTAACAACTATTTAATTAGCATAATTAAGGAAATAACAAGACTTCAGACATTTTTACATATGGTTCCATTATTCAACGTAGAAGACCCATGATCATTGATCTAGAAAAGTATTCCTTTGCATGATGAACGTCCAAATGCTCTCACCTCAGTGTCCTATTCTTTTGAAACCAAATACTTTTCCTAACACTAATACATCGTAAAATCTGATGGCCACTTATATTCCCGGATCTTTTGCATGTTTGCAAGATGAGTTTTCCATCAACTATCTAGTAATGTCTTTGTATCATTGACAAACTTTAGGTATCTTGCATCAAGAACAATCAACCCATCCATGATCTAATTTAGCCTAGGAAGACTGGTATCATCATCCTCCTGTATATGAGTTATGACCTTATGAACAACCTGACTAAATTCTTTCTTCCACTTATCCAAGTTCTCCAACTGATCACCATCTCTCACGATTTTAGGTATATACCACTATTTTTAGGTATGGAATAAATCCATTCGTGTTACAATCTTTTTATCAAACCCTTGTACATACTGAAATTCATCAATAATCATCTTCATAGTTTGTTCAGTTGGCTTTAATGTTGTGGGTGCATCAAGACTTCTTTGTAGAAATTTTTATAACTTAGCCAAAGTGTGGTGAAAAGGTTGCCACCTTTTGAACAAAGGATCTAATACAAGCATATGTCTCTTTATTTGATCCATTGCCTGCTGAAGTGTTTTATAACTATCATGCACATTCTCTAGTTTATCCATAACTAATTTTATCCTGTGCTCAAGAATATTTTCCATAACTTCACAAATTCATCTTTTCACTTCATCTTGGGTTTTATTTTTGGCCTTCTTACATCATCCACTTCCTTCTTTGGAGTTTTTACCTGTTTTGGAGAAATTTTCTTCACAATATCCATTGGAGCAATAGGAGGCCTATATAACACCATCTGCTTGCTTTGTGAGGGTCCTATTCCTCTTAATTGTTCTTTCAATTTGACATTCTCCATGAATAGTTTATTAGCTTCATCATTTAGGAACCTTTGTTCCTTTTCATACTCCTTCAATCTGTCTTCTAATCCCTTAATAGTTACTCGAGTGAACATGGATGAATGCATGGTCATTGTGGCTGCCTGCAAAGGGGTGGTATCTTGTATTGTCCTTACCATCGCTGCCCCTTTCATTCCTTGAATTACATCCAATAATTTTGGCTTCTATGTATTTTTCTATTTGATCCATATGGCCAGGGTTTCAATCTTTGGGTTATACCCAGTTCCACTCACACCTTCATCGGAGTCAAATTTTGCAACTGGCATTGGATCTTCTTGAGCCCGCACTTAATCAAGCAAATTTTTTTTCTTTAATTCCAAGCCAGGGAAAATGAGCATATTTCTCTTCAAGACCATTTCTCTAGCCTTTTGGGGGCTAATTTCAATGTTGTCAACTCTTAATTCCTGGAAAGTCTGTGCTACCATTTCATTTTTCTCTGATTCTTCAATTCCTACTTCAGTTGATTCCATCCTCTCTTGAAATTATTTTATCTTCATCTTCATCCATAAATCCTTAAACTTAGGAGTCTTAATGAATTCATCATCTTCTATGAATCTCCTGGCTGCAATTTCCCTTTCATCTTCATGTACCTATGTACTTGTTTTTTCTACATCACCCATCCTTTCCTCATGTTTATGGGCATTGGTCTCAAGGATGGGCTGATCAACTTCAATATCACCTTTTAATGACTGTAGTACTATAGCCACTTCCTCAGTATCGCCCACCTCTTCGGTATCCTCATAAGGTACTAAATGTTCAATGCTTCTTGTCTTCTATCTTTTGGGAGGTAACTGCTCCATGGGAGGCTAAGAGGTTTCACCTAGGGTATGCTCTACAGTTGCACCACTATGATGTTCTTCAAGATATGCTTCCTTCTTTCTGTAAAAGTCTTCAAATCGACCAATTATCAATTCTATCCTCTTCATGGGGTCCTTTTCCTCAACAAAGTATCCTAGGAAATCCTTGGACCCCTACTTTGTCCTTTCTTCAACCTTCTTCATATATTCCCATTCTTTCCTTCTACTAAATACATCATTATAAGTAATGTAGTTCCTTATGACATCTTCAAAATCCACTTGGTGTGGCACTGTCATTTTGGTAAGAAGATTGTGCCTTATGTCGTTCATATGATTTTTAGGGTCGAAGGCTCTTTCTTTTCCATATTTCAATGCATATCTTGTCTTCAAATAATACTATAACTCCTCTAGTGTGTCTGAGCCTATAGTCCAATCTTCACACTTGGTTTGGTTTGGTAGGAAAGTGCCTTTCTTCTACTTGTGCATTACATCTTTCTCCATCCACATCATTTGCCACATAAATTTAAGAAATTCTAATCTGAGGGGCACAAATTTTAGCAGTATGTGTGGAGCAATAGGGCATCCATAAAATCTTATTATTGTAACTTCCAGGAGGAAGAACCAATCTCCAAAATTGTGTGTATGACCCTACTCTGGTCTTAAAGCCAAAGGTCTCACTAGTTGCAACATTTTGGTTGACAATCTTGGTATTACATACCTAATAACTTGAAGGATTCTATGTACAAAGTCTTCATAGAATACAACAAATCTTGAATTCTTGCACCGACTGTCCCAAATATAGCACCATTTCTGGACAAGTGTGGGATTACATTGCTCATATGTTGTATCCAAGTCCATTATTTTAGTCCAATGGTCCCTATTCTAGTACAATATCATATGAAACAATAGGGAATAGTGTCTAAATGTAATTAATGCTCTATCCTCTATAACTTGGGAGAATTCATCATCTAATGTTTTCTCAAGGTATGAAGCAAAGTCATATTTAATATTAGTTTTAGGGTTTTGAATTCTCATGGCCATCATCATTAGGCCTATTGGCATTTTATCTTGAGCATCTGTCCCCAACACTTGGCAAAGAGCTAAATATGTATTCTCAAAGTAATACTAAAAATATATCACATTAAATGGTTCAGTAGTGGTAGTAGAGATGGGGAATGTTCTATTACCAATGCCTCTTTTCATATATAGGGGTACCTCATCACTTCTGTAAGTTTTTTTGAACCTAGCATAATCCTCCTCACTTTTCTGTAGGTTTATCTTAGTTAGAGCTTTCTTGTTTAAGACAAAACACTCAATGATGGATTTTTTGGTTACTTCTACCAATACTGTGTCATTTGGAAACCTTACTATTTTGGTAGCTGAGTGATAGTGTTTTTCTAGCAGTCTAATAAATTCTACATCAAAAAACACATTTGGGACAATCAACCTTGCTATATCCAACATCTAAGCATTTGACATTGGAATCTTCTCATTTATCTTACTATAAAAATACCAAAATAGGTCCCATCCAAATTTGGAAGTGAGGGCATCCCTACAATTTTGTGCGGTGTCCATGAGAAAATTCTTATTACCCTCTTTAGTAGACCCTGGAAGTATAGCTAATATGGATTGATGGAGTGGTCTCTTCTTTACTTTAGGTTCTTCATATTTAATTTTAGGCTGACTTTCTTTTACTTTTGATTGTTGTCTTTTATGAGGCATGTTTCAATTTTCTCTACTATGGCTTCAGATGACAAAACCTTGAAAGATTTTTTATATTAATAGAGCTCTTTCAAAGAGTTTTCATGCACTTACCTAAGTATTTCATGCTTGTAGGACTTCTTGTATCCTTAGCTCCTTCCACACTAGTGCACTGCAATTGAGTGTGATATTGGGAAAACTCACTTATCTTTGGATGGCACGGTATTCAGTCATATTAGTTTTGGCAACCCTTAATAATTTAATAGCATTTAATTTTGACAACTGATGTGATTTCTGCATTTATTTCTGTAAATTGTAATGATGCCACATTTACCGCACTACCGCCTTGCTTAAGGCTTCTTGTTGTAGGGTTGCGGTGTAGACCGCTCTATCACATATGTTGCTCACCTTCCCAGCGGTATAGCGGTGTATGATTTTGATCATTACTTGAAGAGTGTCGATGAGACAATCTTATTTGTCTTACCAATATCTCAATGTCTCATTGACATTAGATCTTGTGTTCCTCTGATGTTCGTTGCCGGTGTCGATGAGACAAGTTAATATCTCTTGCTGATATGCCACTGTCTCATCCATATTTTCCTTCAGCGGTATTTCTTTATATATTGCTGTAACTTTTCCATGTTGGGGAGACTTGTGATTATCACTGCAGTATAGCAGTGTTTTTCCCTTCCCTTTTGCTGTTTACTACACTACTGCCTTGCTCAAGGCTTCTTGCTATGGGGTTGCGGTGTATATAGCTCTACCACATATGTTGCTCACCTTCTCGGTAGTATAGCGGTGTATGCTTTTGATCATTACTTGAAGAGTGTCAATGAGACAATCTTATTTGTCTTATTGATATCTCAATGTCTCATCGACATTACTTCGTTATATCCAAGAGTTGTGTTTCGCCAAGCACTTGTAGATATACCTTGTCAATGTGACATAAGTGATTCTCTCCTTGATATGCCTGTATCTTCTTGACATTTCACTATTTTACATTGTCGATGAGACATATAAATAAGTCTCTTCGACATAGGGGTGTCTAAACCGATGCTAAACCCAAAGCTAAACTTGAAGCTAAAGTCAGACCTAAAAGCGGTGCTACACTCGAAGCTAATATCGGCGCTAAAGACGAGATGATGTTACTTTAGGCACTAATTAGCACCTAAATTAGCACTGACTTGTACTGATTGGCGTAATAAACGCCAAAAATTATGCCATCTCGATAAATAGCTCCAACGTTTTCAAAAAAATTCCAAAAAATACTTTTAAACAGT
This sequence comes from Sequoia sempervirens, assembly GCA_007258455.2. NCBI lineage: Eukaryota > Viridiplantae > Streptophyta > Pinopsida > Cupressales > Cupressaceae > Sequoia > Sequoia sempervirens. The sequence goes on from VDFB02000363.1 coordinate 42,791,582, forward strand.
GGGTGGAAGCAAAAAATGGAGCAAAAAATGGAGCAAATCACAAGGATTTTTTGTAGTGACAACCAATTCATACTTAAGATAACATCATAGGATCCTAGAGGTGCGACATATATAGGTTTACTTCTATAGAAAAACTAGGTAGCTCAATCCTAGCCTCGAACAAACATTGTTCCACCTTTGCTCTTGTCTGGTTTGCAAACTCTACATGCCAAGACATTGCCATGTGTCCTTCCTTTCTAGATAATTGCTTAGCTACTCTAGGTGAAATAAAATTCTCAGTTGCACCAGTATCGATAAGAATAGAAATGGGTAAACCAAGCAAAATACCTGGAGTTTTAATGGGAGTTACTTGATACTCTGCCTATTGATCATCCATCACTACATGTATCTTTTGTTGGAACATTTCTCGTTGAGTAGGTAGTGGATTATTGGAAGGATTATTGGGACAATCTCTAGTGAAGTGGTCTCCTCCACATGTAAAGCATCCTGTATATGGTACCCTCTTCCTTGCAGGTTCTCCAGATCTACTAGTATTCTCTCTAGCATTGTTGGTATTCCCATTATTGGAACCATTCCTCTTTCGCTCCCTTTTTGACTCTTTTCCACTAGTACGGTTTCCTTTTTCTCCTTGATTAGGTACATTCTACATAACCTCCACCTTCTTTGTAGTTGGCTTGTTAGGTACCTCTGCAACCTTCTTACGGTCTTTGTTTTCCTGATGGTTGGAGATAGTATTAATCTTTTGCTCCTTCTTAACCACTTTCTCATATACAAGATCCATAGTTTTTGGACCGTGCATATCCACCTCACCTCCGATGTGGTTGTTGCGGCCCATAATAAAATTTCATATGCAGAAGCATTCATCTTTTTGATATATAGGAACATAATGCAAAAGTCGAGTAAAATTCTCCCAATACTCATTGACTGAAATATTACCTTGTCTTAAACTCTGGAAATTCATGATTTTTTGGTCATAATAGAGTTGGGGCAACCATCTCTTACAAAAAATATCAACAAATTCTGCCCATGTAAGCTTCCATGAGTTGATATTTAGTTCCATATTTTTATTCATCCACCAGTTAGAGGGTTCTCTTGCTAACTGGTACACACCCCATGCGGCTTTAGTGACCTTAGTGTAGTTCTGAATCTCGAAATACTTTTCCATTTGAACTAATGAAGCCTCATCTTCCTCTCCACTAGCGCTTCCCTCAAACTTGGGTGGGGTAGTCTTCTTCATATCTTTGGAAATTTCATAAGCCATACACTTCTTATTTGTTTCCTCAGATGGAGAACGTGATTTTTCTCTTTCTTGATCATGAGTTTTTTCATGTCCATGAGAAGAGTTTTCTCCCTCATTCTCATTAACAGGAACCTCATTCTCTACTCTAGCTTTTACCCTTTCTTGTTCAAGGTTGTCCAACCTTGCCAAGATTTGGTCAAGTCTAGCTTCAATTCTTGTGGGTCCTTGCCCAACTTCTTGGCTACTGCTAGGATTGGTTCATGTCCTTACCATCTTCACAAGATCGGATTTTACCTGAATACATATCCATGTTAGATCAAATCATGTTATCAACTATCTTATGGAAACCCATTAAAATGGCATTCATAAGAACATAAAGAATTTCCACATAAGATTAAGCACATGTTTTTGATAAACAAATGATTTTATTCATTTCTTAAGGATTTCAATATCCTTTTGATTACATGGAGTGACTATTCAGATAGTCGAGTGGAGAGTATCCCTAAGATTCACTCTCAGACACATAACTTAATGGAGTATATCCTACTGATTGATATTGTTGCTCATCTCTCATTTGTTCATACGTATCCCAAAATGGATAGTAGCCTTCAAATTTATCATCCGATACATAGTTATGAGGTACATATCCCTCAGACTCTTTACTCGAGGAAATTACTATTACTTCCACCAATGGAAGAACTCTAGGGTCCCTAAAGATAAATGTTGGATTGAAACTTCCTTCCGAGTGCATATCCTTAAAAAGTGATAATGACTCAGAATTCTCTAGTGAGATAGGAGGTAGATAATTGTACATAGCCTCCATCTTCATCTTTCTCTTCACATCAATGATTCGACAAAGTGCATGACTGAATGTTTCAATGTCGCTCAACCAGATGGAATTGTTAACATTGGTACCCTCAATTGTTCTAACGATGAACTCTCTTTCCTTCTTGGCCTTGAGGTAGCACTCATTTCAAATTACTGACTTTTGAGTCGTTAATCTGAGATGCACCATCCTAGCACAAGAATTTACAAACATTAGATAACATTGGACAAAAAGAATGATGAGATCATAGGCTCAAGAGCTAAACCTGGTAGTTCGGATACCACATGTAACATGCCAATCATTTACTGAAGTAAATTTTCCTAAGTTTTCACTATACGAGTAAATAAACTATGTAATAAACCATTATAATAAAATTTTTCTTTTCTTTATTCAGAATATATGAAAAAAGATGCTATAAAGTTATACAATAAGGATTCCATTCCAATATGATAATTTAAAAAATTTTAATATTCCAAGACAGTACACAATTACAAGCACAACTCCTCCAATCTTTAGAGCATAAGATATAGATGGTCCAAGAATCTGCCTTTCAAAACCTTGGTTTGTCACCTACTAAGGAGGAGAAGCATCACTCAAGAACTTTTCTGCGAACCACAGACTCATAGGCGGTCCCCCACACATCTATCAATGATAGATGGCCCTACCCTTCAACGAAGGGATTGGTTGGGTAACCCTGTAAAAAATACCACACTGAGCTTAGTGTTGCGCCCTACACGACTTAGATTTTATAACCCTACGCAAGGTAACTATCATGCATTAAATGGACATGGTGAACTGATAGTGGAGCCTTTGGCAATCACACTACTTTGGCCAAAGTGTTCTCACTCAGTACTTTGAGTGAAGGTCTACCATTCACTTACACTTATCAAGCTCATTTTCACTTAAGGCCATTATATCTATGCATGGATAATCCCTCCCATGGGTAAGCTTAAACCCTAGAATTAACCTATTACCTTTTTACACAAGCCTAAGGTATCACAACTCATTAAGAAAGTAATAGTTACCTCCCTTCATTAGACAACAATCCCAGGAGTAACCTACTAGCTATCTAGCATAATCAAATATCTAGCTATGAGTATCCCTTAAGCTACCCATGTTTAATCACAACTAGTATAATAATAATACCTATGAAAAAATATCTCCTATCATAGGGTAACTACAAGCATTTCACAAATAGAGTAAACAACTTCTACTTATCTTTCAAAGCAAACATTGCTTTTCCCTAAATGCAAGTAACCATAATAGACTAGTTTAAACAATCAAGAAATAACTCTTTTATAAGCTAATGCAAACAAAGGAAGATAATCCTCATGCTTGTGATATGCTATCCAATCGACTGGCTGCAAACACAACACTTCTAGAACAACAACTAGCTTGGTATCGATTTCTCCAAAAAAGTCACAATAATCTCTATTTCACAAGTTGGCATTAATACTTCTCTTAAAATATCAATAAACTCTCTCCAACGCTCAAAGATCTCACTCACAATATAAAGAAGAATAGTGCAGAAAGGAATGCAAATAGAATGTAGAAACTTGCTCAAGGAATGCGTCCCCATCAAATGAACATGCTCCACTATTTATACAACAATGTGGAGACCACTCAGCCTACAATTTAGGAATGAGTTTTGACAGTAGTTACCATGCACAACAACACATAATCCTCAGCTAAAAGGTGGCCCACATACAAGTTCATACTCAACTAATCATAGCTACAGATCGACCTTTATTGATTGACAACAATATGAGACTAATTCAAATCAACACATGACTGAATTCGATTTGTATTCACAATGGAAATCTACAGAAAATAGGATTCAAAGGTGGCACTAAAGCATCAATAATTATCCTACAGAGTTGGCACAATTTCTTATTGTGGAATCAGTCATTCATCTTATATGAAACACATTTCTTATGTCGACTTGGTCTCCCATGAGTTGACTTAACTTCATTTAACACATTGACTCAGTCATCAACCTGTTGTTCGATATAAAGTATGTATTTATTTGTTACAAATATTTATCAGATGACAAGGCATTTTCTAGTTTACTAAGTCAAAGACATATGATATCAAGGAGTCGACCAAGCCTCCACCATTATATCGACTTAAAGCTATGTATGGGTTTGCAGAATACTTTTCTTTATGGTGTTGGACATCATGAGAACTAATCGGCTTCTTAAGCATAGTCACAAGTACTTCATAATCAGCTTGTGAATTTATTACAAATCGGCTTATAATCATTGCTATTGATAGTTGACCTCAAAGCATATACTATTTAAATATATATATATATATATATATATATATATAACATCATTCATATATATATCAAAAAACACATATTTATATATATGTATACACACACACATATATATATATATATGTTAGTATATATATCCATATTTATCATATGTTAGTAAAGCATGTATATATATTTGATATACAAATGAATACTATCAAAATAGCAATCACATTGTTATTTCAATATATCGATTGATTCTCACACCAAAATCATACACAATTACTATGCTATTGATAAGAGCCTACAAGTGATATATCTATACATATACATATACATGTCGTTAGATCCATTGGATAGTTCCATGTGCAGAAGAAATTCATGCATGAGTGTGCATAGATATGTCTACCTATGTACCCTCATGTACACGTTCCTTCTTGTGTATGATCTATCATCGACATGCATGTGTGTGCATATACATATTCCTCATATGCCCCACATATCAATAAAACCATAGTAACAAGGAAAGGTCTCACAAGCTCAAATAGATAAAATTCACCCAATAATGCATTCAATAGTAAACAAGACTCTTACTAAAGCAAATACATCAAACAAAGGATGAATTATCAACTTCCCACATAATAACCTGACCCAACTATTCTATTGTGGTGTGTGTGTAAGCTTAGATAGGTTATGTTACTAGTTTACCCGAACAAGACCTTCTCCTGAGTGATACTTCCCCTCTGCCTGGAGGAATTGAACATGTACCTACATCCACTAACATATTCCTAAGGTAGTTAGCTATTTGACAAAATATGCTTTATGCATAATACATCTCTAATGTTAGAATATTAACCAATATCCATCCAATCACATGTATGCATGACTTCACAAAAAATTAAATGAGATAACATTCATTCATAATGTATTGATAACAAGGCGCAAGTACAATTTATTCATCCACATAATTCACATTACATTCACACTTTATACCCTACATAGTAATAATAAATAGTAATTACACAATTGGGGTGTAATAGATCTTATGTGAGAACTCCTAAGTTCAAGAAGTGAAATGTGTCCTCTGAATTATGGTTCATACTTGAAGTGTGGTCAATGGCCAAAGGAACAATGTCATCATTAGAAGCAAAATATACAAAGGTATACAACCAAGATGAATGATCAACCACCCCAGTAGCAATGATCTCTCTACTCTCCAAGTCTCGAATGATGACTGAATCAGGTGTGAACTCCACATTCCTCCTGTCTCCACCATGTGTAATCTGGTATATGGAAATAATATTGTTCATCAAATAAGGAACACACAAGACATCCTAAAAAGTGTTGTCCCAAAAAATAATAGACCCCTTTTCAATTACATTGATGTATATATTGTTTCCCATCAAGATAGGAAACAAAGTACATGGCTGAAAAGAAGAGAATGTAGACTATGAAGATGCCATGTGATGAGATGCTCCTAAATCTAGAAGCCATCTCCCTAATCCATGACCTGAAAAAAAACAAAGAGCTTGACCTTTGTCCTTTTTAGACTGTTTTGAACAAGGAGAAGAAGGTTCAGACATTCTGGAAGGAAAATCAATGTGATTCTTTTTGAGAAGATATTTCAACTCATCAATATCCTTCTTATAACAATAATGTTCTTCATGTCTGTCCTTCTTGCAATATGCACAAGTAGGCCTCATTCTTAGATGATTTCCCTTTAGAAGAGGTTTTTTTCTTTGCTTGATCTAAATGTGGATTATTCTTTGCTTTCTTCTGTTTCTTATCTGATTTTGTTTCTTTCACCTAACTAACCAACAATGCCTAAGATTTAGAAGTCTTGATGAGACCCATTGATATAAGATTTTGATGCTCATGTATCAACATATCAAAAAATGATGCAAATGAAGGTGTAGTATAAGCAAACCCCGTAGTCAATCTATGAGTATGAAAGCTAGAAACAAAAGAAGCATAATCAGGACCAAGTTTGTTCTTTGTATTGTAGAACAATTGAATGTCCTTATCAATTCCACATGCTTTAGATTGCTCTCTTAGATCATTAACCTTAGTGATATAGTATTGGATGTTTTCAAAGTTCTTAAGATCAAGGATCATCAATTCATTATCAATTTGATAGCCTCTTACTTCATCTGTAGTACCATACAATGTTTTTCAATTTGTCCCAAGCTTCATGAGAATTTTTACATGATTCAATTTGAAACAACAAATCTTGAGAAACTAGTCTACAAAAAATATCCAAGAGCTTTGGTATGTTCAATCATCCATTTTATCTTTTTATCTGCATCTGTAGGTTTAGGTACCTTGTTTTCAACATTTAGAGAGTGACCTTCAGTCATTAGAACACTCCATGTATTTTTATGCCACGATGAATAATTATATGATGTGAGCAAAGGAACCTTAGAATGATCCATGAAAATAAGAGAGAACAAGCAAACAGATCAAAATAATGCACCAAGAGACCCCCCTAAATCACTCTATCAGGAAACCCCCCCACCAATATATGATTTGACACTTTATATTTAGCGTGTTTACAATTGCTAGATGCCAAAAACAACAAGCTAGACTTAATCTTAGTGCTTATAGATGCCAAAATAGGCCACATAATTAAATACAATTTTTGGTACTAAATGAGATCAATCTGATTATACCACTAAAAAGTACACAAAAAGTAATTCACTTTCAAAAAAAACAACACCCAAAAATGTTACTCTAGCAGCAAGATATGAGCCCCTGAAGTTCCTAAAATGAGGACAAAGAAGTAACACCGGTGAGAATCTACAAATTTTGGAAAATCCAGACACCAAAACCAAAATATGATTGCACCACTATGAAGAGTGCAAAAATTAGCCCAAACCAAAAAAAATTGCTCAAAAAAAGGAGCCAAAATGACCGAGTTATGGGCCTCTGAAGAGCTACAAAATTAAAAAGTTCATTGGTGAGGGGGGCAAAATTTTTTCAGGATGTTGATGTGGCATTGAGGTCATCCATTCACAAGCTTAAAATTGACGGCTAAATGACCGTCAAAAAAGAATATGCTATGAGGAAATATGTTCATGGAATATAATGTAGCTAGAATATTCCCGCAGAATATTTTGTGGAGGAATTTGCGAAGAATTTGTTTGAATCATAGGTTTGACTTTTTTTCATACACTAGATTTTTAATGGTGATCGCTATTTGAAGGATTGACATGAAAATTAAACCAACTGCTAGTTTTTTTTTTTTAAATTGCCACCTGACTATAATGAAAGCGCTGGTTTTCAGGCTGCCAAAGGCTTGATTTGACTGACCAAATGGGACCCGCTGCCCTTGGCATGCGGTAGTTGTCGGTACATGGAGTATGTCTATGGACTTGTATAGTTTGCATACTGTACAAAATTTTTCTTTTTTTGATTTTTAATTTAAAAACACTTTTACAACAAACGAATTTAATCAGCCACATTTAATTTTTCTAAATTTTTTTTCAAAAATTTGCAATTGAAATTTTTTTAATTTATTTTTGAAAAAATCATACTATAGTATTAATGACAACTTGGGGGGTCGTACAACTCCCAGGGAATTTTTTTTTCCTCAATGGACAACTGCTCCAAATTCGACAAATTGACAGCCGATCTTAGGGTTTTTGGGCCTTTTGGACATGATGGTAGGGTTGGATTTGATTCAAAATGCTCAAAAAATGCAGTTACCTTTTGGATTTGGCAACCACTCTTTAGCTTCAAACCCTCATAGATTTTGCATGATATGTCCAATTTCAATGAAATAAAAGGAAAAATTGACTATCTTGAACCTTCTAAACTCAATCATGAGCTCAAATTTACACCAATAAGCTCTGATTTGAACATACAATAAAGATCCAAAAAAAGAAATCCCCCAAGATCTGGCATTTCTATCAAGTTTTTTTGATTCTCCAGATCATCATTGTGAGATGGGGTTAGAGAATCAAATAGCATAGATAAAGTGACAACCAACACTACTAAGCTATTAAACCACATCCAACAAGAGAAAACAAATAATGGAGAGAATAAAAAATGCAAAACATAAAAGAAATCACTCCCCATTATGGTTGATTCTTTCTCTTGCTCTCCTTCTTCTTGTTATGCAACTTTGCCCTCAGATTTGTTGAAACACTTGTGCAAAACCTGCAAATGATAGCAAGAAAGTTGGAGACAATTAGCTATTAAGCTGAAAATGGAGAAGGAAGGTTGTTTTTGTAGACAACCATTTGAATGGACAGTTAAGATTAATCTTCTAGAAAGATTCCAAGATCAATGGATGTGAATGCATGAGAGAGATGTTACAAAATGGATGGTTGAGATTAAGTCTCAGAAAAGATGCCAAGATCAACGGTCCAGAATTGATGCACCAAGAATATGCCATGCATGGAAAAGCTATGATGCCGACGGCTATGACGCCTGACAGCTATGACAAACATGCAAGACATGCAAGCTATGACATAAATGAATGTTATGACAGGGGATTATGACAAAGCATCTTTGACTAGGTGGAGGCGCATAAATAATTTATTTTAAATAATTTATTCAAAATGGAGGAAAATGACAAGTGGCAAATAAATAATTTATCCAAATTATTTATTTAGATAAAATGATAAAAGGAGCATTTAATTAAATTAATCAATTTAATTAAATGGGGAGGTGGAAATTAGACCTGGATAATTAATTTGAATTATTTATCCAAAAGAGAGGAATGAAACACAATTAAATAATTTTGACAATTATTTAATTATAGAAGAATAAAAAATAAAAAAATGATTTATTTAATTATTGAAGAAAGAGATATATTAGTGACACAATTAAATAATTTTAATTGATCAGGATAGAATAAAGATGAGAAGGTGAATTAATTAAATAATTAAAAATTATTTAAGTAATAGAGGAATGCGGTCAAACCTAATTGAATAATTAAAGTTATTTAATTATCGAAGGACAACGACCAAGAAAAATGATGCTCGCGGACTTAGGACATTTTTTAGTGTCCACATTTTGCCCCTCTTTGAGACAATGTAGCTTGTCGCATTATTTCAAAGAAAAAGATTGATCAAATGATACATGCCCCAAAGATATCTTGGTAAGGATTATGATAAGAATGATATGCCCCATCGAGAGATTGATCGAATAGATTGTAAGAAGACTAATCTCTCGATAGATGTCTAGAAAGTGATTAGATACCTAATATTGCGCAAGTGATAAAGCAGTGATGTACATTTTGATGAAAATGAAAAGTTGATGGGCATAACTGAACAATTGATGGAAATGATCAGTATAGCCAAGTTGATGAGTTGATGAAGCTGATTGAGCTAATTAAGTTGATCAAGAATTATGCTTACGCAAGACAAGGTGCTGCAATGATGGATTGACTGATTGATTAAGGGGACATGAAATTTCAAGAAGCAGGTTGATTGATTTGAGATTTGATTCAAGAGACATATATCAGTGAGTTAAGTAATTGATTGATTTCTCTACGACAAGAAAGATGAAGAAAATGAAATGCAAGATGGAAGATAATGAAAGTGATGAAGCCTCTTGTACCATTTAAGTTCTTTTATCATCATCGGGCTTATTATGTCACAAATTAGTATAAGCGTCTAGATAACATGAACATCTAGACGATCTAAATAATGTTTGCGTTTTTATTTAGTAATGAAATATAAGCATCTAGGTATAAGAACCTTAGATGACCTGAATACTTATTTCATGGAAGACACTATCAGACAAAGAATGCTCTCATCCACATTAGACTCATAGGTCCTCAATGGTTTTAGACAACCATTTCCTAAGTGAGTCATCATGTGAATAAGAAACAATCCAAAAACATCAAACAAATGAACATGCCCCATCCTTGCCTCTCTAGACAAAGACATCTTGAAGAAGCTAAAAGACATGTCACCAAAGAGAAAATCATAAAATAAGCAAAAATCAACAAACAAACAGGGGTTTTGCTTCAATGTAGAACTGATTCTTGTTATAGTTTATGTGTTTGGTTGGATTTGAAAGGTAGGTCGATATATATGTTATAATGTTTGCTTGATTATCAACACTTGCATGTTTTGATTTTGTTGAAGTTCAAAGCCGTGTGGTGATCTGAAAGTGTCACCATTTTTTGGAATTTTTTATTTTTGGGATTTTTGGAATATTTGATTTTTTTGATTTCTTTAGGACATTTTATGATTTTGTTTTTTTTTGGATTATTTCAAGACATTTTATGATTTTGTTTTTTTTTGGATTATTTCAGGACATTTTGTGATTTTTTTGGATGATTTAAGGACATTTTATGATTATTTCAAGACATTTTGTGATTTTTTTGAATTTTTTCAAGACATTTTATGATTTTTTTGATTTTTTTGAAGTTTTAAAGATGGAGTGAAATGAAATGTGATATGATTGATTGAAGGAATAAGATCTTCCATAGTAGAGGTAATGCAACCATGGATAAATGATAGATCAAAATGAAAGATTCATTGCAAAACATGTCACACAAGCAACATATCCTTTGTCAAAAGATGATAATGGTTGGTTGATTGGATGCCAGGAATGATTGATTCCATAAGGCATGATGATGATAAGTACTTAGGATCACTGATTCCTCTAAGTACAATGAGATTGATGATTGTTTATGATCGATTGACAAAAAAAATATGAGGATTGGATAATGTTTTACAACTAGGCTCAAATATGATTCACATGATAAGATTCAAGGTTGCCTAGGAACATGATGACCACCATTGGAGGTAATTTAATCATGGATAAATGATAAGGATGTAAACTATGATGGAATGGTAACACATAAGGATATGAAAGGGATCCAAAGCACGCGTTTGTAATTTTTCCCCTAATCTCATCAAGAACAAAGGAAGGAAATGGGACATGGATTTTGATAAGCTAGGAGATATGGAATGGAAGAATGCAAAGATAAGGATAATGAATAGGATGATCAAGATCAATAAGATATGGACACAATGCCTAAGTATTTTTCTCCTATTCCTCATCAAGACCAAGGAAGGGAAGAAAGGATGCATTAAGATAGGATGGTGGAATATGGATACCGTGAAGGATATGGTATGAAAGATATGGATAAAGTGTATAGGATAAGATATACGATATTCAAGAAGATCCTTAATCTGGTCAAGATCAAAGGTGGAAAGGTAAAGGATGAACATAAAGAGGATAATGAATATGCATGATAAGAGGGACAAAACTTGCCCCCAAGTGTAAAGTGTGAGAGGAATATGGAAGACAAGATATGGATATGGAAGATAATATATGCATGATAGGGAGATGGAGGGAGGAATCAAGCATCAAGTTTCACATCTAATATCCCTTTAATATGTGCTCTAATAAACCATGGCAAGAAGGATTAGACTCATAAACGTTGGTAGATTAATGGTGTGATGGGAGAAGCTAAGGACTTATGCAAAGGTTTGGATTAAAGGAGGATAATGGGAGATGAATGGTGGATAATGGATAGGAGGCTGGAAGGCTTGTTGATGGATAGATGGAAAGGATGGAAAAATCAACATCGGCACACACCTTGAAGGGTGGTGGAGTGATGGAGGAAAAATGAATTTGGAAGGTGATAGGTTTTTAGATGGACGATAGGAGGAAGCTTTTGGATTAGCAAATTTAGATGCCAATTTAGATTTTATTGCTTCTATGAGACTTTTAGGAATCCACATAGCTTTTGACTTTGATTTTTGATTCATGGGCCTTTGTGGCCTTTGAGATTCTTCTTTTTGCTTTATGGGCCTTTGTGGCTTTTGAAAATTTCCTTTTTGATTTATGGGTCTTTTTGGCCTTTGAATTTTTTGCTTTTGACTTGATGGGCCTTTGTGGCCTTTTGGATTTTTCTTTTGACTTGATGGGCTTGTGTGGCCTTTTGGATTTTTCTTTTGACTTGATGGGCTTTTGTGGCCTTTTGGATTTTTATTTTGACTTAGGATCAATTTTTCTTCTATTTTTGCATGGCTCTTCAAGGAGACATGTTGATCCTTTGATACATGCAAATTTTGATATGGAAGCTTTTGACATTTGGCACCCAAATTGCTTCCAAGAGCAATGGGATGGGTGGATGGAGATGAATGATATGGAGGTCTTATGGATGGGTTAATGTAGGTAGAATTTTGAGAGGGCATCAAGGATGTGTGCCTTTTTTGTTCTTGATGAATAGGAGATGGAGGGATGTAGGGACCCAATATGGATGGAAGGGTTGATGAACTAGGGTTTGGATGATAAGGGCCAAGGATAAATGGAAGGTTTGATGGACTAGGATAAGGACCTAGGATAGATGGAATGTTTGATGGACTAGGATAATTAGGTTTATTTTAATGGAATCTAGGCTTATGATGGGTACGAATGTCTTGAGAATGAGGTGTATAACCAAGGCCATGATAGTATGTGTTTTCTTGGATATAAAGGGGTTCTAGGATACCTTGTTCATGAAGGCCTAATCCTTTGCCTTTGTAGTTCATACTTTGACACATTCATTTGCCAATGGGATATGTATTGTTTATGAAACACGATGCAAGTCCATCATGAGGTGGTTGTGATATGGAAGGAATAACAAGATCTTCAAGTAAACCACCATGGATAAAAGTGAGAGAACCCATTTGATAGGTAAGAGGTTCATGGATAGTTTGAATAGGGGTGATAGACTCTTGTGGAGGATTGTGATCATGAGGGGAATTAGGATGTGTGATAGGATCTTGACATGGGGATGATGGGGTACTTTGATCTTGACTTGGAAAAGGATCAAGAGGTGTAGGAGATGGAGTAGCTTGCTCTTTATTTGGTATGGAATCATCTTGAGGTGGTATTAAAGGCATATCTTGATCATTAGAAGGATGGAAATCATCATGGAATGAAAGGGTATCCTTGAATGGAGGTTTATCCTTATCTTGATGAAGAAGGGAATCTTGATATTTTGTGGAAAACATATCTTGATCATTGGATATGATGGAATCATGAGATGGTATGGATTCATTAGATGAGGTGGAAGGAGGACTTGGAATGATACTTTTCTCTTGAGATGGAAGGGAATCATCTTGAATGAAACAAAAAGAGATAAGGGGATCATCATGAGGTTCTTGAGAGATGGGATCTTGGTCAAAGATTGGAAGGGGTTGTGGAATTTTGGTATCATTGGATGGAGTGAAAAGAATGCTTTGATCTTGATGTGCAAGGTATTCTATGCTAGCATGCTTTAGACTAAGAGATTGACATGAATCATTGGATGTAGATGGCATGATAGGAGAGGATGGTTGAATAGATTCGTTAACTTGGGTGAAAGACTCATGAGGTTTATTTTGACTTATGGGGGATGAAGATAGATGCATGACATGGTAGGATTACATAATATCATTTTTGTTTGAGGATTTAGATTTGGATTTCTCATTTAGCCTTTGTAGAAATTCATGGAAATTAAACCTGGATGATGTAGTTTTGGATGAGGATAAAGGATTATGAGATGATTGCATCACTTCACTCAAATGTTGGGATTCAAGTTTTTTTTCAAGCTCTTTCAAATGATGGTCAAGATATTCAATACTTTGGTTTTGTTAATAGGTCATGGATGAATATGGAGGATAGCGGTTAGACATATTTGGTTGATGGTTTTGGAAATGCTTTGAGGTGTTGCAAGTTACTAGGTGTGATGTTTGTTTGAGGTCAATTGTTTATGTTCAGATTTGTGAATGTGGTAAATACTGTTTGAAAATTTGACAAGCACGATGTTTTGGTGTATGCAAACGCACATGAGACAAGCACAATCCTAATAGGCCAATAGGCCAAGGGTTTGTATACTTGATATAGCCCACCGATATACCTTGGATTGGTGCTAAACACCTTTCCTTCTTGAGAGTGGATAGCTTAGAAGTTTGGTGGCATTGGCTCCCCTCCACAGCTCATTAACATCATTCGAGCACACTAACTTCGAATTCTTGGGTAGTGACTTCCCAAGAATGCTATCTCTACTCAATGGGATCAGTAGTGAGTGTCTTCGGGCATGATACTGTACCCTGCACTATACCAAGCAACGACTAAAGAATGGTTGGCCTCTAAAACAAAAGGTGTCTAATAAGGGCATTCCGTTCATAGGGCATGATCCATGCGATGAGAGTCCCCTTTCGGATCCATCTCGTTGGAACCATACGCATGATTCTTGGGATTTCCCCAAGAATCCACTTTTATATACTAGCTGGAAGTCCCTCGTGTTCAGGGTGCTACAGGTCTAAGTCGTCCTAGGGTGAGTACTTTTTCCCACCAGAACAGGCCCAAGTTCTAGAGTCAGTAACCGTTTCTCTTACACCCAAGATCGCTCGAAAGTGCAAGGGGAGAGGATACTTCAATTACTAAGTCTTGAGGGTGACAAAAAATAAGGTGGGTCTGGTTTTCTGATCACCTAGTTTTCACAAGGTGAGAGCATAATCACCTACCATCGTCAAGCATAGTCAGATACAATCAAGCACATGTTCATTTTAATGCACCAAAAGAAGTGTTTTTTAAACTAGAAATCGCAAACACATTGTTTAAGAAATGAGTCTTTGATTAACGGAGCTGAAAAACCACAAATTAGTAGTTTCATAAATGTCTTGGACCAACGAGAAAGCTGCAAAAAACTTAGAGCAAGAGATTAAAAACCAAACTAAAACTTAAAAGTCAGTAAATAACTAAACTAGAAAATGAAGAGATTAAACTAAACTAAGAAAAAGAAATCAAAGAAAACTAAAAAATAAGAGCTCAATTTTTTTGTTGCTCCAAAAGAAGCAATTTTTGGGAGCCCCATTCCAAAGCCACACGCTATAAACAAAAGATTAGTAAACCAAAAAAAAAAACTTGAATAAAAACAACAAACTAAAAATAGTGATAACATTCTCAAAACTAAACAAAATTTTAAATTGTAGATATCTATGGAAAGCTACGACATAAAGCTTCAAAACCCAGAAAACGTTTTGTAAAATCCTACAAGACAAAAACACTATAAACAAAAGAAAATTCGGGTCTTAATAACTAAATCTTAAAAAACTGCGATCACTAGAACACCCATAACTTTCTCAAATCTCAACGAAATTTCAAACCGTTTAATGTTATGGAGATCTGAGAACGAGGTCTACAAAACTCTGAAAATGTTTTAAAATATTTTATACCTCCATTTTTCTGTTCTCAAAAGAAGATGACGGGATTTCGTATGAATTCTTGGCTATAACCTGCAGAACAACAAAAAGAAACAAGAAAACACAAATTTCTCTACAAACCGTTAGGTTCACGTCAGGTTCACCAAATGTGAGATGGGGTTAGAGAATCAAATAGCATAGATAAAATGACAACCAACACTACTAAGCTATTAAACCACATCCAACAAGAGAAAACAAATAATGGAGAGAATAAAAAATGCAAAACATAAAAGAAATCACTCCCCATTATGGTTGATTCTTTCTCTTGCTCTCCTTCTTGTTATGCAACTTTTCCCTCATATTTGTTGAAACACTTGTGCAAAACCTGCAAATGGTAGCAAGAAAGTTGGAGACAATTAGCTGTTAAGCTGAAAATGGAGAAAGAAGGTTGTTTTTATAGACAACCATTCGAATGGACAGTTGAGATTAATCTTCTAGAAAGATTCCAAGATCAATGGATGTGAATGGATGAGAGAGATGTTACGAAATGGATGGTTGAGATTAAGTCTCAGAAAAAATGCCAAGATCAACAGTCCAGAATTGATGCACCAAGAATATGCCATGCATGGAAAAACTATGAGGCCGACGACTATGACACCTGACAGCTATGACAAACATGCAAGACATGCAGGCTATGACAGAAATGAATGTTATGACAGGGGATTATGACAGAGCATCTTTGATTAGGTGGAGGTGCATAAATAATTTATTTTAAATTATTTATTCAAAATGGAGGAAAATGACAAGTGTCAAATAAATAATTTATCCAAATTATTTATTTAGATAAAATGACAAAAGGAGCATTTAATTAAATTAATCAATTTAATTAAATGGGGAGGTGGAAAGTAGACCTAGATAATTAATTTGAATTATTTATCCAAAAGAGAGGAATGAAATTCAATTAAATAATTTTGACAATTATTTAATTATAGAAGAATAAAAAATAAAAAATGATTTATTTAATTATTGAAGAAAGGGATATATTAGTGATGCAGTTAAATAATTTTAATTGATCAGGATATAATAAAGATGAGAAGGTGAATTAATTAAATAATTAAAAATTATTTAATTTATAGAGGAATGCGGTCAAACCTAATTGAATAATTAAAGTTATTCAATTATCAAAGGACAACGACCAAGAAAAATGACGCTCACGAACTTAGGACATTTTTTAGTGTCCACAATCATATGATGCAAGAGAAGAGCATACTCAAGTTTTCAATATTTACCAAGATCTCTTAAAAAAATGGCTATCCAATGGCACCCGACCTGCCCTAATACCATGCTAGAATTGACTATGGAGATAGCCACATAAGATCTTGAGGCCAAATGGAAAGCACAAAGAGTTCGAATATCTAAATATGACAAGAATAAACTGTATTCTTATCAATTATGATTCAATATTATTGTGTGTGTACAATATAGTAGAGACCCCTTTTGGATGTTGTGGTTGTGTTGCTGATATGTGGTTGTCATTGATGTTAACACTATTAGCATTTGGTGTATCAGAGGTTCTATATGTCGAGGATATTGAGAAAATTGTTAAAAAAAGTGTTCCAAGTTCTCTATGGAACTGCGAAGGTCATGAAGGTGTCTTGTTCTATACGTTGAAGACCAGTTGGTATGGATTAAAGGGTTTTCTATTGAGTATATCTAGTTCATCCACCAAAAGTTTCAGAGGTTCGCGTGAAGATCTGGTCATGTAGTGAACAACTGTGTTCTGATAGTATTTCTATGTGTTCTATCAATGTTCCTGAATGAAGTTTGTATGTTTTTGGTGTTGTGGATGTTTCTCTGTTACTTCTTGTTGTTTTTGGATGCTTCTAGATTGTGCTCTATCTTTGTTGTATGTCCACATTGATCCGTGTGCTCGTGGTCGAATATTTTTCTTTTTATGTTCATTTTTCATGTTCTTGGCCGACATGATGGTAGTAGTGTGTTGTGGATCTTTGAGGTGGAATTAATTGAAATATTTTTGTGTTGGAGTTGTTAATTCAGGGTCTGATGTAGGAGCATCCAGTGGTGTAAGGGAAATCCTACATCACCCAAAAATATGCTTTCAATTTATGTTTCATTTTTTAGCTTTTTGTAGATGTTTTTGTATTTTTGGATACCCTTTTCATCAAATAAGAGTTCCCAACTTTTAGAACTGCTCTTCTACTTTTTCTGCTCAATTGCTATTTTTAGCAGTTTTGAATTTGAAGGCATGAGGAGGAAAAAATTTAAGGGAAGGTTCAGGATGGAAAAATAAGCACTCTGGCGAAAGAATCAGGTCAAGATCATTCATAGTTTGAAAGTTATTCAAGTTTCAGTTTCTGCTTTTTGCCCTGAAAAATATTCTGAGTCTAGTTTGAGGCAATAAACGGTCCTGTACGGGTAGAGAAATTTTTGGAATTGGAAAAGTGGGTTTTTAATGTGTTCTTCACTCCGAGACCTTTCCAACAGTTCAAACGGTTTGAAAAATGAAGTCCCAGATCAAAAGTTATGACTTTCGGAAGTTGACCGATTTTTGGAAAATTGCCAATTTTCGAATTAGGACTCAATTTTTGAATTTCAAATTGTAATTTTTGGTGCCAAACTGTCAAAAATCATAATTTAAATGTTTTTTTGGCTCCAAAATAGAAAAGTATCTATTTATGGGTGGGGTTTTATGATTTTTGATAGCTTTTTTGGGAAAAAAGTGAATATGGGGAAAAGGGGATTTTCTGTAACTTTTTATAATTTGCATGTATTGCAGAGCTCGAGGATTTGAGATCCTCTGAATGTAAGAATTCCATAATTTTGAATAAAATATTATTCTCTATTTTGTGTTTGTTATTTTGTGTCATGGGTTAGCACCCTCGTCAAGTGGTATCAGAGTGGGTTTTTCTTGAGCGTGTGGATAGATCACCGATCGTGAGGCAGTTCACACCAGGACTGTGGTTGTGGGTTCAAGTTATTCAAGATGCCTCCAAGAGTGATTCCTAGTAATCATGATGGTGCCAAAGGTGGAAGAGGTTGCAAAAATGCTAGTGGAATAGATCCATTGGCAGTCGAGGGTTTCAGAGTCCTCTAGAGACAAATTGATGCATTGCAAGAACAAATGAGAAGAGGGTTAAACCCGAGAAGGAGAGGAGAAAATGAGGATGAAGAAGAGGTGGAAGATTTAAAGAAATGATTGATCAAGATCAAATGCGGCTAATAAGGGCCATTTCAAAGATTGAGAAAAGACCCAGAGTAGAAGTTCCTAGTTATTCTGGAAGCTTAAACCTGAAAGAGTTGATCAACTAGATCAATGAGGTAGATGAATATTTCAAGTATGAAGAAATAGAGGACCCAGATTAGGTTAAGTTTACAAAAGAAAAGCTGAAAGGCCACACAAATATTTGGTGGAAAGAGGTCTAGTTGGAGAGAAATCAAAGAGGAAAAGGAAAGATTAGCAGATGGGATCACATGGTGGAGAAACTGAAGAAGTAGTTCATACCAGTGGACTGCGAGTTAGATCTATTGAAGAAATTGCAAGGGTTGAAGCAAGGAAGTAAATTTGTGAAAGAATACACATAATATTTTCACAAGATGGTCATCAGTATGGGCCATGCAGAGGCCAACAAGGAGAAGGTAGCCTGTTATCTCAATGGGTTATAGTCGAACATTCAAGAGGAGCTAAGCCTGGTCAGAATGACCACCATTGAGGATGCATACCATTTTGCTCTAAAAGCCAAAGATAAGCTAAAAAAAAGATTTGACAGCAAGCAAAAGGGACGAGGAGGTCAAAGTGGAAGGGGTAGTGGAAGATCTTCTGGAAGCTGAAATGAGGATGAGAAGAAAAATGGGGATGTGGGTACTAGCTGAAGCTAGAAGAATGATAACTTCTACCACCCTCGTGACCAAAAAAGTGGTGATCAAAGAGGTAGAGGACGAGGAAGATCTGGGCAAGGACGTGGAAGAGGTGGTTTCAAAGGCACTTGTTTCCAGTTTGGTGAAGAAGGGCATTGAGACTATGAATGTCCACAACACCAAGGAAGGATAGAAAAAAGGCCAAAAGGTAATGGAAGGGTTGCACATGCAGATGAGGAGGCTCAATCTGAGCATTTAGATGATGTAGAAAGGGAAGAAGCCCTAGTGGTTAGAAGAGCCCTGGTGACTAAAGAGAAGGAACTAGAACAAATGAAGAATTTGTTTCACACAAGGTGAAAATGTGAGGGAAAATGTTGTGATGTCATTATTGACAGTGGGAGCACCGATAATCTGGTGTCAGAAGATATCATTACAAAGTTGAAGTTGAAGAGGGAAAGAAATCCACATCCGTACCAGATTTCCTGGTTGTAGAAAGACCACAAAGTTCTGGTCAATGAGCAGTGCCTGGTGAAGTTCAAGACTGGGAGCTATCATGATGAGGTACTTTGTGATATCATCCCCATGGATGCATGTCACATGTTGTTGGGGAGGTCGTGGCAATTCGATAGGCGAGCTATACATGATGGCCATGCAAACACTTATTCCCTGACAAAGGATGGAGTCTTCCATAAGTTGAAACCCCTGAAGGAGGCCAAAGAAAAGGTATCCAGTAGTGCTAAAGTTTGTTATGTTGATGGAAGGAAATTTTTAGAAGGCATGAAGCATGAGTGTATGTGTTATGCATTGATTCCTAGAATGGATAAGGAGGATAGTGAGAATGTGCCAGTAGAAGTTTTTGGATTATTGAATGAGTTTTAGGATATTGTTTTTGATAACGCACCTAAGGGTTTACCACCAGTGAGGAAGATTAGTCATTAGATTGAATTGATCCCTGGAGCCAGCTTGCCAAATAAGGCAGCTCACAGAATGACTCCTATGAAAAATGAGGAGTTGAACAAACAAGTTTAGGAGTTGTTGAGGAAAGGTTTGATTCGAGAGAGTTTGAGTCCATGTGCAATACCTACAGTACTAACATTGAAGAAGAATGGGGAGTGGAGGATGTGTACAGACTCCTGGGCCATAAACAAGATAATAATCAAGTACAGATTTCCCCTACCAAGGATAGATGACCTGATGGATTGTTTGAGTGGAGAGTAGTACTTCACAAAGATTGATCTAAAGAGCATATGTCACCAAATCCAGATTCATGAGGGAGATGAATGGAAGACTGCCTTCAAGACCAAAGAGGGCATGTATGAGTGGTTAGTCATGCCATTTGGGCTAACAAATGCATCGAGCACATTCATGCACCTCATGAACTAGGTACTGAAAGAGTTTCTGGGAAGTTTTGTTATTGTGTATTTAGATGATATTTTGATATTTAGTAAGTCACTGGATGAACATTTAATGCATATTTGTAGAGCTTTTGAGAAGTTGAGAGAAGAGAAATTGTTGATTAATCTGAAGAAGTGTAGTTTTGTGAAGAAGGATTTAGTGTACTTGGGGTTTGTTGTCTCGGCAGAAGGTCTCAAGATGGACCTAGGGAAGGTGAAGGCTATTCTAGAATGGCCTACCCCAAGAACTGCTATTGTGGTGAGATCTTTCCATGGTTTGACCATTTTTTATAGAAAGTTCATTAGAAACTTCAGTAGTATTTGTGCACCCCTGAGTGAAACAATAAGAGGGGATAGAAAATAGTTCAAGTGGAGTACTGGAGCAGCGAAGAGTTTTGACCTATTGAAGTAGAAGGTGACAGAGCAACCAGTTTTAGCCCTCCTAGATTTCAATAAGGTGTTTTAGGTGGATTGTGATGCTAGTGGTTGTGCCATTGGAGTAGTGTTGAGCCAGGAAGGTAAGCCCATTGCCTATTTCAGTGAAAAGTTAAATGATGCAAAGAGAAAGTACTTTGCATATGATCAAGAATTTTATGCAATAGTTCAAGCATTAAAGAAATGGAGGCATTCTCTATTGCCAAAAGAATTTTTTCTATTTACTAATCATCAAGCATTACAATACTTGAATAGTCTAGGAAAATTAAATCAGAGGCATATGAAATGGGTAGAATTTTTGCAAATTTATACCTTTGTTTTAAAGCATAGGAGTGGGAGGTCGAATAGGGTGGAAAATGCCTTAAGTAGGAGGTAAACATTGTTGATAGAGATGTAGATTGAAGTGGTTGGGTTCAATGAACTCAAGACATTGTACCCTGAAGATCCTAATTTTGCAAAGGCTTGGAAAGCTTGCAAGGAGCCTGTTATAGTTGACAGGATGAAGTGACTGGATTTCATAATCCAAGATGGCATGTTGTTTAAGGGAAGTCAATTGTGTATTCCGAGGAGTTCCATGAGGGAGAACCTGATAAATGAGAAGCACAGTGGAGGAATGGCAAGACATTTTGGTCAGGATAAAACCATTGCCATTATCAGTGAGCATTATTATTGGCCTCAGTTATCACAGGATGTGAAGAAGTTTGTGCAGAGTTGTAGAGTATGTCAGATGGCTAAAGCAGTGAGCCAGAATACAGGGTTGTATCAACCCTTACCTATACCAAAGAGGTCGTGGGAGGATATAAGTATGGACTTTGTTCTTGGTTTTCCAAGGACACAAAGAGGGTATGATTCAATGTTTGTGGTAGCTGACAGGTTTTCGAAGATGGCGCATTTCATTCCATGCCGAAAGACCCATGATGCAGTCCACATTGTTGACTTGTTCTTTAGAGAGGTGGTGAGGCTGCATGGTCTGCCAAAGAGTATAGTCTTAGATTGTGACACCAATTTTGTTGGATACTTTTGGAGGACCTTGTGGAAGAAATTGAAAACAAAGTTGAAGTTCAGTTCTGCACACCATCCACAGATGGATGGGTAGACTGAGGTTGTGAACAAAAGTCTGGGTAACCTATTGAGATGCTTGGTAGGGGATAAACCCAAGGGATGGGACTTGATCTTACCCTAGGAAAAATTTTCTTACAACAATTTTGTCAATAGGAGCACTGGTAGATCACCATTCCAAATTGTGTATGGAGGCAGTCCCAGGACCGCTCTAGAACTGAGAAAGATGGACCAAGAGAAGAAGATAAGTGCCGAAGCTGAAGACTTTGTAGAACACATCAAGAATATACATGAGAAGGTAAGAGAACATATTAACAAAATGAATACACAGTATAAGGTTAAGGCAGATCAGAAGAGGAGGTATAAGGAGTTTCAGATTGGTGATGAAGTGATGGTCCACTGGAGGAAAGAAAGGTTTCCAGTGGGAACCTATAACAAATTGAAGATGAAGAAGTTCGGTCCCTGTAAGATTCTGAAGAGCCATGATTCAGGGAACACATATGGGGTAGAATTGCCAGATGGAGTCAACATTTCCCCTATCTTCAACATTTTAGATTTGACAGAGTATCATGAAGGTGGCAGAAAGGAAATACTAGCAATGGAATAATGTGGCATTCTAGCACCTACTTTAGAGAAGGAGGAGATTGAAGCAATCCTAGATAGTCGTATGTGAAGGAGTACCAAAAACAGACAGTATGAAGAATATCTAGTGAAGTGGAGAGGAAGGCCTGT
The DNA here is from genome assembly GCA_007258455.2 of Sequoia sempervirens. Lineage (NCBI taxonomy): Eukaryota > Viridiplantae > Streptophyta > Pinopsida > Cupressales > Cupressaceae > Sequoia > Sequoia sempervirens. The sequence continues at coordinate 42,814,545 of VDFB02000363.1, forward strand.
GGAAGATTCATCCTGGCTGTCTAAGGCCGAGGTTGACCATTTGGGTTTTCCTCAACCATATGAGACGTGATGGGGTCACTTCTCAAATTACCTTGGGTGTTTGATGCAAGAGAATCCAGTGGTGTAAGAGTAATCCTACATGACCCAAAAATATTCTTTCCATTTATGTTTCCTTTTGTTAGCTTTTTGTAGATGTTTTTGCATTTTTGGATACCCTTTTTGTCGAATAAGAGTTCCTAACTTTCGAAACTGCTTCTCTACTTTATCTGCTCAATTGCTATTTTTAGTAGTTTTAAATTTGAAGGTGTGAGGAGGAAAAAATTTAAGGGAAGATTCAGGATGGAAAAATAAGCACTCTGGCGAAAGAATCAGGTCAAGATCATTCACAGTTTGAAAGTTATTCAAGTTTCAATTTCTGCTTTTTGCCCTGAAAAATCTTTCGAGTCTAGTTTGAGGCACTAAACAGTCTCGTACGGGCCCATAAATTGCCAAATTGGCAGAGCGGGTTCTTAACGAATTCTTCACTCCAATAAATTTTCAACAGTTCAAACGGTTTGAAAAATGGAGTCCCGGATCAAAAGTTATGGCTTCCAAAAGTTGGCCAATTTTTGGAAAATTGCCAATTTTTGAATTAGGACTCAATTTTTGAATTTCAAAGTGTAATTTTTGGCGCCAAACTACCAAAACTCATTATTCAAATGTTGTTTGGCTCCAAAAAAAAAATGATCTATTTATGGGCGGGGTTTTATGATTTTTGATAGCTTTTTGGGGAAAAAAGTGAATACGGGGAAAAGGGGATTTTCTGTAAGTTTCTATAATTTGCATGTATTGCAGAGCTTGAGGATTTGAGATCCTCTACATGTACGAGTTCCATATTTCTGAATAAAATATTATTCTCTATTTTGTGTGTGTTATTTTGTGTCTCGGGTTAGTACCCTCGTCAGGGTCTCCACTATGTTGTGGCTGACCTTGGTGGATTCGCATTGCAAATTTATTTGTGATTTGGTTGACTTTGAAAATATATTTTATATTTTCTAGCCATCTAACTTGTTGATAAAATCTCATGTTGTGGATATATAAGAGTGATTGTTTAAGTGAAGTTAGTGTATGCATTAGAGTGAATGTATACCAAAGAAAGTGTAGATGTGTGAATAGTGTTCCTATCATTCGATTGCAAAGCAGAGTGAGAAGAAGGTTGAGCAAAGAGTGAAGAAGGTTTTTCTGTGCTTAATTGGAACTGTAATCAGGATTGTGTAGAAGCTATTCTTTCAATTCATACTTTGTGGATTTGATCCATATTGTTGTATTATTGGGAAGTGAACCCTCTTGTATTTGAGCAGTGAGCTCTAGGCAGTGTGCTTGAATGCATGTGCATTCCCATTATTTTCTCATTATACTTTTAATAGGGTATAATATTGTGGACTAACATCCACTGTGGTTTTTCCCCTAACGAGGTTTCCACATAAAAATATTTGTGTTCTCTATGTCTTTTATGTGTTGATTATTCATGGTTTATTGTTCATTCATCAGATCTGAGATTAAGTAAAGTAAGGTTTGAAATTTTTTAATATTTTGTGACAACTGATTCACCCCCCGTCTCAATTGTTTGTCCTTGTTTTTCCAACAATTGGTATCAAAGCAGGTTCCTTTGAAGGAGTTTAAAAACTTGAGGTGTTCTGAGATGGAATCATACAAGAAGGACAACCCTAGATTTGATGGAACAAAGTACTCATTGTGGACAGGATGGAGTGTCATTTGAAGTGTATTAGTGAACCTTTCTAGAAAATTACAAAGAATGCATATGTTATTCCTCAGGATGGTCCTTCCACTATTGATGAAGTTAAAGAGGCTGAGAATAATGTCTGGGCTATGGAAGCTTTTTTGAGTGCTCTAATAGATTCAAAAATGAAAAATGTGTTAGGCCTGAAGACAACTCATGAGATGTGGATGTGAAGATGGCTAAGCTACAGATTTTGAAAGGAAAGTATGAAAATTTGAAGATGGGTGAAGATGAAAATATTTCTTCTTTTATGCAGAAAGTAAATGAAATAGTGATGGGTATTAGATGTGTTGGTGGAACTATAGAAGAGGAAGAAATTGTGGCTAAGGTGCTAAGATCATTTCCTACCTCCTACAAAGCAAAGGCTCACGCAATTGAATAATTTAGATCATTGACGAATGTGACAAGAGATACATTGATTGGAAAACTTTCTGCCTTTGAGTTGAGTGAATTTGGTGATTCTGTTCCTAAGACTAAAACTCCATTCAAGGCTACTATATCTGGAAGAGACAAGAAAATATTTGATCTAGGAGAGAGTTCTAGAAAAACATTCAAGTATGAGGAAGAAATGAAACTACTTGAAGAAGAAGAAAAAGAACTAGAAGAATTGGAAGCACTAATTGTGAAGATAGAAGGTAGAGGAAAAGGTAAGTATAAAGGAAAACTGCCTATCAAATGTTTTTCGTGCAGTAAAATTGGTCATTTTGCATCAAGATGTCTTGAAAGAGTCCCTAGATCTAAGCCTTACAAATCTAGATTCCAAAAGAAATGTTACTTTGTTGAAGGAGTGACTGATGAGGAGTTTGACAAAGATAATGGAAATGAAGATGGTTGGTTCTTCATTGCTATCAAGGAGAATAGTCTTGAGGCTACTAGATCTGCCAAAATTGAGAAAGCTCTTGCAGCTCAAATTCAAGAAAAGGATGAGTGGGTCATTGACAGTGGATGCTCACATCATATGACTAGTGGCAAAAGCAAATTTGTAAGCCTAGAGAAGTATGATGGTGGAGTTGTGAGATTTGGTGATAACAATGCTTGTGTGATTCATGGTAGAAGATCTATTTGTCTTGGTGGTAAGCATGTAACATTGATGATGTTCTTTATGTTGAAGGCTTGAAACATAATCTGTTAAGTGTTGGACAGATGGTGGACAAGGGTTATGATCTATAGTTCAAAGATAGAAGATGCAAGATATTTGGAAACTCTGGAAATGTAATTGCTTCTGGTAAACTAAAAAAAGGTAATATTTTTCATTTGAATGCTGCTAGGGAAAGTTGTTTGATTGATTAAGAAGATGAAAGCTGGTTATGGAAATTAGCTCCTCTAAAGTAGTAAGAGATCTGCCTAAGCTAGTAAAGCTTTCTAGCACAATTTGTAAGGAGTGTCAGATGGGAAAACAGACTAGAGTTTCTTTTCAGAGCAAACAACATAATTCAAATGGATTATTGGAGCTTGTGCATACTGATCTATGTGGTCCCTCCAGAGTCAGAAGTCTTCATGGTGAAAGGTACTTTATGTTGATCATTGATGATTACTTTAGAATGATATGGGTTGCTTTCTTAAGAGAAAAATGTGAAGCGTTAGAAAAGTTTAAAAGTTTCAAGGCTATAGCAGAGAATGTAAAAGGTCTGAAAATCAAATGCTTAAGGATAGATAGAGGTGGTGAGTTCACCTCTAGGGATGTTGTGGTTGTGTTGTTGATATGTGGTTGTCATTGATGTCAACACTATTAGCATTTGGTGTATCAAAAGTTGTATATGTCGAGGATATTGAGAAAATTGTTAGAAGAAGTGTTCCAAGTTCTCTATGGAACTCTGAAGGTCATGAAGGTGTCTTGTTCTATACATTCAAGATCAGTTGGTGTGGATTAAAGGTTTTTCTGTTGAGTATATCTAGTTCATCCACCAGAAGTTTCAGACGCTCGCGTGAAGATCTGATTGTGTAGTGAATAGTTGTGTTCTGATAGTATTTCTGTGTGTTTTGTTAGTGTTCTTGAATGAAGTTTGTATGTTTCTGGTGCTTTAGATGTTTCTTTGTTAGTTCTTGTTGTTTTTGGATGCTTCTAGATGATGCTATATCTTTGTGGTATGTCCACATTGATCTGTGTGCTTGTGGTCAAAGATTTTTCTTTGTATGTTCATTTTTCATGTTCTTGGCCGACATGATGGAAGTAGTGTGTTGTGGATCTTCTAGGTGGAATTAATTGAAATCTTTTTGTGTTGGAGTTGTTAATTTGGGTCTCCACTATGTTGTGGCTGACCTTGGTGGATTCACATTGCAAATTTATTTGTGATTTGGCCGACTTTGAAAATATATTTTATATTTTCTAGCCGACTAAGTTGATGAAATTTCATGTTGTGAATATATAATAGCGATTGTTTGAGAGAAGTTAGTGTGTGCATTAGAGAAAATGTATACCAAAGAAAGTGTAGATGTGTGAATAGTGTTCCTATCATTTGATGGTAGAGCAGAGTGAGAAGAAGGTTGAGCAAAGAGTGAAGAAGGTTTTTTTGTGCTTAATTGGAACTGTAATCAAGCTTGTGTAGAAGCTATTCTTTCAATTCATACTTTATGGATCTAATACATATTGTTGTATTGTTGGGTAGTGAGCCCTCTTGTATTTGAGTAGTGAGCTCTAGGCAGTGTGCCTGAATGCATGTGCATTCCCATTATTTTCTCATTATACTTTTAACAGGGTATAATATTGTGGACTAATATCCACAGTGGGTTTTCCCCTAACAGGGTTTCCATGTAAAAATCTTGGTGTTCTCTGTGTCTATGATGTGTTGATTATTCATGGTTTATTGTTCATTCATCAGATCTGAGATTAAGTAAAGTAAGGTTTGAAAAGTTTTAATATTTTGTGACAACTAATTCACCCCCCCACTCTCAGTTGTTTGTCCTTGTTTTGCCAACAACCCCTTGGTTATATAGCCAAGGTGAGATACACGATGTCATAGGATTATGACAAGTGCCTTAATCATGACATGCGACAACTTATCACACTTACCTAGGTCACATGTGAAACAAGTCAAAAGATAATATAACAACCAATGACAACGAACACCTTCTAGAAAGATTCCTAGGACCTAAGTAAACTTAACATGTAAATAAGTCCCCTAGTAATGAATTAACTAGGTACAATACTTTATTTACACCAACAATGACAGTTGTAGATGGGGTTGGGATTCACAACTTCCTCTTAGGACCAACTACTTAACTAGGGTTCAAATAAAATAAAAATAGGATCAAAGAGTAAATTTATGTCCCATTCTTAAAACAAGCAAAAATATAGACGAAATTTGTAAACAAATAAGTGAGGTTTGACCAATGGATAGATCAACCAAACACCCTTGAATGAAACATTTTTCTTTCCACCAAATGAAAACGGGTTGGATTGAATCCCCTATGTAGTATAAAGTTTTATCTTTATCCCTTCTTATAAATTAGATGTCTCCACCACATCCATGTCACAATGGGGTTTGATATGTAAATTGGGGTGGCTATTCCACCATTTAACCATCAACAAATGGATTCCATTGATAAGTACTCTATTAGTTATATCAATATGGTGTACACAAATATATACATTTTTAACCCAAATAAACACTTAGAGTTCTACTCAAATATGTAAAAATAAATAAATTATGAAACATCAAAATAAGTGTAGAGAAACCCTTGAATGGGAATACAACTCTAGGAAGAGTTAACTTCTATTGTTTATGCTAGTAAGACACAAATATATAGGTTTTTATATTTGAGTGGATGCATAAAGATGTGCCCCACTTGTAGGATGTCACAAAACAAGTCTTAAGAGGAAAAAATCATTAAACACATTCCAATGATGACCTATGATTAATTTAGGAAATCACATGTCTAAATTATAATTAATTTAAACAAAATATAATAACAAATAAAATATTTAACAAAAAGTTACAAAAAAATGGATGACCTAGATATGAATGCTAGTGATCTATGTTTAAGAAGTTATGAATTGATCTTATCTTTAGCTCAACTTATACAATATGTGGCGGTGCACTTGCAATTTTTTATGGTTCTTAGCCCTTTCTTGATTTCAAAAGTTGCAAAGTGTTGTCTTTCTTGCTAGGGTTTGCAAAAATCTTGCCTTTCGTATGTGTTTAAGTATAAAACCCTAAAAAACCTTACTTTATGTGCACTTTTGTTATAATTCTTCATTGAACTTTTCTGATGCCCTAAGTTATAAGCTAAGGTCCCTTTGTATTGTGAAGTTCACTGATCCCTTTTATTTCTTGGTGCTCACTTATAGAATTACCACATGCACTTATTATAATCTTTAAGTGAGTATGTGCCCGAGTCCTTTAATAATCCCATTGCTTTCCTTTTGTCATATTCTTATTTTCTTATAATCTTTTCCGCTAATCCATAAGAAATATTTTACTAAGGAAAAGACAGGTTGTGGAACTGTGAAAGGGTTAACACTTGCCCCTATTTTATTGGTTTTTTCTAGTCTAGAGAGGCTTATATGCTAAAGAAAAAAGAGAGCATGAAACTGTGGATTGCTAACATGTGGCATCATTTTAACATAGTTTTGCGAGTCCATGGGTTGTATTATGAAGACTAGGTCTTTGAGTGGAGAAGCACGGAAAAGGGACAACTAGCATGTTCTCAAATATATTATGTGATTCCGTTGATTGACTAAGGAAGACTAAAGTGTAAGATGCAAAATTGTGGAAAGATTGACACAAATTGACATTTGGTGCAATTCCACGAGTCTATAGACTCTTTAAAGTAAGCTAAGTTCCATAGTGTGGAATTTCAAAAAAAGGGACACATGGACTCCTCTCAATGTCTCAAATGGGTTTTTCAACAAAAGACAAGTTTATGAGTAGCAAAATAATGACATGTGGTATGGATTCCATGAGTTCATGAGTTCTTCAGAGTGGGTCCCTATTACAGTTGTGGACTGCAAAAAGCTTCCACGTAGACTTTTTGATGATGTCAACTACTTTTCAAAATAAATTTTCTTAGTGGCCCCCTTAGATGACGTGTAAAGTGATCCAACATGTAATGCTTTTATTGGCCAAGATTTTTCAAAGTATATCAAAGATTTTCAAAATAGTCAAATCAACTTGGGTTGTTAGATTGTGTCCTATCTGTGGAAGATCAACGACTCACATTCAAACCTAAAAAATTAGTAGTTAGATGCGTTGGGTTCACACGAACTAAGAGTAATGGTGGAAGTGACTATTTCTACCCAATATTTGTGAAGATTTGTTTTATAAATGCTACAATTAGACCAAGCAATCAAATAATTTTACATTCATAAGATCTAGAGAACAAATTTTCAAAATTTCACAATGAACTAGGGTTTCAGAGACCACAAAAGACAAGTGGCCTTCTTGATTACCTTGTTTATGAAATTCAAGAATTTCTTTGCATCTAGAGTTGCTACTTAAATTATAAAGTTTATTCAAGTTGCCTAAAATCTTACGCGCCCTAGAAATTGTATCCACCTATCTTAGAATAAACCTTAGAAAACAACCATGATTCAATCTAAAGGCCAATCATACTCATCTAAAAGGCCTTTAGACGAAGATTTGATTGCACAACTCAATGCCTCTTTATAAAAATTGTTTGTGTCCATGGCCTTGGTGTAGCAAATGGCCTATTAGATAATGGAAGGGAGTGCAAAAATTTAGAACACCCTATGACTCAGTGGAGCTTTTTTTCTCATTAGTACAGTAAGAGGGAATCTATAGTTCCTATTTCTAATGTTTGGAACTATGACCTCAGGAAGCTAATTGTCCCCAATGTATTCATGGATGTAGAAATTGTTAGGCACATAGCTAGAAGCTATTATGAGAATGTGAGAATCATTTGAGCAAAAAGTGGGTGAGAAATTGTGGCAATTGACAAGCCTTCCATTTTTGAAGTTTTTGGCCTAAAATTATCAACCAGTAACATCATAGACTTTGAACTTTTCATATAGAAGTACCAACAAGATAAAAATAGCTATAGGGTATTTTGGCTATTGAAACATAGGTTGAAGGGGTATGATAAAAGTTCTATCAAGATTCCTGCAAGTGAGGTAGAGCCCTTCAACCTAGAAACATTTGAGGACTACTTTATAAGGACTTACAATGCACTCTACCAAGTTCTAGGAGGAGATACTAAAACCAAGCTCCCTTTGCCATTGATGTATATGGAAATATACATACAAAATACCCTAGTCAATAATGAGTTTTATTTTTCCACTTACATCTCAAATGATATTTAGAATCAACTGGTGGAAATAAATAAGAGAAATAAGGTAGTAAGCTTTAGATGGTATTCCTTTCTATGTCATATGTTCTTGTATGAGGGAAGGACAAAGCTGGATAAGGCTCTACATGTTAAAGTGTCAGATGACAAGGGAAATTCTCTTCATGTCCAGTGATGGACCCGTTTATGGGACATGCATTATGATGCAACCAACTATGAAAATTTTGAGAATTATTTTTTTAAGAGGGTGCTAACACTCATGGGAGTTAAGGAAGATATATTGTAGAAGGAAATCTTAGATTTCCTAAGACCCAAAGACAAAACTCTAGAATTGGGTGTGCAAAATAACTAGGGAGATTGGTATCTCCATTCAAAATCTACAATAATAAGAATATATGGATGTCCTGTGGGACCCCATGTCATGCCCAAATATGTTCCCCCTTAGATTGGTATATTTGGAGATAATTTGGTAGTTAAGTGAAGCTAACAAGGCCCACCTTAAGGGGAAAAAGGAGGGTTCCTTCTTCCCATTCTCCTCATTATTCATAGACTTCACAATTACAAGTGAGGGCCTAGAACAAATATACCCAATGCTACAAGCCTTTAGGATGTCTCAAGAGATCACAAAGCCATTTGATCCCAATGGATTTATTAATTAGTTGAGGTTGAGCATAAAGAGATCAACATTTGCACATCAACTCCTCTTTGGTGAGGATGTTCTTAGGAATTTCCTAGATGACAAAGAGGAAAATGAGAGAAGAAAAAAAGGGGAGCCTTTAGAAAGTATAAGGACATAAAGGCCAAGAAAATGGAAAATTATCTAGGAGCCTATGTTGAAATCAAAGATCCTATTGCTAGGATTCAAATGGTTTTGAAGAACATTGATAAACTGATTGGGAAGGCCCCTATGATAGAGGAAACACCAAATTACCAGCCCAAGATAGATCCCTCTATTTATGCATTTTTCATAAGAGGGAAGGGACTAGTAATAAAAGAGTGAAATTGTCAAGAAAAACTTCTCAAGGGAAACCATCTACAACACCACCATCTCCTCCACAAGCACCTATTGTTGAATATCCTCCAAAAGAGCAACCACAAAAGAAAAGAAGGATTGATCAACCATCTTTGGTTGATTATCCCCTGAGTCTTGATAGGGGGTAGAGATGAGAAAAATGATACAAGGGCCATGGAATGCACACAATTCATATATGATGATGAATTTCTTAAGTCTAAAGAATTTAAGGTTTTTTTCATAAGGGTTAGAAGAGAAGAATTTCATGAGAAAATCAATAAGAAAAATTAGAGGTGCATCCTTCCAAGTATGAAGAGGTCACAAAGAGGGTGCTAAAAGAAATCAATTTTGATGTTAAGAACATTATCACTGAGGGGAAAAGTTTGGTAAGAGAAAGTGAGTTGATTTTTCTCCTAGAGTGGGATATTGCTTCTGCAATAGCCCTTGGTACAATAAGAAGGTAGGATGAAGACGTATTCTCTTCAAAATAACAAATAGAGTAGGCCTACTCTAGGTTTGGGTTCAAACCTAAATTGGAAACCCTAGCTATATGGGATCTTACACCTAACACTAATAAGACTCAAGTTGTTGAAGTTGTGCAAGAAATGGGGGGGGGCAGATTAATATAAAAATAGTATCAGATAATTTTTCCCCCAAAGCTACTTCATTGATTGTCAACACAACAAATTTAGTGAGGCTACTACAAAGAAGTTGTAGGATGATTATGATCAGTTGCTAAAGGATCATGTAAAGCTCACTGCTAATATAACAAGTTCAAAATGCAAGAGACACAAGCAACACCTCTACCAACTAGGATTGAAGAAGCAAGTTCCTCAACATAAGGGCTTGTTAGTAGCTTGGTGAAAGAAAAGGAGAAGCTTACTGAGAAAATTGAAGAGCCAGAGGAACATGTGAAGAATGCTCAAGACAAGCAAATGAAGAAAATGAGCAATATTGTGGATGAGTTCCTGAAGCATAGGGTGTCAAAGATGCTTGAGAAGTTAGAAGATTCCCACCAAGATTACTCTAGCCTCAAAGATGTCTATGTTAATGTAGCTAAGGATCAAGAGCAACTTGGAAACATAATGAATAAATGGATCCCTATAATTGCAAGCTTACAGGGCATATATAAAGGAGAAAGGTTTGAACATGATATACCTAGCAATGTTATGTCTACATAAAATATGACTAAACTAGTGGGAAAAACGCATGCAAACATGGTTAAATTGGCACAACGTATAAGAGAAAAATTCAAATCTTTTGAGAATATTGAAATAAATATTATACCAAGCATTTTAAATGAGACTAGAGAACTCAAATATTTTGATAAGTGGAAAGTAGGCTTCAGAGCATTGGCTCCTACTCTCTCGATCTTCATTTGTGATAGTAAAAATGTTGACACTGATCTACTCAATACCACTATAGATAAGTTAATCTCTATAGAGATTGGCTTAGATGATTTTTTCAAGACTAGTGCACTCCTAGATGCAAAGTATCTAGAATACACACATAATGTAAATCAAGTACTCTCTTTTGAGTGGCCATAGGAAAGAATGTATGTAGGGTGGGATGAGATGTACAATAAATTGCTTGAATCTTGAAGTTCTATTTTGTAATAAAAGCTCAAATTTTAATATCCATCTCATATGATGATATGGAATTTATAGCTCCTAGTTTTCTACAAGTATCTTTGTAGTAGAGGCTTCTTTTTGTCTTTTGTGGCTCGGTCATCATTAGCCTCAACGATTTCTAGAAGGAATATATGCTCAATGTGGATGGAGAAGCCTAACAAAATCATCATTCGTCTTCTCCATACTGCTTCATCATTACTAAATAAAAATATTTCCTTTAGCAATCGCTACAACTATTTTGTCATTTAGTGAGGGTTCTTTCTATCTTTAACAAAGAAATTATTCCTATTTTTGTTTGATCCTTAAGGAGAAGATTTTCAAATGAAAGTGGCATTTATCCATGGACTGAAGCTTGTTGCTCCCTTGTCTCTATAAAAGGGAATTTAGGGCCATTTGCAAAGGATCTTGGATTTTTATAAATAGAGAGTTTATGTTCTAAGTTTATATCAATTCGATCTAGGTTTTTAAGGGAAGAATTGTGAATGTAATTGTTATTTTTTGTATAACAGTACTAGGATTGAATATATGAGCATATTGTGACAATTTCACAATCAATTGTCTCTAGAAATTGTATAATTCATTACACTTATGAATACAAATTTATCAAGGATCATTTCTATTCATCATTGCAATTTTTTTGTAAATGAATGTTTCTTTTATAGCTTCTATTCAAGTAATAGATTAAATTATTGTATTAGAAATATTAAGGGGTTTGAATGTATATATGGATTGTTAAGAAGAGTTGAATGTAAATTTTGAAAGATATCATTGTAAGGAATTGATATACAACTTTCACATAATTTGGTTAAAATCTATTATTCAATATTTAATTGAATTCTCTTTGACTCTGTAACCTAGGTTTAAGGAACTAGTCTAAATATGAGTTATGGTTGCATATCCATGGTCATCAAATTTCAAAATTATATTTCCATTACTATTGTAACTTATTTTTATGTTATGAAATCCAACAATGCATAATACCTCCAAGAATCTAGCCTATTAAGTGAGTTTCATTTGTAATTCTTGGTCTATATCTTAAGAGAACCTATTTGTTGTAATAATATATTACTATCAATTGTGTGTAATTCTATCAAATATTGTAATGGACCACCCTCCTAGGTTTTGTAGAGCCTAAAATGCAAAGGAGAAAAGTGTATAATCTCTCTTGTTTGTTGGCCAAACCCTTGAAGCATTTGAGCATAATAGTTGGATATTATTTAGATTATTTTAAGAACTAGTTGGATATCACAAAAAAACCAACAATATGGAAAAATATTACTCATTAAAAATAATATAAAGTATCCCAAATAATTTATTTAACAAATATTTAAAAAATAAAATAATTATTTTTAATATATGTATATATAAAACTTATATATATGAAATTTTAAAAATTACTAATTCACATCATTTTCAAATTCTTAATAGTTTGTTTACTCTAAAGTGATAGCAAGATAAATTATTATTAGAAATGTTAATCTAAGTGTTCTATTTAAGACCTTGCCAATGTATATGTAGTGTGAATTGATTCATCTATAGAGGAGAGTAGAGGAAACATGACACCTAGGAGAGGCATGCATGTTGGGAGGTGTACCAGTCAGTAATAATTTGCAAGTGGATGGGTGGGGAAGTCTATGCCCTACCCCACAAAGGTTTGCAACTCTGTGGGTGCCCTCATGTAACACTTGATTTTGTTCACATTTATTTCTTTCAAATGTGCCTTAGTTTGTAGTATTTTTTTTGGCTAGTTTAAGTTCTTTCTGCATGTGTTTTACTACTGTTGTTGTAAAGAAAATTTATGATATGTTTTGTGGAGTACTCTTAGGTATTATTAGAAATAATGAATAGGGGTACAGATCCCCCCAAGCCCCTTGCAAATGGAGGTGAAAATTTTGAAATCTCACATAATTTGGAAAAGTTATTCAAAGAGGTTGTCACAAACAAGGGCTCTGTAGTTCGAGAAAGTGCTATGTTCCAGGTGGAAAGCGAGATCGACACCAATGGAGGAGAGGAAGGTAAGTTTCCCTCCGAAAACCCTAGGAATTTGAAACTCTTCCCAAATTCTAAATTGAAGAAAGTTATTAACAAGGAAAGATCTAGATTAAAAGACACTGCCATATTCTTTATGGTGGTTGACATTAACAAGATTCTTGCTAGAAAATTTCTTGATGCATGGTTTTCTAATGTGTGGGCTAATAAATTTGGCTTTCAATCGAGTTTTTGTAGAATGTTGCAGTGTGGTCTGTTTGTTATTTTTCTAAAAAATCACACCATGCAAGAGAAGAATCTCTCGAAACCCTACTAGAATGTAGGGGGGTGCATATTTTGTGTCCTAGTATGGTCCCCCATGGCCACTGCTGAGGATATTCTATCCCTATCATGTCCCAAATGGGTGATTGTGAAAAATATCAACCCAAAATATTAGAAGATCATTCCACAAATTCTTTCTTCGATAGGTGGAGTTGTACAGGTGGATGAAGCCAAAGTGTCCCTCCCTCACCTGGATGTCCGTTCCCCAGTGTCTTTGGAGCCCAAGGTAGAAATCCCTGGAAATATTTAAATCTATGATGATGATAGTCATGTAATTTATCCTTTGGAATTTTTGGGTGACATCAATGCATGTTACGTATGTAGTAAATGTCACATTTGAAAAAAATTCCCCATAATTAAAAAAAAAGAAGATGAATAAAGGAAACTTGAGGCCAAATCTAGCTGAAAATTTTAATGTAAACCCTAACGTTGTTATCCCTACTTCTTAGATGGAGCAAGAGCCTATAGCAATGTAGGATGAAAATATTCATAGTTATGGTCATTCCTTGGACCAAGAGGTTAATCCTACCTCATCTAAGAGGGTGAGTATTCCTTCTCCTATGGTGGAATTGACTTGTGGTGGTGGTGACCCCATAGGAGAGCACAATCTCGCTTGCCCCCCCACACCGATTCCACAAAGATCAACTTAATTAATTCCTTTGAAATTCTCTTTGAGGAGGGTGGTGAGATTGATGTGAACCACAAAAATGTTGCAACCAAAACTTCTATTCATTTGGAAACATATTTGACATCCCCAAGTCTCCCCCTCCCATGAACCCTATAGGTGATGTTTTTTTAATTGAAAAATTAAATTCTCAACAACTTGCTATGAAAAAAATTGAAAAAGTATTTGAGGATTTATTTTTAAAGCACTCTAATAATAAGAATTCGGCCCTCGAGGCCTTTGAGTTTCAGATTAAAAGGGCCTCTCACCAAGCTATTTTGGAAAAGGTTGATTAGGGCGTTGATAGGGTGGAGGCTAGCAGTTTGGTTGGGGGTTGTAGGGTCGCATCCCTAGCGAATGACTTAGTCTCTAAAGTTGAGAAAGAGCTCCCAAGTACTATTTACACTCAAGACTTAACCAACTAGTTAGATAGCAATAAGGCTAACAAAAGTGTTGAAGGGGATACCCCCTCTCTTAAATCAGTTGAGGCCTTGATAGAGGAAAATAGGCCAAGGGCTCACAAAATGAGAAAATCTAGTGAGCTGAGATCCTCTCCACGAGAAGTTGAATCCATAGTAGTTCCCAACCAAGCTAACAACTCCATTCCTAATCAAAACTTTGAACCAATTAAAAACCTTATTTGGGTTGATGCCAATAAAGATCTAAACGAACACTCCTTGGATTCTAAGGGAATTGTCTCCTCTAATTCAAGGGATAAATAGAGCCCTAATTGGTGCCAAAGGATACCCTAGACCAAGTTGAGACCAAGGGGGATAATAAAGAGAAACCTTGCAATTAAAAAGGGAGTAAAAAATCTAAAAAAAAACTAAAAAATAAAATGGAACAAGTTGAGGACTTAGAATGTGATGAGATTGAGAATATCACTAATGCATAGCCAGAACAAAATTTTAAGCCACAGGTTGGCCCAAGGAGGCCAAGGAAATATGGGAACTCCTTGTCTATGAGAAGAGGTGTATTGATAGCCAAGAATAAAAGGAAAAAGACAAGCATTGTAATTCAAACACCTATTGCAAAAGGACTAGAGGTTGAGGAAAAAGTGCCAAAATGTTTTGAACAGTTTAGGTGTGAATAAGATGCTTCTCCTATGACTGTTGAAAATGAACCTTAATCACATTCATGGAACGTTAGGGGCCTTGAGTCACCTAGAAAGAAATATATTTTAAGGAGATTTTTGAACCTTGAGAAACAAAAAGACATTGTTTTACTTCAGGAAACAAAAGCCACTAATTTTACTCTAGAAACAAACTTGAAGTTCATTTGGAATGGATCTACATTTTCACCACAACTCATGAAAAGAGAGGGGATGTGATACTATCCTCATCTCTAACCAATGGGCCCATCATGTAACTAGCTATGGCACCTCCACCTAAATAGGGTAGTGTGGAGCACCTTGGAAAAAGGAGGGTCTAGTATGGGTATCTGCTCTATCTATGCCCCCAATGATCACTACGATAGAATAGAGCTATGAAAATAGCTAACCAGCCTACCAAATATTCCTTGGATCTTGGGTGGAAATTTTAACATGGTGGAATGGTTGGAAG
Source organism: Sequoia sempervirens (assembly GCA_007258455.2). NCBI lineage: Eukaryota > Viridiplantae > Streptophyta > Pinopsida > Cupressales > Cupressaceae > Sequoia > Sequoia sempervirens. Next base: position 42,829,747 of record VDFB02000363.1, read on the forward strand.
ATAAATGGGGGAATAGACATGACATGGAAAGGAAGTGAAAGTTTTTTTGGCAAAGATTGAAATCCAAGCTAAAGTTGGTTGACCCTATGGAAGGGAATAAGAAAGATTGCAATGGAATATTATATACCTAGTGTAATGCTTGAAAAAAGGTGGCAAAAGGATGTATTACAAACTGGACATAATCTATGCAAATATAGACTTCTTCAATTTTATTCCAAATGATGATGACCTTAAAGCTAGTGTATACCTTGTATAGGAGCGAATTTTTACCCCTTAAGCAAATTCCCCTTTTTCCCTTCACTTTAGAAAACCAAACTCGAAGGATAAATTTCACCTAGGCCCACTACCTTCATCCCACTTGGTAGTTGTTTTGTGTGTCAGTAGAGGAATAACTGTTGAGGATGCCCACGCGACGCATTTATGTCCCTAGAAGATTCTCGTGTCCGAGCTTGTAGAGGTGTTATGCTTCTCATTGGGAGTCGACTTGTAACACCCCCTTCGACTGACCGACCCGAATATGACCATTTTCTCCATCTTTCCTTTAAATTCCCTCCTTCTACATGCATTTCAACTTCTTCACAATCTCTTTGCATCCTTCTAGCATTCAACTTCATCTCTTAGCACACTCTTCAAGCATTTTAGCAACACTCTTGCACTCCATAGCAGCAACAACATCACTCCATCAACTCAGTAGAGCAAGTGTGGAACAACACCATTGTAGTAGGGGCTTGAGTCCTCTCATTTTCTCCCCCATTAGCCTTGAGTGCTCTTGGTGGAGGTGGTAAGCTTTCTACTCCTCTCCTCTATTATTTGGTTGAGTGGCATATTACTGTTTGTGGTGTTTTAGTGTTCTCTACTTTACTTTCTTTCTTTATCATACTATTTCTCCATTATCACGTTCTTGGCTGTTCGTGGAGGTGGAAACACCTAAACGGGGGTCTGACTGAGGCAAGCCCCTATACAACCACCCAAAAATTTTCCTCTTCATTGTGTGTAGGTGGACGTGTGGCTTGGAGTTAGCTAGCAAACGAGTATCTTTGTGAGGTTATTCTTTTCATCCTAACTCTTGTTTACTTGTTTTATCATATTCGTACATATATTTCCTACTTCATAGCTTTGTTTTGGAACTTTGGAGGTAGTTAACTAGGTTGTTAGTCTATTTTCTAGCGTTTGACCTTGCTTCTTTAGTCCTCTGGTCGTACGGACACTAGCACACCTAAGAGACGCCAGCGCGCCACGCTGTCGTCCCAGAACCATGCTTCTGTCCTTGGTAAAAGAGCTTCTTGAGGCACAGAGTTAAACCCAAAAACTAGCTTGCCTAGCCCCATTCTGTGTTTTGGGTCTGCAGAGTGATTTAGGGACTTTATAGTCCTCATCATTCTCGTCCCGCATTTCCTAACACCCTGTCAAGTTGAGGTAAGTTAGGGAAACCTTCCACTCTTGGATCTCCATGACCTGGGGCCTTGAACGTGGTTGGTCCCCCTCTCTTACATTTTTGGTGAACCTGATGTGAACCAACATCTATTCATCTGTTGGTGTTGGATCTTTCCTCTTATACCTTGCGATCGTTGTGCTTTTGAGTGTTGTGAAGGTTTATGAGCATCACAACCCAATCCATAAATTCAAGGTATATTTTTAGAAGTCTATGACACCTCCCGATGGAAAGGATGAAGGTCACTATTGGTTTGTCTATGGGACTTTTATTTGGTCCCATCATTAGTTTGGTCATGCAGGAGCAGTTGTCAAGGGGTGAGATATGATTCTCTGACGAGATCGATCACGTCCCCACTCCTCTTGCGTCTCCCACACCATCATCGGTGGATGAGTATGAGGCTATTCAAATCCCTTTAGAATATTTCTCTACCCTTAGCAAAGGGTTGGGCACCTTAGGAAATCACTTGGAAAGGAACTCAAAGATGGACAGGGCTACTTGGGTCATTAGTGAGTTGAAGTATATGGTTGGAAAAGACCGGACAAGCGTAGAGCTCCTGGCTACTCTCAGTAGTCTGACTGATGTCTGTGCTCCTTTGAACAATCCTAACATTGTACGAGGAGTCACCTTTGAAAACCATGAGAGATAACTAAGACTATCGATGCCTCCTACGTCGGTATACATGGCCGATGCCGTACCCTCGATCAATATCCCCTCTTCCCTCGAGGGACCCGAAACTATCAAAGTGAACAAGATCCCCTTAGGTTTTAGCTTCACCCCTCCTGTCACCTCTAGTAGTGGAGACTTTGGCAAGATGAGTAGTGGGGGCTATGGTAGTGGTGGCGGCAGAAGCGGCGGAAGCGGTGCTGGCAGAAGTGGTTCCAGTGGAGGTCATGGTAGTGGCTTCGAAAGTAGAGGAGGCTTCAGTAGAGTCCCTACTAGTGGCGATAGCTCTGGTGGTGGTTCCGACAGTGGTCACACCGGTGGTTCCAGAGGTGGCTCTAGTAGCGGTACTGGAGGAGGTTCCTCTGGCCCTCTATCTTCTAATGACCCTATTTTGAATACTCTTCTTTAGAATATGGGTAAGATGCAGAGCCAGTTAGCATGTCTCTCCCAGGCTTCTACCCAGCTTATCTTCCAACCCTTCTTCTGACATAGCCCATTGTCAGTTGCAATCCTAAACACTTCCTTCCCTCAAGGAATGGAGATTCCTAAATTTGAGAAATATGGCAGCAAAGGGGACCCATAGACACATGTGTCCTCCTTTAATGCCTTATGCATAGATTTATTCCATCATGATCCATTGATGGCCAAACTATTTCCCTAATCTCTCAAGGATACAACACTCGAGTGGTACTGTTCATTGCTTGATAATTCTATTTTCTGATTTGACCAACTTGTAAACCAATTTTTACGACAATTTCAAGCCAACATCAGGCTGAAGATGAAGTTTTCGGGTCTTGTTCAATGAAAACAAGGAGATAATGAAAAGATTATTGATTTTATAGCACATTATCAAGCGCTTTTCTCACAAATGTCATATATGTTGCCCGATTCTGATGTGCAAAAGGTGTTCATAGGGAACTTACAAAGGCCTTGGAAAGAGAAGTTTTCCCTTATGAAATACCCTTCTTTTGCACATTTGTGTGCAACCTTACAAGAGTGTCAACAAATAGTGGTTCAGTTCAGGGGGTCCTCCTTGTGCTCCCATTCTGAAGGAAAATCTATTGTGTTGATCTCTAGAAAAGGTAAAGCTATTGCGAATGTAGTAGCCATTGCAGATGACAATGACCTTAGATGCAACCAAAAATTCACAAAGTTATTAGAATCTTATTCCTCCATCTTGCAAAAGTTGTTGAAGGATAAGATCGTAACCTTGCCAAGTCCTAAACCCCTTAAGGAACTATACCCTAGTTGGTATGATGGAAGTACTTACTGTTAGTACCATTGAGTTAACGAACATGATACCAAATGTTGTATGCACCTGCGTCATGAGATATAGGACCACATCTAGGACGGTACTATTCATCTTGATGGTAGAAAAGAAATTAGTGGCAAAAGAAAATAGTGAAATGTAGATATACATGGACCCGTTTCCATCACATTTTGCTAACATGATTGTCAATCCCACTAATTCTATCACTCAGCCTGAGGCCTATGTTAATATGGTCATAGTTACTTCCACTGCACAACCTACAACTAGTTCACTGGATATAATGTTTACGTCGCAAGAGTTACCCTTAAATAACAACCCCTCGCCTCTTTATATTCCCGCTTGGCTCAATGGTAACATTGTGACAGGGGTCCTAGTAGACCCTGCGAGTCGAGTGAATGTTATCACAGAAGAGACATTGTGGATTAACTCGCTACATAGAGAAAAATATGAGGAAACAAAATCTACCATTAGTACACATGATGGTCTGTCCCTGAAGCCCTATGGATCAATAACTCTGTCTATCCTAGTTAGACCTAGGGCTATTGAAATAGTTTTTTATGTCATCCTAGAGTCAGATCTATTTAGGATGAAGCTAGGCATACCTTGGCTACCTTCTATGAATGGAATTTCCTCCATTATCCACAAATGTCTGAAGTTCTCCCATGAAGGTGTTGTGCACATAGTGCATGACACTAGATACTAGCCTTTGGTGTCCCGTGGGGGATATCCATTAGACCATTTTTGGCCTGCCCCGGTCGGTCTGATTCCTCCAATAATGGACCTACTTTACAAAAACTATGTAAAGTACAAGACCGGGGGCAAGGGACATCCAAAATTGGCTCTTCCTATAGCACAACAACTGGCTACCTCCCCTTCTTGAAAAGGGAAGGAGAAGGTGACCTCCCCTTAGGATGACTTGTCTACTCCCCTCTCTTGGGAGCATTGGATGAGCAAGCCTGGCTTCTACCCATTGAGTCCGATGATCCCTCCTTGGTGTAGACCCAAGATCAGGATATCAAACCTTCCCACCAAATCGCTTGGACCTTGGTACTACCTGTATGGTAGAGGAAAAGGTCCCTATGGAGAGTCCTCTTTGTCTTGACCTTTGTGGCCTCCTACAACTCCTGCTCCTAAATTAGTGAATGAGAAGAGGCCCGTTGCCAAGGCACTTGAGCCAACTCCCCCCACTGCTTCTCAACCTGCCCCTCCTGCTCCTGTTTAGGAGTCTGTTTATCCACCAGAAATGACTGTAGTGGACACTCCCATGGCTGAGCAGGAGCCTTCCATTCCTTCACAGCCTTTGGCCTTTGGTTCAAAGAGTCGCAAAAACTACCTTGCGAGTGAGCATAAGCACCGGCGAAAGGCTCCCAAGGCTAAGTAGGACACCTTATAGAGGAAGGAAGAGGAGACAACTGCCCCTGTATCAGGGCCTCCTGCAGCTTCTTCCTCTCTCCTCCCCTCTGCTTCTTTCAAATCAGCTCTATATCATTTTGAGCTTCCACTGTGAGTACGAATGCGCTTGACCCTAGAAAGGTGCAAGTGTTCATCGCTCCCTTGGTGGAGTTGCCATTGTTGATATCCCTCCTAGATGTCCAACATTTCTCAAAGCCCGTAGATATGATGAACACCTTGGTCGTATCTACTGTGGTTATTTCCTCCTCTTCTTCTATGCCTCTTGCCTCGTCTATGGGGAGTTCACCCCCTCCAATGAAGCAAGAGGTGGAGTGTGATCCTTCTAGCAATGGAGGACATCAGAAGAGTCCACCTTTCTTGAAAGGTGGCCCCACGCCGACTTGTTCCATCCTAGTGACGGAACTAGTGCTAGCTTCCCCTGAGTTTGTCACCGCTCCTAAGTCATTCAGTGAGCCTAGCGGTGAACCTCGGGTGTAACCTTCCCCGTCTATTGAGGTAAGACATGGAACTGCTTTGAAGTGTATGTTTAACTCTCTAGAAGAGGTTTTGGCCTTGTTGGCAATCTTTGGGAAATTTCTGACCTTAGCTCCACAAGAGCTTGGTGGAGAGGACCTTGCGGGGCCCTCTTTCTTGTCCCTTATTGTGGGAGGGCTGAATGCTCTTCCTCTTAACATCCCACCACTGCAGGCTCATCCTCCTTCCCCCTATGATGATCTAGAGTGGGAAGTGGATGACCTCTTGGTTGATCAGTGTTAGGAGGAGGCCTCTTCTTTATCTTTAGATTAGATATGTGTGTGTGTGTTGTGATGTGTTCCCCCTTGATCGTGCTATGTGTGCTTGGATGACCCTCGTCACCCTTGTTGGTGCTTGAATATAGGTATGGTTTTTGTGTCGTAAACCTTCTTCTATTTGTATCATCATTCTTTCATGCTTGTGACTTGATTTTCAATAAATTGGGGACGATGCAAAGCATCGGGGGAATTTAGGCTTCCCTTCCATGTTGAACCAATTTTTTATTTCTACTTTGTTTTCTCCTGCATTCTTCACATGGTCTGATATAGTAAGGGGTTGATAATAGTTCATTTTATATACTATTATTATACATATATATATTATGAGCAGTTATGACCCTAAAACATAAAGCTACCCATGTGCCCTTTGTTTGTGTTTCTTCTCCTTTTTTTTTTCTTTCCATTTATATTTCTCTCTTCTTTGCTTGAGTTGTCCCTCTTATGTGTGACAACACTTTTTCTTCAACATTTTTATTTTCAGAAAACACATTCGTTGTCAATGAATCTTTTCTTGAGAATCTTCACAAACTTCTTTTCAAGAATAGCATTCTTGACTTGAAACCCTAATGGAACATGTTTCCTTCATCACGGGTTCACAAAGAAAGAACTTGAGAACCTTCCTGCGAAGTGGGAACAACTTTGATCTTCCCCTCGTACGGGGGCATATTCTTCCTTTCAAATTCCTTGATGAAGTGGACATCTTTCAAAAGGATTCCTTGATGATGAATTGATTTGAGAAAAAGACATCTCAATCTCACTTTCAAACAATGCATCCCTTGAGTGGACCCCTTTGAAAGTCTTCTAAATTATCGACGGTTTGTGCGACTGTCTACTTTCTTGCATGGGTGATCCCACAATACTGGTTTACAATTTTTGGCCAAACTGGACACTGAAATAATTTTTTCTAACTAAATCTTCACTTTCTGGCACCTATAGCGGCTGAACCATGAGGAATTTGAAGATGAATCAAACTAGAGTTTCATGGAATTTTGTCTGTAGATTCTAAATTTTTGGAATCAAATTGCACTTCTTTTTCCATCTCCTTCGAAAAATAGTTTTTTTTCAGAAAACAACATTTTTAAGGAGTGACACTCACATATAACGCATAACTTTTTTTCCATGAAGGTTAAAATTCTAATTATTTCGAATTTAGATTTGTAACTCCGATATGTAGTGCTTCCATTTGGTTAGATAGTGTTTTATTGAATATTTTTTCCTTAATCAAGTTTCAAAGTCAAACCAATTACAATTCAGACATAGGTGGACCGTATAACATGTAACTTTTTTGGTATGTATCCAAATTCATTTTTTTTGTTGGATCAAGGAATTCAATATCTGGTGCACTCATATTTTTTAATTTTTTTTTTGATAATTTGTTATTTTTCCACATGTGTATAACAAAGAACTTGCACTAACTCATTTGACTACAAAATTCGATGAAAATGTCTGATGAAATATGTATAATTTTATGTATCGTTGGGTGCTTGTAAAATTTGATGTGTAATTTTCAATTTTTTAAAAGTTTATCCCCGACATTCGTCGAAATTTTGATGAACCTGGGTTTCATTGAAATTTTGACAAACATGAAAAATAAGAAAAAAATCAAATTGTGGCCAGCATAAAGAAAAGTGAGTTCGCTGATTTATTGCAATAGTGCTTTTCTCTACTTGAGACAGTTTGTGGAGAACTAAGGATAGGAAAAATCGAGAAAAATTCAAGAAGATATATACCATGTGAGGTTGAGGGTAGTCATTGTCTTTTTGCGGAATTAGGTTGTGAAGTTAGATTTGTAGTTCGGGTTTGAAAATCATATTTAAAGCAAACATCTCATCAAATTTCATTTTTAGAGGTTTAGGGTTTTGAGAATTTCATGTCCAGATTTTGTTGTGTGGAATCACTATAAGATCACAACAGAGGAACAAATTCTTGTGACTATGATTATGTGATCCATAACTCTATTGGTCATGTGGCATAGTTGTGCTATAACAAATACAAGATGCATTCATGTGTGACCCAAGTTTAATGTGGCTATGTTGTGATAGAAATGGAGGCACTCATATAATGTAGTTAATTCAGGTTGTTTAATGTAGGTGTCAATCATCATTGGGTGCATTAAGGTTGTCTAAAGTTTAACATGTTAGGATGTAATTATAGCATGATCCAAGAGTGATTACCTCTTGCTGCAATAAAGAGCCTATAACTTTGGTTGATATGCAGAGTGGTTGTGTTATATCAATTATGTAGTGCATTCAAACACAACCTATGTTTAATGGGCTATTCTAGAGAGTGATCAAGATTTTCTAAACCTTATGAATATTACTTAAAAGTGTATAGCTTAAACTACAAACCAAGTTTGTTACATACTTGAATGCAATCTTGGGTTACCGCAAACTATAATAATGTAATTTGCTAATAACCATTATGGAAAGTATTAAAGCAAGACCCATGCTATATAGGATACATTTCCCTGATCAGGTTTACATACCTTAATGATAAACACAACCTTCCCACACACTCTAGGATACAATCCAAGATCATACCACAAATTTGTCGAGACAACTAATTTTCTGACCCAAGATTTAACGTTGTTTTTTAATACCAACAGAAGCATTGGTAAGAGCATGATTAGGGTACAAACCCTAGGCCTCCGTAGAAACATAAACAATAACTCTAGCGGATTAGTGAGGTTGCAATACCAGAAATATTGAGACATTGTAGCTAATAACAAAATCTTGCAATCTAAAGATTGTAGCCAATAACAAGCACACTATGTAGCTTAGTCACATTTGTAAATGCAATCTACGGTAAGAAGAATGACAGTCACTTGAGATGTGATAGTCAAAAAGAGGTTGAGCAGTGACAAGATAATAAAGCTCAAATCTTGCATAGTAAACTGGAGATTTTAACAGTGAGTTTCCTTACCCCCTTGCTGAACTTAAGGGTTTTTCAAATGCTTTTGGTAGTGTTAAACAAGGAAAATGCAATCAGGGAATGACTGTCCAAATGAAGTAACAGTGGTAATCATAGGTTCAATATTTCTTCTTAGCCATTAATGTATAATGGAGGTAGTGGATTGCATGTTTGACGTTGTTTTGAAACTCATCAAAATATAGGAGTGGTGATGTGCCACCATGAATGCCGAAGTAATGGTGTCAATAAGGTTGAAGGATCTTAAAAACTACAATACCATGAAACAATGAGTCCCCTGTAGTAAGTAGGCAGTCTATAGGGCATAGTTTGATTTTATAGAAGGATGCTCATGAAATGAATCTTCAAGTGATAGTGAGTGAGTTGTTTGAGATTGCAGCTGAGGGTGCAATACCCAGTCTTAAAGGAAGTTAGCAAAGCAGTAAATGTGCAAAAAATCGAATCGTACACAACAAAAAATTCACAATGTTATCTTCCATAATGCCTTGAGTTTGAAGATAAAAATCTCATTGTATCTTCATGATGAAAGTGGTGACCTTAATGGTCAATCACTAGCAACCATGATTTTAAAACATGCTATTGTGCTTATGGAGGCAACATTTTAAGCAAGGCAGTGAGTGGTGGTTTGAAACAATGGCAAGTATGAAGGACTTGCTTTATATGCATAGTATGTAGTCTAGCTTAAGACAACGTTCTTAGAAGAGATTGAAGGTGGATTATGGAACTCAAGGGTTACCATGAGAAAATGATTCAAAGCAAAGATTGAGATCTATTTAAGCCAGGTCATGAAGATACAAAGATGTCACGTACAAAACCAGTAGCTGGAGTAATGAATATAGTGCCAAAGGGATGGTGTGTTGTTGGGGGCAGTGGGAGATCTCCACATTATCTAATTACAGGGAAATACATCATTTATTTATTTTTTTAATTAAAATAAATCATTCTAAACCCTATATAGGATACATTGATACTTTAAAAGCCTCTAAAGGAATTTGAGATTATGCAAATATATGTCAAGTAAATACCTAGATTACAAATAGTAGCGGGAATAATGTATCTTCACTGTCTATCAACCTGCACATGATCCCACCACAATGACACATGTCCCTTCAACTTTGTGCAAGTAGATTTCACTCTTTTCGGGTCCTCTATTGTCTCATAGTCGAAATACTTCTACATTTCTGATATCTAGTCAATTAAATCTTTTGGATTCAAACTTCCATTGTAAATAGAGGTTTCCACTCTCGGCTTGCTACTGATCTTCACCATTGCTTTCAAAAATATTCTCTCCACTATATTCTCACCTTCATCTTCCATATCAATTTTAGGGTCTTCTACTTCTTCTTCATCCTCACTGACATCTATCAAATGCGCACCTCTTTACCGTGTCATTTCCATTGCATCCATTCTCATTGTGATGCCTCTTAGCATGTCCATGGTGGTTGCATTGTCATCATTTTGTGGTCCTCTCCATGCACATCCTCATCCCTGGTACACCATGCTAGTACCTTCTACAGTTGTAGGTTTTCTCTCTTCCAATTGCCCACAACACCAACACTTAGGGTCTTCTCCAAACACGATCCCAATCCTCACTCTGATACTAATTAATGTAGATCAAATATTGTGAGCCTTATCAGACAAACACATATTTGCAGCTAGGATGACTTCAATTCAAATTGCACATTCAAACAATGGTGAAATTACAACCTACATGTACGCATTCTTTCATCCTTCAAATTACTTCATACACCAGTTCAATTCAATGCAAACATGAACCAATTTCACCTTGCATTTTTATTGATTCGATTTATTTTTGAAACTTTTAAACAATTAGCTCCAAAACAGAGAATTCATGCTTGTATGTGCTCTCCTCCAAATCCAATGCCCCCAATCTTGGCTTCACCTACAAGATACAAATATGTAATTACAAATCTGATTTTTTATTCAAAATTCCCTTCTTGGAGAACTCCCACACCCCCTTTGGCAATCTGGATTGGTTGCTATGAATTCTAACCTTGCTAGAATGAATTCCACACCACCTTTTTTCACTATCCACCTATAAAATCTACCACTATTCTCAAATTTTTATCTGTTCCAAATTCTCCCCTCTTACTCCTAGCATCTAGCTTGCTCTCCCTTCCAAATCTTTCTCCAAACTTTAAATTTACTTTTTCCAATGTCTTTTCTCCTTCTCCTTTTGGCAACACCCATTGTCTCTCTAATTTCCAACAAATAGAAATATAAAATTACATTCTAGAAGGCAATATATTAAATTTACAAATTCTTGCTTGAAAACTAAATTCACAAGTGCTACGTGAGCATAGGAATTAATTAATTAATTAATTCAAATTGAACTCCTTAGTTCTCCACTCAGATCTATAGATGAGGTGAAATTAAATTGAAAGAGCATTAAAGCTCAAATTCTTCAATTTTTGCCTACAATGTACCAAAATTGAACCAAAACCAAAAAATATGAAACAAAAGCCAACTAAACAAGAAAATCAAATATTTTTGGGTGATGAAGATTGCTCTACATCGAGGATGCTCCTACATCATTTAGTTTTAGTTTTTTCATTTAGCTAAAGAGTGGTACAAACTAGTGTTCTACCACCCATCTTCATGCTTGTAGCTATTTTTTGTATGAACTTGCATCAACATTACATAATCAAAAAAACATTATAGGAACTTGCATGATTTCTTGGTATTTGTTCATTCTTTGTATATTATAAGGGATTTGATAGGTTATCAAGGAAATCATAAGCCTTCCCTTTTCATATCTTGAACCCTAAGACCTTTTTTAGCACCACCTTTATTTCAAACATAGGTGGAGCTGAAGTTGAGGAGGTACCAAATATCATAACAATAGAGGACACATTTGCATGGAGGAAAAGTGTCCAAAGATTAAATTTAGGGTGTAATCTAGTCCACAAAAGATATGGATACATTGCAAGTTTCTCACAATTTGATCACTATAATTTTAATCGTTAAACATAACATACAACAATTTTTTTATCATTGACTACAACAAATAAATAAAAAAATTAAACACATTTTATCCCTTTCTTTATTATTTTCATTTATCAATCTTCCTTATGATAGTACAATTGGAACTTTTTTTATCATGCCACTTAGGAATCCATTGGTTTTTTTTTTTTGAATTCTAGACTTCTCCAAAGGACATTAGGAATCCCAATATGCTAATAGAGTCTCGATGTATATACATCAGACAATGTAGTTGCAATAATAGAAATGCATGAGAAAGCATAAGGAAGCCATTAAATTCTTAAAGAAAATGATATCTCAAGAATGTTGTGATAGTAGGTTATCTAGATCTATGAAGAACTTTAGAAAATTTCAATCTTCCATCAGCCTACAACATGTAAGGGTCACATACTCATGAGATATACACAAAATTGTTTGGCTTGTCATTATTGCCAATATAATCTTGGTCCGTACATGGAGGAAAATCCTTTTATGATGGATATGTATGCAAAGTGTGTAAGGAAGCAAAGGTGTACGAAAATGCTTCCTACGCTAACCTTGAGAGAAGGGTTATACAAATTTCAAATAAAATATTACAAAAAGTTCAAGAAACACATAATACCATAAACATAATAACAATAAAACCATAACTCAACACTACTGAATTTGACAACATTTTCTGACGGCCGTTTATCGGTCGTTCGATAAATCTTTGTTGGACAAGTGACGAAATGGCGAAAATATTTGCGTCATTGTTTTTTCATCAAAAGGTTGATGACAAATTAAACGTGGAAATAACGGCAAAGAATTGTCGGTCATCGGCATCCTGAAATGGCTCGGACTTTCGTCAGAATATTGACGAACACTTCATGTATCCACCGATGAATTAAACTAGAAGTTCATCGCCAGTTCGACGAAATGGGCAAGGAGTAGCATTGAAACAACACCAAAATTTAGTTGAACGTGTGATGAGATAGGCAAGTAGTAGCATCGAAACAACACCAAGAGTTCGTCGAAATTGAGACGAAAAGAGCAATGAGTAGCGTCGAAAGAACACCAAAAGTTCGTTGAAAGTGCGATGAAATGGGCAAGTAGTAGTGTGGAAACAACACCAAAATTTCATCAAAATTGCGACGAAATGGGCAAGGAGTTACGACAAAACCTTCGTCGCAACTATAGCAACTTCGTCGAACCTTTTTGTTGATTCGTCGGTGGGTTTCATCAAAATTGCGATGAAGCGTCAATTTTTTTTAAAAAAATATATTCATGGAAATGTACCATTGCGGAGACTGACGACTGATCATACATACAGACTACATATTGGTTTGATGCTTCAAACGATGCATTTCTTATATTGAAAAGTGCATTAACTTATTGAGCTTCTCTTTGTTTCGAGAATAGTTTAATATTCTCTACTTAACAGGGCCAACCACATGATGGTGGAAGCTCATTTGGCCCCTCCCCCCCTCACATCATTCTCAATTCCCCATACCCAATCATATAACATTAATCATTCATTCATCCATTAATAACATGAAACATTCATTCATTCATCCATTAATAACATATAACATTCATTCATTAACATATAACATTCATTAATTAACATATTCACATTCATTCATTAACATATAATATTCATTCTTTCAGTTTTTACATATTATCAAAAATATGGTTGTCATGATATGATTACAATCACCTTTTTTTTGTTTCTTTTTTAAAGCTACATAAAGTTGAAGTGGAGTATCATTTTCTAAATCAATATTTGTCCCCCCTTTAGTTGTTCTCCCTTTGTTCGTGATCTTAATGTACGCCTAGTTGTCTACTCATGGCGGATGCTGCAAGGGGGATCTTGCGAATAAGAAAGAAATGTTAAACTGATATGTTTTATTATTATTGTTACAAGTATTTCATTAATTAAAAGAACATTAGGTGGTTCTCTTTACTGATGGGTCCACATCATGTTCCTAAACTTTTGTTATAGACTCGTATAACATGTTGAACACCCTCTAAATCGATCTGCAGTTGAAACACAAAATGTTACATTAATTAATACACCAATTAATTAAATATGTTTAATAGAACATGAGGGTGGTCCTCTTTACCTTGATGGGGCCACATCATGTTCATGATCTTCTCTAGCCTGATCATGCTCAACACGTTGATCACACTCTACATGCTCTAAAGTTGAAACACGAAAGGTTACATTAATTAATACACCAATTGCAATTAAATATGTTTTAAAGAACTTTAGAGTGGTCCTCTTTACCTGATGGGGCCACATCATGTTCCTGATCTTCTCTAGCCTGATCATGCTCAACATGTTGATCACGCTCTACATGCTCTAAAAAATCTTTGGGATGCACACCATGACCTTCATCTGCACGTGCTCCACCCTCACCAGGTTGCATTCCAATGTCATGTGCAATATTATCATTGCTTGAATGTTTAAAACAAATAGGCATGTAATTACTTTATGGTGGAAATTAATATTGAATAGATTGCACAAGTATTCAATTTTAAATAAACTTTATTGAGTTTATTTACTTGTGTGTCGGATGTAGTGGAAGGTTGTGTTTTCCCAGTCAAGACTCTTAAGCGTTCAACCACGGGTT
>VDFB02000363.1:42843943-42920136 GCA_007258455.2 Sequoia sempervirens
TAACAACAAAAAATAATCTTATTTAATAGCTCAACATAATAGGATAATACTGAATAGAATTGGCTATTTATCAATAATATCAACTATTTGGAGTATAAGATAACTACAACATTGATTGGTAATTTGTAGCAAGCTCTAGGTAAAGGAAAACAAATATTGAACCATACGAATAAATACAACTTAGATCAGTGCCATATATCCATTGGAGAAGTCAAATTTATAAGCATATAAGGGTTTATGACATATTTAACACATAACATATAAGATCCTTGATAACATTGCTTTACAATCTCATCAATATGTATTCTAACCCAATACTACTTATCAAATCCTTATATTGAACATATCCACCTACAATCCCATTCAAACATTTTAATTAATTCCTTGAATTAAAGCTAAAACAAGAATCATAAACACCACAACAGTGAGATGAACGAAACAACCCTTGATCATTTTATTCAAAATTTAGATATGCTTGTACAATGGAGAGAAATGAGTTCAAATTAATCATATCAATTCAAATGCCAGTACTGTCATAAAATAACAAATCCCCATGAAATCAAAACCTACTACAAAATGACTCAAAACCTAAATTGCATTTTCCCTAAAACCATCAGACTTTACAATTTTCTCTGCAACTTCATGTAGACTCGACCAAAAATATCTAACTTGCTAACCTGTACTTCTGGCCTTGAAATCCTTCTTATAGAAAAAGGAGGAGCAAACAAGCATCGGGCCAAAAAGCACACGTGTCACCAACCAATTGGACCACCTTTTGATATTCCAACAATTTGTTACAACAACAATCTCCCCAGAGAATCTTCTTGTTCATCGTGCCCGCTGAGAATGGTTGATGCAACAACAAAAAACTTCAAGAATTATGTGCCTAGACTATCACCAAAAAACAAAACTAGAATCTATTGTAACTGCAACAGCTGATTTTTCAACCGTTAGCAGCTTACTCCTTTTCACTCTTCCTTAGTTAAATATGCATTTACCCATTTCTGGTACTCTTCATCAATTGGCCAATCAAAATTGATCACCTCATTCACCTTGACACTATAAGGTTTGTACTTAACTGCCACCTCATTCACTTCTCTTTCAAAAGACTCCAAGAATGAGCTAGTGCTAATGATTTTGTCCATACAACTCACCAACAAATCATAATCTGAGTTACCCTATTTTTTAGGGTTTTGTAGTCCAAACATGATATAAAGGGGCTCTTGGCACCCTTTTGTGATTACTATAGCTTTTGTAAGAGGCCCCATAGATACTGTTGCAATTGTAGGATGCATGAATAGGGCGTAGGATGAGAAATAAAGAAGGTATAGTTGTTGTCCTCAATAGTTTTGTGAAGAAAAGTATGTGAAATGAGAGGTTCAAGCCTAGGTTTCAACAAAACATGTATGGGAGATCTGATTTTATGAATTTTTATCCATGTGCAGACCTAATGGGTTGTTTCTGAACACTGAATATAAATGATATACATACACACACACACACACACACACATATATGTATGTATATGTATTTTTAAATGTAAATGTAAATGCAATTACTTGATGCTCTCCTAGAACAATAAATGCAACCTATCATTAAAGAAATCTATATCTATGTATATAAATGTGTATTTCTAAATGTAAGTGTTAATGCAAAGAGCATATGGTTTTGTTATAGATACAACATATCCATAAATTAATGTAATTGAAATTAAAAGTCTTCAACGATATAAATATGAAATCATCAAACTATTAAACTACAATAGAAATAAATGAAAACAAGAATGATATGTATGTATTTAGTAAATGTAAGTGTAAAATACCAAGAATAATGGAAAAATTATAAAAGAAACATAAGGAAAGGTCTCCTCCTCTTGGTAGTGATAACCTCCTCCACACACAACCCTTAAAATTTATGAATAGAGGAATATAATCTTTGAAGAACTCAAAGTTGATTCTCTCCTACCTGATGCAATTAGTCATTTTATCCTTACAAATATTTATAGTGATTACTAGAGGCACACAGACCAATTCTTCATAATAGAAGGATTTGATCATACTTTTCCAATGATGGCATTATGAGAAAACCTTAGGTTAAATGAATAATTCCTAGCTAAGTTCTTTAAATCATGTCCAACCGTATGAGAGAAGACTGCTGCTATGTGTACCTGGATACCATGGAGAAAGGCTCTTTGGGATCTTTCATCAATCATCCTACCTTAAAACATACCAAAAATCTCCTAGCAATTAGACATAGGAAGAATTAAGATGACTTAAAAATTTTTTATTGCCAAAGCATAAACTTATGATGATTTAACCATGCCTAGTACACACTCCCTCCCCGTTAACCACTTAGACATATGGAAATTAAATGTAAATTTGCTGCTATTTTTAGTCATGTAGGTGTCCAATAAACCACTTGGCGATGTTTCCCTTGAAGATTATTTACTTGAATGAAGAGCAAAATTCCTTTGATTACAATTAGAGAATACATTTGAGGCCTTGGTTGTGTAGCTAGTGGACCATAGTCACATTTAACACTTGTTACAAAGTTTGGGAGTTAAAACATTAAGTAGATTTGATTTGTGATGGACACATTTGGATGGTAGTAACAATAACTTGCAATCTATCAAGACTTGATTAGCTTATAACCTGTGAAATTCTAGCGATGAAATGATAGATTAATCATAATATCACATTGGGATCACATCACCATGAAAGAACTTCATCCAACATCCATGAGTGTGTACCACCAGGTATTTTTTAGATCCGCTTTCCCGAGGAGAGGGAATTAGGAAGAGAAGAGGAAAGCGATGTAGTATGTCTAAAAGAAGAGAGGGAGATCAACTAGAGGTCAAAAGATTAGAAGAAAAATTTTGTAAACGTATAGAATTTTTTTCGTCAAGGGGGGGTCAGTGTTCTATTAGCTGATGAGAGTATATGGTCATTACAAAAGTCTTTGAGGTGTTATATCTAAGGAAAACAATGGCACCAAGGAAATTCTCCAATAAATACTCAATTTTTGTGTCAATAAGAAGATATATCGAGAAAATCATCATCATTACATGGTTTGGGGGTCATTTTGCATGGATGAGATAAAGGTTCAGCATGATAAAGTTACCGAATTGATGAAGTTATGTCGCACTGCTACAGCTTAAGCAAGATTGGCACCAGTCTGATATGCATGTAGGGTAATGCAATCACGTTAAATTATACAGCTAAAGATAAGGATCAAAATAAAGGGAGTGGTTGCAATGGATGAAAGCGTCAAAGCATCAGTGGAATATTGTAGGTTTATAAATAGTACATGACCGGTCAAAAATAAGCAACCTAATTGCATATTCTAGGCATGTAGGAAACTATAATCTATGTGCAATAAAATCAATAGCTAATGTGGAAGATTGCTAATCGATTACAATTGAATCACTGAAGTAAGCAAACATAGTTACGAAGTAGGCGTATCAAAATTATTTTACCCAACCTCCAATTAATGACTCCAATATACCATTTTATTCTTATGTTTTTTTTCATAAGTCTATTGGTTTCATTTTGGTAATGTTTTTTATATTTAATTTTTGTCATAGTGGGACATTGATCATATGGAGAAGGCTTTGACCCAGAGCACAAATCACAATTTATCTTTAGGCGCTTCTACCCAACAGGTTTACCTCATTGTAATTATACAAATTAGATACGAGCAAAATGTTTTATTATTATGTTGTTTTGATAAGTTTATTGGGTTAATTTTGATAATATTTTTATATTCTTGTTGCAGTCGACTAATCAAGGAAAGGCACCAGTAGTAGACAAGAGCATCCATAGGGAGGTGCAGTCAATATTATGTGATGATGATATCACTTATTCAATAAACCCTCTTGATATGATAAGGAAGACCCAAAAAAAATGCAATTAAGAAATCCTTAAGTTGTTATTCATAGTGCCTCAAATAGATGAGATAAGAGAGAGGGTTAAAATATTGACTAAGAGATCACAAAAATTGCAAGTAAGCTGTCATGAGGTCTTTAATTATAACATAAGTTCATTCATGGTTTTATATTTTGTACTCTTTTATGTCATGAACTAAAATATGTGTTGTTTTTATAGGATTTTTTGCATCCTCATGATGATCCTGGCTATGATCAGGGTACTGCAAATGCTGCCCAAGGAGTAGGGGTTGGTACAAGTGTCCATCCTGATCTTCCTACATACATCACATCATCTGAACCCATCATTCGTGCCTATATTTTCGTCTGAAATATTGGCAACACATACCATGCAGACATCCGCTAGTGAACCCTTTGGCAGCGAACACATGTCAGAACATGCGTCAGGACATGTACCTGGGGATGCAGAGGCCACTAGTACTAGTGATATTTTAGCAGCATTTCTTGGATCTTCCCGTATTACTAGTACGGGAACATTTCTGATCACATTTATGGTGACTAAGGATTTCATTCCCATAAAGATAGAGAAGGTCCCAGGTACTTTAAAATGTTTTAATTATTATTATATATAATCCAATTGAAATACTTATTGATCATTCTTTTTAGACTATTGATCCCATGATCATTTTGCAGGAAATGATGTTTTTTATAAAAATCTAAGTGATATTACATTGGAGCTCTTCGGGCCCACCATATGTACATAGTGGAATGCCCAAAATCAAGATTTAAAAGATGAGCTCATTAACTATTTAGTTGTGCTCTTCGGTGATAAAACATTCAACCGAACCAAGGTCCTTAAGAAAGCTGGTACCTATCTAAAGTATGTGAGGGACCAGTATAGGTCACATTTAGAGAAGAACAAACAGTATGAGCATCCCCCCATGATTCCAGAGAGGGAGTGGGAGGACTTGGTGTAGGATGGAAAGGAGAAGGCTAAAAAAAAAAAAGGAAAGACACCACCGGGCCAAGGAAGGTATGTGATACTATCAACAATGTAATTATATACTGATTACTCTTTGTTTTACATAATCTAATGTATTTCAAACTTTTCATAGGCTGCCCAAAACATCGAAGGAAACAAAGGAAAGACTAGAAAAACACGGGCAACACAAACTTGGCTCTGGTGGTTACATGAAATTAGCCGCATGAATTGTAAGTATCAATAAATGAAATATTGTATCCAAATAATAAATTGAAAACAATTTTGGTTTTATCACACCATAGAAGCAAAATTCATGATCTTGTGCAAAAATTTAGGGCTCTAAATTCAACATAGTTCCCATAGAAGATGACCTGAAGATTTCCTTCCAGCAAGGCTATGGAGTTGTGGTTGAACGCCTAAGAGTCTTGACTGGGCAAACACAATATTCCACTGCATCCGACATGCAGGTAAATAAACTCAATAAAGTTTATTTAAAATTGAATACTTGTGCAATCTATTCAATATTAATTTCCACCATAAAGTAATTACACACCTATTTGTTTTAAACATTCAAAAAATGATAAAACTGCACATGACATTGGAATGCAGCCTGGTGAGGGTGGAGCACAACTTGCAGATGAAGGTCATGGTGTGCATCCCAGTACTTTAGAGCATGTAGAACGTGATCAACATGTTGAGCATGATCAGGCTAGAGAAGATCAAGAACATGATGTGGCCCCATCAGGTAAAGAGGACCACTCTCAAGTTCATTTAAACATATTTAATTGCAATTGGTGTATTAATTAATGTAACCTTTTGTGTTTCAACTTTAGAGCATGTAGAGCATGATCAACGTGTTGAGCATGATCAGGCTAGAGAAGATTAGGAATATAATATGACCCCATCAGGTAAAGAGGACCACTCTCATGTTCTCTTAAACATATTTAATTTCAATTGGTGTATTAATTAATGTAACCTTTCGTGTTTCAACTGCAGATCAGGATTTAGAGGATGTTCAACATGAGTTTATAACAAAAGTTCAGGAACATGATGTGGACCCATCAGGTAAAGAGAACCACTCTAACGTTCTTTTAATTAATGAAATACTTGTAACAATAATAATAAAACATATCAGTTTAACATTTCTTTGTTATTGTAGTAGACCCCCCCTTACAGCGGCATCCGCTTCATGAGTAGATGACTAGGCGTACATTAAGATCACGAGCAGAGGGAAAAACAACTAAAGGGGGGAAATATGATTTAGAAAACGATACTCCACTTCAGATTTTTTTAGCTTTAAAAAAAAAACAAAAAAAAGTGATTGTAATCATATCATGACAACCATATTTTTGATAATATGTAAAAACTGAAAGAATGAATATTATATGTTAATGAATGAATGTGAATATATTAATTAATGAATGTTATATGTTAATGAATGAATGTTATATGTTATTAATGGATGAATGAATGTTATATGTTATTAATGGATGAATGAATGAATGTTATATGTTATTAATGGATGAATGAATGATTAATGTTATATGATTGGGTATGGGGAATTGAGAGTGATGTGAGGGGGGGAGGGGCCAAATGAGCTTCCACCATCATGGTTGGCCCTGTTAAGTAGAGAATATTAAATTCTCAAAACAAAGAGAAGCTCATTAAGGTAATGCACTTTTCAATATAAGAAATGCATTTGAAGCATCAAACAATATGCAAAGATGAAAGAAAGTGCTAACTTTTCACTATGGTTGTAGAAAAATGATTGTTTATACCTTGAATCCATGCTCTACATCATAATTTGAAGTTGTTTCCATTCCAATGTTCTGAGTTTAGTTTGTTTGTATGGCTTTGTATGAATACCACATTGTGTTGTGTGTGGATTTGGTTTCAAAGCTCTGTTTCTTCTATTTTTAGTGGTGACATAACTCTAAAATTTGACTTTTGTGCATAACAGGTTAGTGGAAAAATTGACAGCTCTGAAGGGTTTAGAGGATCGATTGAGATAGATACACGGATATTTGGATCTTGTTGTTGATGGGAGGCTTCCGACTTAACCATGAAATTTTGTACCATCTGCAGGTATGCAAAAGTTTCTCTACTTACATTCATTCTTGATCATAAATGTTGTAAATGATATTAATGCTTCAAACTTAAGATTCGTTTCATTGTTATAATGATCAAAATATTATACTTTGCTATACATTCAAGCATTCTCTTTACCCCTACCCTTTGCTCTCTCTCCCCTCCTTTTAAGAAATTTCTTTGTCATAAAAGATTCACATTTTGTCTCATTTACAACAAATTATTTGAAGTGCTAGGAGTGAATAAAGATATGTAAAAGATGATGGATTATGTCTAAACAACAACTTTCCATCTTATAGCTAATTAAATCTTTAATATTTGAATAGTTTAGAGCTCGAATAATGCTTGTATATGCATGTGTAGCAATAAGGGAGCCTATGTGAAGATTGAAATTTAAAACATCACTTTGGTATTTTTCCTTAGGTAGTGAAATGATATTTTGAGTAATACAAACCTACACACACATTGATATTTTTTGGCATTGCATTGAGGAATTTTTTTTCTCTTATACCTACCCTCGGCTAGACATGGAGGTATATAATATTGGTTTCTGGGTTTATTCTGTAAGTAGTTAATTTCACAGAGGAAGGCTAAAATCTTCTTAATGTCCTGTGTCAGGTGTGAAAGCATATGAATCACTTGTTGAAGGCACCATTTTGTATTCATCCAAAATTGGTTTGTTCTTTTTTATGTTTCTTGTGCATGCTTTTTTTTAGGCTCTAGAGATGTAGCTCACTCTTGCCTTTGCACTTTTCATCTATTTTGATGATTACTGTAGATTGTCCTCATAATTTTTCATGTAGATCTATTTGTAACCTTATTTTCTACCAATCAATTTGCAAACCGGTCACATATTAAGGACCATTTCACTAACTTGTAGTCATCCATTACTTCATATGTTGCAGGTTGTGTCTATGTGCCAATAAATCCTGATGATTGCGAGAACTTTAATCCTACAAGTGTACCCAATCTTTCTCAAGTAAAAGTCTTACCTTATTTTATAGTACTTTAAATGGTTAATTGAAGGTGCTTCTTTAGATCTAAGATAGTTGAACCCTAGATTAAAATATGGTATTAGATGGGCAGTATAATGATAAAATTGAGGTCCATTGAACACAAATTATGAACATAATTTACTAGACTATGAATAGTGTTACAATTATAATTATTTCTCCTTTACCTACCTCTGCATTAATGAAAAAGATAGCAGCTATTGGAAATTCATTACATGTCAATTCGTCGATGTTTCAACAATTTTTTGTTGAACGACCGACAGACATTCGTCAAAAATGGAGTCAAATTCAATAGTGTTGATTTTCGGTAAAAAACCTATGTTTAATAAAACTAAAAAAACAAATACTTAATAAAACCAAAACATATTAAAATTATATTCATTGGATAGCTCGTTCTGAGGACTGCCTAATTCCAGTTGGGTCTATGAAGTCTCTACCATTTCCATTTTCAACCTGAGCTCTGAAGTGCAAAAATTATGACTTTTTTTGTGACAGAGTAGGAATTAGGGAAAATGGGGGTTCGCTTGAACTAGGGGGTTCGAGTGAACCCCCAGTAGTTCGATCGAACTAGGGTTCACTCGAACCCCCTTCCAAAAAGGGGTTTACGTTTGTGTTTTTTGGTGGGATGCATTAAATGGGTTCGCTCGAACATAGGTTCGAGCGAACCCTCTTTTGGTTCGTTCGAACCAATGGGTTCGCTAGAACCTAGGTTCGAGCGAACCCTCTTTTAGTTCGTGCGAACCCCAAGAACAAAATTTTGTGGCATGGGGTCATTTTTTGCAAGTTTTCCTTGCTCATTTGAATTGTAAACCACTTTTGTGGGTTTACCCACCTACGTGGCCACTTTCTAACTCTGCGGAGTCCACTTTCTTTAGTTTCCTCCATGTGAGATATCTTGGGGGATACCTCCCTACAGGTCTGCGAGTTTGTAGGGCACTTCCTTTGAGCTTCCTCCATGCGAGAGATCTTGGGGGTGGCTCCCCTACAGGTCTGCAAGTCTGTAGGGTGCTTCCTTAGGTTTTCTCCATGCGAGAGATCTTGGGGGATACCTTCCCTACAGGTCTATGGGTTTGTAGGGAACTTTCCTGGGTTTCCTTCATGAGAGAGATCTTGAAGGACACCTTCCCTGTAGATCTGCGGGTCTATATGGCACTTTCCTAGCTTCCTCCATGTGAGAGATCTTGGGGGATGCTTCCTTGCAGGTCTGCGGGCTTGTAGGCACTTTTCTGGGTATCCACCATGTGAGAGTTCTTGGGGGACACCTTCCTTGTAGGTCTGCGCACCTGTAAGACACTTACTTCACGGGGCTTCCTTCATGTGAGAGATCTTGGGGGTTGCCTCATTGCAGGTCCGCGGCCCTGTAAGATGCTTTCATTCTTCAAATTCATAGTTCTTTGGGGCTATGGAGTCCTTTGCTTGTCCTGCACTCTTGAGTTCACCAGATCATGGTCTGCTTCCTCGATGGTTCAGGTATACATTTACAACTCTATTACTTCTCTGATCTACTTTACCGAAGCACTCATCAATATTCATGCTCGCTAAAGTGGGGGGGAATGTATAGGAGCGAATTTGCACCCCTTATGCAAATTCCCCTTTTTCCCTTCTTCACTCTAGAAAACCAAACTCGAAGGCTAAATTCCACCTAAGTCCACTACCTTTGTCCCACTTGGCCATTGTTTTTTGTGTAGGTAGAGGAATAATTTTCAGGAATTCCCATGTGACACGCTTACATCCTTGAAAGACTCTCACGTCTGAGGCTATAGAGGCATTACACTTCTCATTGGGAGTCAGCTTGTAATGCCCCCTTCAACTAATTGACCTGAATATGGCCGTTTTCTTCATATTTCCTTCAAATTCCCTCCTTCTACATGCATTTCAACTTCTTCACAATCTCTTTGCATCCTTCTAGCATTCAACTTCATCTCTTAGCACACTCTTCAAGCATTTTAGCAGCACTCTTGCACTCCATAGCAACAACAACATCACTCCATCAACTCAATAGAGCAAGTGTGGAACAACACCATTGCAACAGGGGCTTGAGTCCTCTCATTTTCTCCCCCATTAGCCTTGAGTGCTCTTGGTGGAGGTGGTAAGCTTTCTACTCCTCTCCTCTATTATTTGGTTGAGTGACACATTATTGTTTGTGGTGTTTTAGTGTTCTCTACTTTACTTTCTATCTTTATCATACTATTTATCCATTATCGCTTTCTTGGTTGTCCATGGAGGTGGAAACACCTAAATGGGGGTCTGACTAAGGCAGGCCCATATATAGCCACCCAACAATTTTCCTCTTCATTGTGTGTAGGTGGACATGTGGCTTGGAGTTAGCTAGTGAATGAGTATCTTTGTGAGGTTATTCTTGTCATCCTAACTCTAGTTTACTTATTTTATCATGTTCGTACATATCTTTCCTACTTCATAGCTTTGTTTTGGTCCTTTGGAAGTAGTTAGCTAGGTTGTTAGTCCATTTTCTAGCGTTTGACCTTGCTTCTTTAGTCCTTTGGTCGTACAGACGCCAACGCACCTGAGAGACACCAGTGCACCGCGTTGTCATCTCGAAACCATGCTTCCGTCCTTAGGCAGAGAGCTTCCTGAGGCATAGAGTTAAATCTGAAAACTAGCTCACCTATCCCCATTCTATGTTTTGGGTCTACAGAGTGATTTAGGGACTTTATAGTCCTTGTCATTCTTGTCTTGCATTTCCTAATACCCTGTCAAGCTGTGGTAAGTTAGGGAAACCTACCACTCTTTGCTCTCTGTGACCTAGGGCCTTGAACATGGTTGGTGGTGCCAACACACTTGAGAGACGCCAGTGTGTTGCATTGTCATCTCGGAACCACACTTCCATCCTCGGGCAGAGAGCTTCTTGAGGCACAGAGTTAAATTCAAAAACTGGCTTGCCTAGCCCCATTTTGTGTTTTGGGTCTGTAGAGTGATTTAGGGACTTTATAGTTCTCATCATTCTTGTCCTGTATTTCCTAACACCCTGTCAAGCTGAGGTAAGTTAGGGTAACCTTCCACTCTTGGTTCTTCGTGACCTGGGGCCTTGAACATGGTTGGTCCCCCTCTCTTACATACCCGTATATACTCTTTAGATCATCATCCCTTAAAGGTAAAGCTTGTCACTAACCAAGGAAGACCAAAGGAAAACATAAAAAAGGTAGGCTTCATCCTCAATGCTCACCTTCTAAAATATAGTGACTATAGGGAGGCTTTCGCTTCCCTTAGAGAAATTAATAAGTAAATGTTAAAGGACTTGACTACCATTGAGAGGTGGAATAAAAATGTTGAAGGTTGGAGGAAGTTGTTTCAAACAATAGGAAATAAAAAAGAAATGGACAGTAGAAGGGAAGAAAATGAGCTCCAAGATTGCTTATTTTTGGTAAAATCTAGGGTTTAGGAGAATCTAAAAGATGAAAGGTTGTGTGAGGATCTTTCTCTTGCAAAAAATAATGTAAGAAAAATCCAAGCACAAAAGGTTCAAGGGTTGAAGGTGAGAGCTAAGCTAAGCTGGCTAAACTATGGTGATAAGGGATCCGAATTATTCTTCAAGTACACATAAAGGAAAAGAGTTTCAAGGAACAAATTGATCAAATTGGGATGAGGGCAACATATTCACCTGCTAGGAGGAGATCCTGAAACAGTTCCAATTCTACTTTAAAAATTTGTTTGCCTCTAAAGGTGGAGCTGAAGATAACCATAAAGCCAAGGCTTTCATCAAAGGTATTATTCCAAATAAGATTTCTATAAAGGATGCTACAAAACTATCTGTAGACATAACCAAAGAGGAAATCAATAATGCCATCCTCTCCATGAACAATGATAACTCTATAGGTTGTGATGGGATGTCTGTGGAATTCTATAAGGTCTTTACAGATTGGATGTGTGATGACTTGCTACAATTCTATCTAGAAGCCTTGGATAAGGGCTCATTGGGGAGGTGCATTAATAAGAGTATCATTAAGATTTTTCTGAAAGGGGGTGACAAGACATTAATAAGGAATTGGAGTCCAATAACACTATTAAATGTATCTTATAAGATATTGGCCAAGGTAATTGCAATGAGGCTTGCCATCATACTTCCAAAATTCATTGATAACACTCAGACAAGATTCATTAGAGGAAGATATATCTTGAAGAATCTGATCACAAGCTAGGAGGCTATGGAATGGGCAAGATATTCCAAGCATAATTGAACAATGCTCTTACTAGATTTTGAAAAAGCTTATGATAGGGTTGAATGGAATTTTTTGATGACAATCCTTGAAGCCTTTGGTTTCCCTACCATATTTTGTAACATGGTCGATACACTTTTGAAGGATGCTTCTGCATAGGTACAGGTGAATGACTCACTCTTAGAGGATTTTAACCTTAAAATTCCCATTAGGCAAGGGTGCCTCTTGGCACCATTCCTCTTTTTCATTGCTTCAGATGCTCTATACCACCTTTTAGGGGAACCTACCTTCTCACCTAGGGTTAGAGGTATAAGGCTCCCAAATCATAATGAACTAATCAATATACAACTTATAGATGATACGACTATCTTCCTAGAACTTGAAGAGGACAACATGGAATCATTGATGAAAAAAATTAGTCTATTTTGTATAGCATCAGGTGAAAAATATCTAGTGCCAAATCTATTGCTCTTGGGTGGGAGGAGCCCCCAGTTGAATAGGTCAAAAAAATGAGTTTCAATGGGGTGGTCCTAGCAAACAAGTATGATACCTTTGGATCCCCTTTGCTATATGCCCCAATCTCAAGGAAATGTGGAATTGGATTAGGTGTAAAATTGAAAAAAAAAATATTGAAGGTTGGAATAGGAAATACTTGTCCCTAGCAGGTTGGATACATGTCTGTCAAAAGATCCTATCCTCTTACAACATCTATTTTGCTTCAGTGTGGTTCTTTAGCAATTATTAGGTTAATTCAAGATCCAAAAAAGGATAAGGAAATTTTTATGGTCTGATGGGAAGGGCGAAAGGAAAAAGAATTCAATCAAGTGTGAGTGGTGTTTCCTTGAAAAAGTACATGGTGGGATTGGCTTGAAAGACTTAAGGTTGCAAGGTATTGCCTTGACTGCCAAATGGATAGGAAAAGCCTTGGTGGGTAGTGAGCCTTAAAAGGTTCTAGTAAGGAACAACATACAACTGTCCATGCCCAAATAGGCCAAAGCATGTAAAAGGCTTCCAATGAGTGATATCCTCATTAACAAACATCCAATGACCCCAACTAGTTCATTGGTTTTTAAAAGCCTGTGGAATGCATGGGAATTAATTAAGCATAATGTTCATTTTAATCTTAGTAATGTAATCATTAATAATAATTTGGATTTTCAAACATACAGTTCCATCTGGTGGAACGTAGAACATAATAACAAACCTCTTGCTCTATTGGAAGGGTGCTCTACAAAAAAATGGTTTCAAAATGGTATTCAAGCCTTCCAAGACATCTTAAACAATGGTCAATTAAGAAGTTGGAATATGTTGGTCTCTAATTCTAACATTCCTCCCTCAAATATGAGAACTTACACCATCGTTTAGGAAGCTTGGAAAGGTTCTAACTTCCCTCCGTGCTTAGATAAAGAACTAGACTTAACCAGTGGTCTTGTTTGGAAAGATGGCGGTGCTCTATTTGAGATCAAAGCCAAAAATATTTACAAGGACGTAACCTGCAATATTTCTATCATTGAGCATTTCAATAGTTGTTGAGGTACCTCTTTAACTGATAAATATTGGATTTTTTTTCTTCTATATGGCATAGTATTATGGAGCCTAAAAGGCTTGTTTCAAGTGTCTTATTCTATTGCATAAAATTAATTTTAAATTTAATCACAATGATGTTGATATTTGTAACATTTGTAGAACTCCCGAATCTATGATGCATATTTTTTGGGTTGTTTTTATGCAAAATAAGTGTAAAAAATATTTTGCATTGCTTTAAAATTATGAGGCAAAGATGATAGAATTAATTGGAAAGATGTTTCGATTAATGATAAAAATTTTCAAGTAATGATTATAAATTATTTTTGGAATGTCTGTCTACTGAAATTTTATGGAACATTTGGAAAGAAAGGAATGAGGATAAATTTGAGGGTTGTAGGAGGACGCTTACTGAGCCATAAAAAAGACTCACTTTTCTCAATATTGCCTTGTAGGTCACAGTAACAATGGGGATCTCAATGGCGAAATTCATGAGGCTAATTGGAGATGGCACCAGTGATTGTGAATAGAGTTGAGGGGAAATATGGACACACTTGGCACTATAACCTTGAAGATTCATAAACCTTCTTGAGGGCATTGAGAGAATTCCAAAGAGTGTGAACAATGAAATGGTAGGTGGTAATGCAGAAAGACCAAGGGAAGCTAGGCATGCTAGGTTGCATGTGAATGAAGGGAATAATCTAGCTATTGAAGAAGTAAGATCTAATGTGCATCCTTCTAAGGAAGAAATGGAAGAATGTACATAGGGCTACAATGGTTAAAGACTCTTATGTTATGCATCTATGTTTTTTGTAGTCATATGTTATATAAAATTTTGTACAAATCCACCAGGGCACAAGGTCTATAGGTCTTATATTGCCATATTCTCTACAATAGTGATATAGTAATACAATATATGCCTCCATGTAAAGTTCTAATGTTTATAAGTAGTAGTACATATAGATCAATCTGTTAAGGTAGCATGCTATATATTCTATCTATGGTGATGTAACCTAAGACTCTATTAAGTCAGTTGAAACGTACATGTTTTTGATAAAGTATTATAAATACAAAAAAAAGTGTTCTATTTAAGCTAAAAAGTTAGACACACTTTTATATTTCCACCCATTGCCCCTCAAAATTTATAAATCCCTATCTTCAATTGTAAGATATGACACTTCTCTAAACTACTCTAAAAATGACATAATATTTGTAGCAAATTTTCTCAATAATAAGATGATATCAACAACATCATCAAGCTTTAACCCAATTGTTATAAACCTCCAATCTCTTGAATAATGTTATAATGGTTACATTAACCCCAATAATTTAGCATGCGACACTTGTATGAGTTTTCACCACTACATAACATGATCTAGCAATGACCACTCAAAAATTTCAATCACTAGATACTTTAATTGGATACTTTGTTAAAGGTGAGAAATGTTTTGAATTTCCCAAATGGATCATGCATGTTACAATCATTATTATTCTCAAATGCTTCCCTTTCATGGCCTTGGCATAGTATTAAGCTAAGGTTCAGTTGAGTATATGGTGTTCTTCTTACAATTGAGTTATGTATGTAAATATAAAATGATGAAGCATAGATAATGTATGTAAAGTTTTTGAAAAAAGTCCTTGATGAAAAGTGGTCTAAAAAATGGCTTGAATGCACAATTTAAATTTTTTAAAAAGGCCTTAGAAACTTTCATGTAAAAGTGGTTAGCAATGGTAAAAACCATACCTAGAACCTTTACCAACAACATTTTTTCCTATACACAAAAGGAGAACTTTGGAACAAGATATGGAAGTCCATAAAAGCATATTGGAAAGTAGATTTTGAAAAATATTATAGTTGGAAGTGATTTCGTAGGCATGCATATAAAATGTGGAAGCATAGATAAGCATGAACTAATTGACCAAATATATTAATGAGATATCATCTCATGGAATATAATGATTGCAAGTTAAGAAAAAATGAATTTATTATATGGGCTTATAAAAATTCTCAAGAAAATGCAATTTTATAGGTATAAAGTTAGATTCCATAGCCTTGTCAACAACCCCCTTGTCACATAAAAATGAGAACTTTTGAATAGCATAAGGACATCATAAAAGGCAATGATGTAGTTAAAAATACTCTAGTATCTACAGGCACACAAATTGTAGACTCATAGACAAGGCACAAGAACTGATTTACAAATTACCTCAAAGAATATGATCTTACGGAATACATATAACCAAATATTTTCTAGAAGAAGTATATATACTTAACCAATGTACAAATTAAAATTGCATTAAGAATAACTAGTCATACCTCCAATTCAAAGGTAATAGTCTCCTCATTTCTAGCCTTCTTCCTCTTAAATCCCTATTGTTTTTCTTCCCCCTTCTTTACTACCTTTCCATTATTTTCCTACTTTCTTTAAGCTAACAAACCTCATAAATAAATAGGTGGTGGTCATGCTCCAAAAATGCATCCATGCTTGCCAAATCTCTCATTATATCCTCATAAAAATCGATCACATGTTCATTAACTCTAGAAGAGTGATGAGATTCTCTCCAAATTTTTCCTCAATGTATTGAAACAACAATAGAATCTAGGAATTATTCAATGCTCTTAATCCTCTTCCTTATTTTCCCTCTTTTCATCATTTAAAATTCTTTTTAATAGAAATATTTTATATTAATTCAACAAGGTGAAAATAGATGAGCCTTTTGAATGAAACTTATTTTTTTTAGTTAATTTCCTTGAGTGAAATAACATACCCAAAGCTTCACATTGCAACTTGACAATAATTAACTTAAGTTAATTTTTTTTTTTTATGGATATAAATCTACTCTTGAACCCTTTCTAACATCCTCTTTGGCCACACCAAAACTAATAATATATTTACAATTGAATCACATTATTAAACTCATATTTAATAGTTGAATAGACATAAACAACAATAATTACAAGAAGTCAAAATGATAATATTAATACTTATCAAATTTTAAATATTAAATTAAATAATAGAATAAATTATTGCAACTATTTTTTAATGAGTCCTAACACATTCTTATGCAAGAAATCATGCATCAACATAAAGCTAAATTATTGACTCGTGTAGGTGTGTGGGATTCTTAGTTAGCTTGGTTCAATTGCCATGACATTGTCATCTACCATCTTCTCTCAAATGATACTCTCCTTCAACATGTCGGAGAGGCAAAACATTATTTTGAATTCACCCCAAATCCATACAAATGGTATTGAGTTTGTTATTAATATCATAATTCCTGAATTAATTAAGATAATAATCAAGATTCTATAAAGATAAAGAATATCCATTATCACAATATCATGCAACACACAAATGCAACATTTCAAATATTGATTTTGTGCATCCTAAATAATTATTTAATCATTAAAATTATATCTGAAACAAGTGATTGAAATTGAGACGTGATAGTTGAGTTATTTATTAGTTTTCCATTTTTAGTAAACATAATTTTTTTTATTAAACATATAAAAGTCTTTATTTGGCACACATGAAAAAATAGAAAAAAGTTAAAAAAAAATCTTAAAAATTATGACTGCAATATAGATATAAAAAAAGATGCAATATAGAAAAATATATGTTGAACTTAAAAATCATAACAAATAAAATATTTAATAAAATTTAAAAAAATCTTAGATATCAATGTTAATGATATATGTTTAAAAAATGGAAATGACCTTATTTTTAGCTCAAGTTATGTGATATGAAAAAATATTATTGATTAGAAATACTATAAAGTATAACAATCAATTTATCTAACAAATACATTAAAATGAGATAAATTATTTTTAATTTTCTTAAAAATATATATTTAAAATCTACACATTAAATTAAAAAAATCACTAATTTATATCATCTTCAAATTCTTAATAATTTTTTTTCTAAAACTGCTAGTTTAAATGTCTCATTTAAATGTAAGACACTTTTATATGTCCACCCATTATTTTTTAAACTTTATAAATCTCTATTTTACTTGTGAACTCTGACACTTCTATAGACTGCTCTAAAGATGACATAATCTGTTTAGCAACTTTTCTCAGAAATAAGATGATATCAGCAGCATCTTCAAGCTTAGACCCAATTAATATAAAACTCCACTCTCTTGAATAAATGCAGAATAGTTAAATTAACAACATGCAACATCTGTATGAGTTTCTACCACTGCACAACATGATCTAACAATGGCCACTCAAAAAATTCAACCACAAGAAAAGCAAACTACAGATGTTTGACAGCCAATATGGATGGCACAAGCTCCCATGTATAGGTTCACAGAGCTTCCTGCATATGGCAATAATTGACCCACTTCAGAATTGCACAGCAGTCATGATTCTGTCAATTGAAAAAGAATAACCACTCTTCATTTTATAAAAGAACTTACAAATAAATTATTCTGTCATTCAAATATATTAAATTTGTCACTACACTGTACATTTCTCTGCTATACAAATTGGTTGTCTGATATCTAATCGTAAAAAATATAAAATTTGAGCCTCACCAATGATATTTGGTTGACTATGTACCTGTAATTCTACAATAAAAATCTGCAGACTGCCATTGCCTTCTCTTTCCAAATCTGACAAGAAATAAATAAGATAATACATAAACAAAGCAATTATCTTATTTCCTGTCACGAGGGCATTAATTCTCACCCACGACTAAGGAATCTTATTCCTTAGGGATTCTGAAAGCATGAATTACATGATATGAAAAATAATCTTGTCTACAGAGTTCCAAAAAAGTTGGTATATCTTGATTTAAAAAAGATTTAATGAATATCACAGAGAGAGGAAGAAGGATTCTCTATTCATACAGCTATGGCAATAGTTTACTACAAATAAATCCCCCAATACTTTAAACCCACTTGAGCCAACTTTTCACACTGCCATGACAAAACAGTAAGTACGTAAAGCAAACAAATCACAGCTCTGCATATTCTACAACCAATACGCCACACAAATACAGGGCCAATCTGAATAGAATCGGATTTAAAATTCTTACAAGGAATGTGATTGGTTCTCTCTTCACACATGAAGTCAAGGCTGTACAACTTTAGAAATCAATTACAGCACATATTTGTACGATAGCTTGTGATCAAAGAGATTTCATTCTTGATCATACAACATGTTTAAAGAATAGAAAATGGGTTGGATACTTTTCCTCTGTTGAAAGGTTCAGCTCTACTTTTGGGATTCATAAATCTCCGGGGAACCCTGGAACTCAGAAAAAATTCTTATTATATGTTGATTTCTAGGTTTTCCAACGGTGGTCTGATAAAAAAATTGTATTTGTACTTCAGAATATAGTCTTCATCGATTCATTCTACATTTTTCTAAAGCATGCTGCTTGCAACTTGAGGTTTACAATCATGGAATGATACGTCTCAGGATTTAGGAATAAACAATGATATGATCTTGGAGGTTTATTGTATTAAACTTTATCAAATCAAAGGACGTGGGTATTCCAATCATTGGATCGTACTTTCATGTGATAATATATTAAAATAGGAGTTTATTGAATAACTATGGAAATTATCAAATGAAAGTGTGTAGCTGTTTCAAATCATTAGTTTTGTATTTTTCATTTCTTATAATTTTTTGTACCATTTATTCACTTCATTATGTTTATTCTTAAATATTATTTTAAATTTTACTATAATAAATGCGATAATTATTTATTATTTTGTGTTGAAGAGAAGGTATAAAATTGTTATTGACAATTTGGGCTTTGAACCATATAATGTTTAAGTAAAGTGCAAAAAGACTATTATAAATGTTGATGAAGGTTTGGTGCTATTGATTCTAACAAGTATATGTATTGCATGAGACCCACAAAAAATGAAAAGACTAGTGAGTGTGGGGCTCAACCAACAAGTCAATCGTCAAAATTAAAAGGTTGGATCCTTATCTATCCAAAGTTAAGACAAGCTAGAATGCAAGGTAAAGGGAAAAGATTGTAGAAAGAAAAAAAGGTTAAAAGAGGCTCACATTGAATAGATTCGTCTTGAGAACCACAATAGAGATTAATAGCTCACAATGTAATAAACAATAGGAAAACATACACATACAATAGTAGATGATCAACAAAGACAAGGATTTGAAACACCAAGACAATATATTTCCTTTTATTAAGTTCATTGATCACTTAATGATTACATGAATATAAGTTCTTTAGAAACAAATTGATTAATAGCCTCTTCCCCTATTGTTTTGACTTGATTCCTCCTTGCATGAAGTGTCATTTGCCTCCTCAAAAAATTGTTTTACTTTGATATTACTTGTTCGTCACTTCTCATGACAGACCTTCCTCTTCCTCTTGTGTTGTCTTGGTGTCTTCGTGATAATTTTTCTTCATTCTTCAAGGCAAATTGATATGCCTCTTCCACCGTATGAACTTGCAACATAGCCAATTCATCTTGAATGTTATATCTCAATCCATTTATATACCTTGAAACATTTTTCGCATCATCTTCCACACGTTCAACCTAGATATTCAACTTGTAAAACTTCTCGATATAAGGTTGCACACTTAACTCTTTTTGCTTCAAGTTTTATAATTTTTGAAACAAACTTACTTGGTAATATTTTAGTGAAAATTGAGCCTTCATCTTTGCTATCATTTAATCCCAAGTTCTCATTTTATCTTTGCCTCTTCACTGTCTATCAACATGTATATGATCCCACCACAATGAAACATGTCCCTTCAACTTTGTGCAAGAAGACTTCACTCTTTTCGGGTCCTCTATTGACTTAGTCAAAATACTTCTCCATTTCTAATATCTAGTCAATTAAATCTTTTGGATTCAAACTTCCATTACATAACTAGAGGTTTTCACTCTTGACTTGCTACTGATCTTCGCCATTGCTTTCAAAAATCTTCTCTCCACTATATTCGCACCTTCATGTTCCAAATCAATTTCAGGGACTTCTACTTCTTCTTCACCCTCACTGACATCTATCAAATGTACTCCTCTTCACCACACCATTTCCATTGCATCCATTCTCATTGTGATGCCTCTTAGCATCTCCATGGCAGTTGCACTGTCATCATTTTGTGGTCCTCTCCATCCACATCCTCATCCCTAGTACACCATGTTGGTACCTTCTACAGTTGTAGGTTTTCTCTCTTCCAATTGCCCACAACACCAACACTTAGGGTCTTCTCCAAACACGATCCCAATCCTCACTTTGATACCAATTAATGCAGATCAAATATTGTGAGCCTTATCAGACAAACACATATTTGCAGCTGGGATGACTTCAATTCAAGTTGCACATTCAAACAATGGTGAAATTACAACCTACAGGTATGCATTCTTTCATCCTTCAAATTACTTCATACACCAATTCAATTCAATGCAAACATGAACCAATTTCACATTGCATTTTTATTGATTTGATTTATTTTTGAAACTTTTAAACAACAACTCCAAAACAAAGAATTCATGCCTGTATATGCTCTCCTCCAAATCTAATGCCCCAAATCTTGGCTTCACCTACAAGATACAAATATGCAATTACAAATCTGATTTTTTATTCAAAATTCCCTTCTTGGAGAACTCCCATGCCCCCTCTAGCAATCTGGTTTGGTTGCTATGAATTATAACCTTGCTGGAACGAATTCCACACCCCTTTTTTCACTATCCACCTGTAGAATCTGCCACTGTTCTCAATTTTTTATCTATTCCAAATTCTCCCCCCTTACTCCTTCTAGTGTCCAGCTTCCTCTCCCTTCCAAATCTTTTCCAAACTTTAATTTTACTTTTTCCAATTTATTTTCTTCTTCTCCTCTTGGCAACACCCATTGTCTCTCCAATTTCCAACAAATAGAAATATAAAATTATATTCTATAAGGCAATTTATTAAATTTACAAATTCTTGCCTGGTAATTAAATTTACAAGTGCTACGTGAGCATAGGAATTAATTAATTAATTAATTCAAATTGAACAACTTAGTTCTCCACTTTGGGCTATAGATAAGGTGAACTTAAATTGAAAGAGCAGTAAAGCTCAAATTCTTCAATTTTTGTCTGTACAATGTACCAAAATTGAACCAAAACCAAAAAAAATAAAACAAAAGCCAACTGAACAAGAAAATCAAATATTTTTGGGTGATGAAGACTACTCTACATTGAGGATGCTCCTGCATCATTTAGTTTTATTTTTTTCATTTAGCTAAAGAGTGGTACAAACTAGTGTTCTACCACCCATCTTCATGCTTGTAGCTATTTTTTGTATTCTTGCATCAACATTACATCATCAAACAAACATTATAGGCAATTGCATTGCTTTCTTGGTATTTGTTCATTCTTTGTAGATTATAAGGGATTTGATAGGTTATCAAGGATATCATAAGCCTTAACTTTTCATATCTTGAACCCTAAGACCTTTTTTAGCACCACCTTTATTTCAAACATAGGTGGAGTTGAAGTTGAGGAGGTACCAAATATGATATCAATAGAGGACACATTTGCATGGAGGCAAAGTGTCCAAAGATTAAATTTAGGGTGTAATCTAGTCCACAAAAGATCTAGATACATTGCAAGTTTCTCACAATTTGATCACTATAATTTTAATCATTAAACATAACATACAACGAATTTTTTATCATCGACTACAACAAATAAATAAAAAAACTAAACATATTTTATCCCTTTCTTTATTATTTTCATTTATCAATCTTCGTTATGATAGTACAATTGGAACTTTTTTTATCATGCCACTTAGGAATCCATTGGGTGTTTTTTTTGAATTCCAGATTTCTCCAAAGGACATTAGGAATCCCAATATGCTAACGGAGTCTCAATGTATATACATTAGACAATGTAATTGCAATAATAGAAATGCATGTGAAAGCATAGGGAAGACATGAAAGTCTTAAAGAAAATGATATCTCAAGAATGTTGTGATCGTAGGTTATCTAGATCTATGAAGAACTTTAAAAATTTCCAGTCTTCCATCCTCAACCCACAACATGTAAAGGTCACAGACTTATGAGATATACACAAAATTGTTTGGCTTGTCATTATTGCCAATATAATCTTGGTCCATACATGGTGGAAAATCCTTTTATGATGGATATGTATGCAAAGTATCTAAGGAAGCAAAGGTGTGTGGAAATGATTCCTACGCTAACCTTGAGAGAAGGATTATGCAAATTTCAAATAAAATATTACAAAGATTTCAAGAAACACATAATACCATAAACATAATAACAATAAAACCATAACTCAGTGATTTACGTGGGGAAAACCCTTTTGGGAGAAAAACCCCACAATCCAAAACCAAAACAATGTATTATCAAATCTTGAAATAGATTACAACACACTTGCAATGCAAGTTCTTACAGGAGTCTTCACCTCAACTCAATTTAGAGGCATTTCAGCAGCATTCCGACAACATACAAACTTGCAAGCTAACTCTCACACCTCAAAATGACAATCTCAAAGTACCAATATATAATATTAGATCGCATATGAGAAATTTCTAGAGATAAAGCATTTCTTTTTAGAAATATCTAATAAAATCTCATAGCAAATTTATCTCTATCTCCATATAAAAGATACTTCTCAAAATAGCTGCTTTTCACCTATCACAAAATCTTCTTTTCTTGGCTTGCTTTATTTTTATTTCCATGCAAGATCGAGACACTTTTTTTTTTTAATCTTTAAAATGCTTTATTTCTAACATTCTCCTACTTGTCAAACACCTTGCATGAGCCAATAAAAAATAGGTAGTTAATTGTTGGGGACCGAAAGGCCCATTAATTCGGAACACCATCTAAACTTCTCTATGCTCACAGGCTTTGTTAATGCATCTGCAACATTCGCCATAGTCTCTACCTTTTCTAGGTTCACCCTACCATCCTCGACCATATCTCTCACGAAGTGATACTGAACATCAATGTGTTTGGTCATGGCATGAAAATTTGGGTTCTTCGCAAGGAAAATTACACTCTAACTGTCACAATAAACTATAACTGCACTGTGTTTTAATCCAATATCTGAACACAAACACTTCATCCAAATGGCTTCTTTACAGGCATGAGTAGCTACCATGTACTATGCCTTAGTAGTGGAAAAAGTGACCATAGCTTGTCGCTTGCTCATCCAATTGATTGCACCACCATTAAGAGTAAACACATATGCACTGGTGGACCTTCTACTATCAACATCACCAACCCAATCTAAATCCACAAAACCATGAATACTCAGGGAATGTTGATCTCCTGTACCATGAAAACATATAGAGTACTCTGTTGTACCTCACAAATATTTGAAGACCCTCTTAACTACATCCCATTGCACTCTTTCAGGATTAGACATAAAATGAGAAAGAACTCCCACTGCTTGGGCAATGTATGGTCTTGTATAGACCATAGCATACATTAAGCTTCTGACTGTACTTTG
This sequence comes from Sequoia sempervirens, assembly GCA_007258455.2. Taxonomy (NCBI): domain Eukaryota; kingdom Viridiplantae; phylum Streptophyta; class Pinopsida; order Cupressales; family Cupressaceae; genus Sequoia; species Sequoia sempervirens. The sequence continues at coordinate 42,868,058 of VDFB02000363.1, forward strand.
GTAGGGCACTCTGCTCATGTCTTCCATCTCCGATGGGATGTAGGATATTGTGAAATAGAGAGCTTCGTTCCTAATGTAACAGGAACAAAAAGTGGTTTACAATCATGCATATTGAACCTTTGCAAAATAGAACAAACATGTACTTACTCTGGCTAAGCCATAACTTTCTGTTCTCACGTTCTCTTTTAATCTCCATCCCAAGTATGTGTTTTGTTGCACCAAGATCTTTCATTTCAAATTTCACATAGAGCTAAGATTTCAATTTTGGAATCAAACCTTTTCCTTTCCCAACAAACAACATGCCATCAACATATAAAGCAATTACCAGGAAACAATCACCATTAGATTTAAAATATACACAGTGATTAGATTTAGACTACACAAATCCCAAACTCAACACATATGTATCAAACTTCTGGTACCACATGATCCTAGGACTTTGTTTAAGGCCATACAAATATTTCTATAACTTACAAACTAGCTTGCTTTTACCTCTTACCATGTAGTGCTCTAGCTGTGTCATAAATTTTTTCCTCCAAATCTCCATGAAGGAACACAGTTTTCACATCAATTTGTTCCACCTCTAAATCATAAGTTGTTGCAATAGATAATAAAAACTGGATGAATGTCATTTTAGTAACAACAGAAAATATCTCATTGTAATCAATACCCTCAACCTGAGATATCCCTTCGCAATCAACCATGCCTTATACTTTTCAACATTTCCATCTGAACCAATCTTTTTCTTAAACACCCATTTACATCCAACAAGTTTCCAACCTTTAGGTAATGGTACAAGGTCTCATGTATAATTCCTTTTAAGAGTTGTCATCTCTTCATCCATGGCTATTTTCTAGGACTCTGCATCACTCATACCAAAAGCCTCTTGCATAGATCTTGGTTCATCAACATTAGTACTTGAAAAGAAAATACACACTTCCAATCATCAGGTGAATACCCATACCTTTGAGGTGGTTTCCTTTGACTTGTAGACCTTCAAACAAGCTGAGGTGGAGGTTCTTCCACTTCTTCCTCCACTTCTTCCTCTTTTGAATATTTAGAGCTTGATAAGCTCTCCTCAACTTCTTGTCTATTTTGGGGTCTCGATTCAACTTCCTTAGGCGTAGAAGGAAGTTGAACCACATCCTTTTTTGTTCAATTTCTTTATGTTTTTTTGGCTGAAAATTGATAGGAGAAGATTTAATCTCTCTAAAAATAACACTTCTGGAATAAATTACCTTTTGTGCAACAGGGTCCCAAAGCTTGTATCCTTTCACACCATAGTTGTAGCCAATAAAGATACATTTGACAACCTTAGAATCCAATTTTGTTCTCTTCTCCTTAGGCACATGTGCATACGCCTCACGACCAAAAACTCGCTCCTAGCCTTCTCCATCAACATTCTATTCATTCTTTTTGCAAAACCGTTCTGCTGCGGAGAATAGAGAGTTGTATTTTGTCTTTTAATCCTACAATATATACAAAATTTGTCAAAGTTTGCAAAATAGTACTCACCGCCATTTTCAGTCCTCAAACATTTATTTTTCTTTCCAATCTGAGTTTCTACCATAGCCTTGAACTCCTTAAAAAGACTGAAAACTTAATATTTACTCTTTAAAAAATATACCCATGTTCTCCTACAAAAATCATCAATGAAAGTAACATAATAAACTGATTTACCAATAGAAGCAACATCAACAGGACCAAATACATCATAATGAATCAGATCCAAGATACATGAAGACTTATGAGAAGACGAGTAAAATTGAATGCGGTTTTGTTTGCCATAAATACAATGTTCATAGAAATCAAACTCTAGATTGCAATCATTCAACCCCTCAACGAGGTTCTTATTTTTTAGGGCTTTTAAACCCTTCTCTCCAATGTGGCCAAGCCTTTGGTGCCATAACATGGTCTTCTTTGCAGGAAACTTTGATTTGGTAGACAAAGCTCACCCTTGGGTACCCAGAAGCCACGACCATCCGCAAAAGAGGAAACCATTTCCTTTTTCAGTGAAGTAGTTTCTGGCTTATTCTTATCATAAGTGCTACTGCATTCAACCGTGCATGCATCGAGTTGGTACAATGTACCTAATCTGCTTCCTCTTGCTATCACCATAGCACCTCTCACCATTTTCACACCTGCTTTAGAAAACTATACATGCACACCCGCATCTATTAGCTTGCTAATAGATAATAAATTTCTTGCTAGTCCTGGGATATGCAATACACCATCAAATCGTCTAACTCTACCATTAGTAAACTTCACATGAATACTACCACAACCAACAATATCAAGGAAATAATCATCACCCAAATACACCTTACCACTATCATAGTTTTCATACTTACTAAACCAGTTTTTGTTAGGAGTCATGTGGAAAGATGCACCTGAGTCTATCAACCATACATTATCACCTACACGAGTGGCCAAGGCTACAATAAAGGAATCTTCATCTTCCTTTTTAGACTCAGAATCAGAATCTTGCTTCTTCTTCTTCTTCCTTTTTAGAAGTGTCTGAATTTGCCACAGTTCCAGCATATTGCCTTGGACTTACCAAGAGATTTTGATCTCCCCTTATTTTTGGACTTGGAATAGCCACATTGCTTCTCATGTTTTCCTCGTTCTTTTTTTCTTCCTCGAACACTCAAAGCCTCTTTGGCATTCAAAGATACCTTCCTTCTCATCTCTTCAGAGAGTAGAGAACCAACAACATCCTCCATCTTAAAGATGACATAACTGCTCCCAATGGTCAAGACTAGGCTATCCCATGAGTCTAGTAGCGAACACAACAAAATTTAGCACCTTTCTTCTTCATCTATCTTAACCCCAACTAAGGTCAACTGAGTCACCAACATATTGAATGTTTCCAGATGCTCAAAAATTCATCCACCTTCTTCCATTTTCAAGGAATACAACTTTTTCGTCAAGAATATCTTATTTACTAGAGATTTGGCTTGGTATGTCTCACCCAACTTCTTCCAAAGATTCTTCGAAGTGGGTTCTTCATGGAAATTTATCAGGATTGAATTTGCAAGACATAGTCTAATGAGACCTTTAGCTTTTCTATCCATTACATCATATTTTGCAGCCAAAGTTGGATCTATAGGCCTCTGGACATTTTCATCCAATACATCCCATAGATCTCGATCAATCAAAAGATCTTCCATCTTCAGCTTCCACATTTCAAAGTTCATATAAAAAAACTTCTCTACCTCAATCCTCCAAGATGTGCTCCCCATTCGGTAAAGATATCTGCAACAAGATCACAAAATATCCTTTGCACAAGCTCTCACTCAAACCTTGATTAACTCAAAAAACCCAACAACCCACAATTGAAACCAAAGGTGATTCAAGCTCTGATACCACTTGTAAGGAAGCAAAGGTGTGTGAAAATGCTTCCTACGCTAACCTTGAGAGAAGGGTTATGCAAATTTCAAATAAAATATTACAAAGATTTCAAGAAACACATAATACCATAAACATAATAACAATAAAACCATAACTCAGTGATTTACGTGGGGAAAACCCTTTCGGGAGAAAAACCCCACACTCCAAAATAAGCATAATGTATTATCAAATCTTGAAACAGATTTCAACACACTTGCAATGCAAGTTCTTACAGGAGTCTTCACCTCAACTCAATCTAGTGGAATTTTAGTAGCATTCCGACAGCATATAGACTTGTAAACTAACTCGCACACCTCAAAATGACAATCTCAAAGTACCAATATATAATATTACATTGCATACATATGAGAACCTTCTAGAGATAAAGCATTTCTTTTTAGAAATATCTAATAAAATCTCATAGCAAACTTATCTCTATCTTCATATAAAAGATACATCTCAAAATAGCTACTTTTCACCTATCACAAAATCTTCTTTTCTTGACTTGCTTTATTTTTATTTCCATGCAATATTGAGACACTTTCTTTTTCTTTTTTCTGTTTTTGTTTTTATCTTTAAAATGCTTTATTTCTAATAGAGTGTGGGGGCACAAAGATCGATGTATGTAGTGATTTTTTATGAAAATTTCAAGTTGAAGATTGATAGAATATAGATGTTTGGTAGGTGTGCATACATGTGAATGTGAAAGCCTTAGGACTTAGTGACTTGAAGTGCAAGAGCCCGAATTTATCAAAACATGAAGAAATTTTAAGCAGTTGTAAGGGTTCAATGGAGATGCATGCAAATGTGAAGTTATAATCCATGCACGGGAGTTCTTATAGAAAGCATTAAAATAAGGTTGTGAATGAAATAATGGCATAAATGGTCACATAGATAAGTTTTCTTTGCAGGAAAATTGATCCAATGACATCAACCTAGTTCATAATTATGAAATATAAATATGAAGAGTACGAATTCATTTTCAAATTTTTAATAATTTTTTTTTTTTTGCTAAAAACTAGTTTCCATTTAAACTGAAAAATAAAACACACTTTTATATTTCCCTCCATTATTCCTCAAACTTTATAAATTTCTACTTTAATTGTGAACTCTGACACTTCTATAAACTGCCCTAAAGATGCCATAATCTGTGTAGCAACTTTTCTCAGTAATCATCTTCAAGCTTAGACCCAATTGATATAAACCCCCACTTTCTCTTGAATAAATTCAGAATAGTTACATTAACCCCACAAGTTAAACATCTGTACGAGTTTCTACCACTACACAACATGATCTAGCAAAAACCGCTCAAACAATTCAACCACAAGAAAAGCAAACTGCAGATCTTTGACAGCCAACATGGATGGCACAGGCTCCATGTATAGGTTCACAGAGCTTCCTGCATATGGCAATAATTGACCCACTTCAGAATTGCACAACAGTCATGATTCTTTCAATTGAAAAAGAATAACCACTCTTCATTTTATAAAAAAACGTACAAATAAATTATTCTGTCATTTAAAATATATTAAATTTGTCACTACACTGTACATTTCTCTGCTATACAAATTCGTTGTCTGATATCTAATCGTAAAAAATATAAAATTTGAGCCTCACCAATGATATTTGGTTGACTATGTACCTGTAATTCTACAATAAAAATCTGCAGACTGCCATTGCCTTCTCTTTTCAAAATCTGACAAGAAATAAATAAGATAATACAAAAACAAAGCAATTATCTTATTTCCTGTCACGAGGGCATTAATTCTCACCCACGATTAAGGAATCTTATTCCTTAGGGATTCTGAAAGCATGAATTACATGATATGAAAAATAATCTTGTCTACAGAGTTCCAAAAGTTAGTATATCTTGATTTAAAAGAGATTTAAATATGAATATCACAGATTCTCTGTTCATACAGCTATGGCAATAGTTTACTGTAAATAAATCCACCAATACTTTAAACCCACTTGAGCCAACTTTTCACACTGCCATGACAGAACAGTAACTTGAGTTGATGTACGTAAAGCAAACAAATAACAACTCTGCATATTCTCTAACTAATACGCCACTTTAGTTTCTTGAAGAGCCAATCTGAAATTTTAGGTCGAATAGAATGGAATTTAAAATTCTTACAAGGAATGTGATTGGTCCTCTCTTCACACATTAAGTCAAGGCTGTACAACTTTAGAAATCAAATTACAGCACATATTTGTACGATAGCTTGTGATCAAGAGATTTCATACTTGATCATACAACATGTTTAAAGAATATAAAATGGGCTGGATGCTTTTCCTCTTTCGAAAGGTTGGAGGGTTCAGCTCTACTTTTGGGATTCATAAATCTTTTGGGGAACCCTGGAATTTAGAAAAAAAGCTTATTATATGCTGATTTCTAGGTTTCATAACCGTGGTCTGATAAAAAATTGTATTTGTACTTCAGAGTATAGTCTTCATCGATTCATTCTACAATTTTCTATAGCATGCTGGTTGCAACTTGAGGTTTACAATCATGGAATGATCTTCGTATCAGGATTTAGGAAAAAACAATGATATGGACAGAGCTGGGACATACAAGAGATCTTGGAAGGTTATTGTATTAATCTTTATCAAATCAAAGGACGTGACTAATCCAATCATTGGATCGTACTTTCATGTGATAATATATTAAAATAGGGGTTTATTGAATAACTATGGAAATTATCAAATGAGAGTGTGTGGCTGTTTCAAATTATTAGTTTTGTACTCCTCATTATGTTTATTCTTAAATATTATTTTAAATTTTAGTGTAATAAATAAGATAATTATTTATTATTTTTGTTGAGGATAAAGTAAAAAATTGTTATGGTAATTTGAATTTTGAAATGTATGGTGTTTAAGCAAAGTGCAGAAAGACTATTATAGATGTTGATGAAGGCTAGGTGCTATTGATTCTAACAAGTATATATATTGTATGAGACCCACAAAGATGAAAAGACTAGTGAGTGTGGGGCTCAACCAACAAGCCAATCTTCAAAATTAAAAGGTTGGATCCTTATCTATTTGAAGCTAAGCCAAGCTAGAATGCAAGGGAAAGTGAAAAGATTGTAGAAAGGAAAAAAAAGATTAAAAGAGGCTCACCTTGAATAGATTCGTCTTGAGAACCACACTAGAGATTAATAGCTCACAATGTAATAATCAAAAGGAAAACATACACATATAATAGTAGATGATGAACAAAGACAAGGATTTGAAACACCAAGACAATAGCTTTCTTTTAATTAAGTTCATTGATCACTTAATGATTACATGAATATAAGTTCTTTAGAAACATAGATAGAGGCCCCTTATATAATTGGTATGAAGTCAAGATCAAGATCAAGCGTCAAAATCAAAAGCTCATATGCTAATTACTCAACTTGAGAATTGACTCTTACATTAGGTTCAATAGCTTAGCTATAGAAAGAACCAACTAACCTAAGAATGAGCACAAATCTAGTATTCATAGAGAATTCCCCATCCACAATTACACATTCCCCCCACCCAAAATAGAAATCCATAGGCCAATTAAGGAGGATTCAATCTATCAACAAGTTTAGCATTATTTCTATTATTAGTGGTTGGAGGCTATTGTGTAGGATTGTTTGGTATAGCTCCATTGAAATCCACCATGCAAGATAACACTCTGTTATAAATGAATAAATAGCAATGGATATTTGACCTATTATGTTATAAATGATTTAAACTTTGCCAAAGTAGTGAATCTTGCTAAATGGTTGACCAATTAGGGAATGATGGTTGCATGTTTTGGGGAAGCCATGGAAAAATTATGCAATTATGTGCCACCATGTTGAACATGTGTATTGGAATGGTCATGCATCTTACAAGCCAGCTGATGAGGTTGTGATGGAAAATAAGAAAATTTTAGAGTTTGGAGAAGAGAAATATCCTTGTCTCTTATATTTAGCCTTAGGAGAATGTCAATTTCCCTTTGGTAGTTACTAACTTAACAAATGCAATGTACTCTACAAAATGTGGGACATTAATAAAAGTAGCTTGATTACCAACATGAACCAATGGAAAGAACCTACATATAAATTTTCCTTGGAACTATTGGGAAACCTTGCAAACACTAGATTGAGTTGACTAGGAAAGATCAATTTGATATGCATGCTCTAAAACTTGAAACCTTTACTAGGATACTCAAAAAGCACCAAAATCATAAAAATGAATGTTGAAGGTAATCTACCATTGTTGTAGAGCATTGTTAATCATCATCACCTAGGTAGGAGGAATATTGCTACTTGTAGTAAATAATTCACTACAATTTTGGTGACTATATCCTTTTGCATGTTGGAAGGATGCAAGCATATAATATCCATTGGACATAGTCTATCAAAAAAAGTTCAAGATTTTTTAGAGGTAATACCTACTATATAATTTCTTGATAGAATTCATCAACATTATCTATTACTACTCTATGGGAAAATTGATCCTTGAAGTACAAAATAGTGTTGTTGATCTATCTTGATGATCTACACATAAGATATAACTTCAGCCTAATCAATTGTGGTTTTCATTGGTATCTCTAATTTAAATATTAGCTTGAGAATATCCAACATTTCCTTCATTTTGGATGTAAGGGATAATTCATCTAGCTCAAAATCATCTATTATTTCTCTTCCTTATTTTCTTCTAAGCATGAGTAGTTGGATGTCCTTCATTGTCCCAATCAAATGGTAATGACAATCCTTGTTATGTGAGCACCTATTTCTACTCTTGAACACTTTGAATGGATGTTGTCACCACCTATAATTGTGACTTGGATTCTTAGTTATGTGTTTCCTTATATAAGACATCATTTTCCTTTTGTGCATTGATGACCCAAATTGTTATGCTTGCAACTACTAGCTTATCCATGTTAGTCATGTGAAGCTATTGATTATCTAGGAGACAACAATTTTTTTTATTAGATCCACTTCTCAATCATGTTATGTAAAGTCCTCACAAACTCCAATAGTTTGAGTGCTAGAGAAAAGGATGCCAAAGATTCTTCTATTTCTCTCCAATATGTTATGGACTAAGAACCCTAACTAGCTCAAGGCCTCAATAGTCACTTGGAGTTATCTAATTTCTTTTTTTTCCTATTTATCTTAGCCTCCAAGTCCCTTCTCTTCTTAGTTAGCCTCTTTATTTTGTGTGCTTGGGTCTCCCTTTGTGTATCTAGCTATTGAAGTTGTTGTCTTGTCTAGCCATCTTTTGTTTCATTGCAAATATCTGTGTGGAAATGGTGATGATATTAGTCTTTGAGGTTTCTTCAAAGGACATTAGAAATCTCAAAGGCGGAGCTTCAGCTGAACCTTCCACCCTTCCCACATAGGGAAAGTACAGTAGGTAGTTCAGTGCGGTGGTTTTGTTGTGTTGGCAAAGGCGATTTTCTGGTTTCATCTCTTGGATCCCATAGACTGACGGATCTCATCCAGACATAATTAAAATTATTCATTCATTCATTCCATTTCATAGAGAATCTTTATGCATCTATGACAAAACAAACTTAGGTATGTGTCTCCTCAGTTATCACAAAAGTCACAAAAACATATTTGATCACAACATGTCGTACATATATTCGTTGTCATTTGATTTTGCAGAAGGACAATCATGAACAACTAAAGCTGCTAGAATCAATAAAAAGCTGGACTGCATTAAAATCCTATGTGAACAGAGTACCCGATTCCTGGAGAAAATGGAACGGCGTAGAAGAAGTTGCATAACATGCAGCTAGAATTTGTTTGTACTGAACTGTTCTGTCATCTGTTGTATGAAAAGTAGCGCAAGTGGGTTTAAACTATTACCTAAAACTAATGGAAGATTTGGTTACAAGAAAGTATTTTCACAGCTGTGTGTACAGAGAATCTATCACCGTTTCTCTGTCAACTTGCGTTCTTCTAAAACTCTTGTGAATACCTAATATTCATCATGTTGCAACTGAATCGACCAACTTTTTGGAGCTCTGTCGACAAGATTTCTTGGATAACTGCGCAAGATGCTTTCTGAATCCCTGAGATTCCTTAGTCGTGTACAGGTAGGTTGTGGAAGAGTCGAAAACATTAAGAAATCCATTATCTTATTCTTGTCAGAGATGGGAAATAAAAGGTATGACAGACTTTACCAGGAAGAATTAGAGGTATATATGAATGAGGCAGGCAAAGTATCATTTGTAAGGCATGACATGACCAGCTCAAACTTTATATTTTTAAAGAATAGATACCAGCCAACCAAATATAGATAGCAATATAAATTACCATATTTGAATGATAGAATAACTTATTCAGATGACACTTACATGTAAAGTGATTTAGATTGGTTAGATTTTCTTTTCCAAAGATTGACAGAACATTTTTTATTCATGGATTTTGATATCTAAATGAAAGGAGATCAGTTAAATCTTTTTTGGGTCGAGGGCAAAATGGGGAATATTATTTGGTTTTAGTTGAGGAAAATTTTATTATGAAAATAAAAGTGTTTTATCTAAATTGGTTAAATTCTTTTGATTGAGGAAAAATAAATGTCATTAAATTATATTTATTTGAAAAAATATATTTAAAGATTATTATTTTTTTTTAAAATAATAAAATATTTTTAATCAATAGGTTATATATGGTGTGAGATTTGAGCCTGAAACAAGTCTCACACTTGCAAACCACTATTGATTCGTTGGAAAACAAGTTTAGTTGTCGTTTAATGGTAAACCATTTATTGTTTAATGGTAAAAGCCTCCAAAATCTCACTTATCACATAAAAGCTAGAAAAATATTTATTTGACAACTTGATGGGAACATTCTATTTCCATTTGCAATGTTTTTTGTCAATTTGATGGCAACTTTCTTTTTTCATTTGTATTGCTTTATGTTTTAAATCTATATGCAAATATTTCATAATTAGATAATACTTAATTTCTTGAAGAAAAAATCTAGATTTATCTAAGTTTATTTTCTTCCATTATTTAGTGCTTATTATTAACTGTTTAATCCACCTACATGCAACTAGAATTTTCAACGCATGCATTCATTCACAAACACATACTCCCTAACATATTAACATACTTATAGTTTTCTATCAGCTTAATCCTTGAACCTCCTTTAGGTGCTTGTGCTAGTAATAATTAGTCGATAAGCTACATATAGTGTGAGATTTGAGCCTGAAACAAGTCTCATGCCTGCAAACCACTGTTGAGTTGCCAAAAAACAAGTTTCAATTGTCATTTAATGGTAAATCAGCTGCCATTTAATAGTAAAATCCTCCAAAATATCATGTGAGAGCCTCCAAAATCTCACTTATCATGTAAAAGTCACATACATATTGATTTGCTAACTAGATGGGAACATTCTATTTTCATTTGTAGTGTTTTTCCAATTTGATGACATTGCTTTATGTTTTAAATTTGCATGCAAATATTTCAAAATCAAATAATACTTAATTTCTTTAAAGAAAAAATCTAGATTTGTTTAAGTTTATTTCACTCCATTATTTAGCACAAATTATTAATTGTTTAATCCATACACACCCATGCACAAACACGTACTCTCTAACACATTAGCATACATATAATTTTCTATTGGTGTAATCCTTGAACCTCATTTAGGTACAAGTGCTATTTATATCTCATTTAAATGAAAGAATTTGAGTAGTTTTTTGTGGTTTTTGAAAAATCATCATTAAATTATGATTGATTTGGAGGAGTGAATTCTAATTCTTCACATTAATTATAGTTTTTTTATTGTAGTATTATTATTTGAATTCAAATCATATATAACTTGAGACTCTATTTGATCTATTTTATTATTTTTCTAGAGAGTAAGTTGTGGCAAAGTGATATGATTATAATATATTGTAGAGATGTCAGAATCATGTTCTAGTTTCTTCACCCATTGATCCAAGTATTTTTGGCTATTTCTCCACTTTTGTTGTGAATGGCTTAGCCTTTCCTTTTTATACTCTATAGTTAATTGTACCTTAAGATTTATTTTTTCTTGATCAAAACCACTTATCTAATTGAGTAACCCTTATATGGCCTCTTACAGTTGTTTTTTAGCTATTTTAGATAAGTTTATCTATATGTGGTTGATTCTATTGTATTATTTGTTGGAGATAACATAAGTATTGATATATTCAAGTTGTATGTTGAGGTTGTAAACCTTTGTTATAAGAGTTGTATTGAGTAGGGAGTAGTGAACTTCCTTTGGTTAAAGACCATAAAAAACCAATTGTAAAATCTATTTTATTTGTGAGGTGGGATTTGGATAGTAGATCCAAGCAGCTTGCTCACCGTGGATTTTCCCTTGTAGGGTTATCCACGTAAATCTTGTGTTATGGTTGTATGCATTTGTGTTCTTTTCTTGCCATGATTTAATTGGTTAGTTGTTGATGAATAAAAAGAATTGATTAAGTACTGATTCACTCCCCTCCCTAAGTACTTTTGTGTGTTCAACAATTGGTATCAAAGCCAAGTTCCTTGATACAACCTAATAACCAAGGTAGATTTTGAGTGGAACACATGGAAACAAAAGAATTGTCAAATGAGAATAACCCTTTAGAGGCTAAAAAGCATGAATATATGGCTGATTTTAATGAAGAAGATTGTGAAATTGACTTTGAAGGAGAACTTATTTTTGCATTGGATGACCTAAATACTACAAGAAGAGAAAGTGGATAATTGAAGATAAAACTCAAAGAATCAAAAGAGACAATAATCAATTTGAAAGTTGAAGCTAAAGAAGGAAAAAGGGTTACTGATTGGTTGAACAATAAATTGAATGAAAAATCAATGGAATGCTCCAAACTTGAAGAAGAAATTGTTTCCCTGAGGAAGGAATTGGAGAAAAAAAAGTATCATATAGGCAACGGTCTAGAGCTCAAGAAGAGCTCTAGAATTATTGATGAGCGTAAGAGAGGGGTACCACCACGTTCAAGGCCCCAGGTCACGAAGGGACAAGATGCAGAAGGCTACCCTAACCTACCTCAACTTGATGGATTGTTAGGATATGTAAGACGAGAATGATGAGGACTATAAGGTCCTTCAATCACTCTACAGACCCAAAATACAGGATGGGGCTAAGCAAGCCAATTTTTAGGTTCAACACTACACCTTAGGAAGCTCTCTGCCCAAGGATGAAATCATGGTCCTTGGATGACAACACGACATGCTGGCGTCTCTAAAGTGTGTTGGCATTCGTACGACCAGACAACTACAGAGACAAGGTCAAACCTAAGAAAACAAGATAACGACCCAACTAACTATTACTAAAGGACCAAAATAACATGATTAAGTAAATAAAATTCTCTCTAATGTGATAAAGCAAAAATGCAAGAGTTAGGGTGGCAAGAAGGATCTAACAAAAAAACTCATTCGCCAGCTAGCTCCTTGAGAACATGTTCACCTACACAGAAAGAGGAGGATAATGTTGGGTGGCTGTATAGGGGCTTGCCTTAGTCAGACCCCCATTTAGGTGTTTCCACCTCCACAGACAACCAAGAAAATGAGTATGATAAAGAAAGTACTATAATGAAGAACACCAAGAACACTACAAAATAATATAAGTGTGCTTACTCAACCAAGTGATAGAGGAGAGGAAAGGGAAGCTTACCACCTCCACCAAGAGTACTCAAGGTTGCTTGGGGGAGAAAATGAGAGTACTCGAGCCTCTACTGCAATGGTGTTTTCCCCAACTTGTTCTATCAAAGTGATGGAATGAAGTTGTTGCTGCAATGGAGTGCTTGAAATGTTTGGAGTGAGTGCAAGAGTGTGAAAGTGAGCTTGTGAATGAAGTGGAGAAGTTCAACTGAATGCTTAGAGGATGAAATGCTTGTTGAAGGAGTGAATTTGAAGAGGAGATGAAGAAAATGACCATATTTGGGTCAGTTGGCCGAAGAGTGCATTACAACTTGACTCCCAATGAGAAGTGTAATGCCTTTGCAGGTTTAGCCGCAAGAATCTGCCAGGGACGTAAGTGCACCACATGGATGTCTGTGTGTCACGCGGGCGTCCCTGATAGAAAATCCTCCACCGACACTCAAAATAGAAACTAAGTGGGATGCAAGCAATGGGCTTAGGTGTAATTAAGCCTCCAAACTTGGTTTTCTAAAGTGGAGAAGGGAAAAAGGGGAATTTGTATGAGGGGTGCAAATTCACTCTTATACAATGAGATAATGAGTTGTCAAATATTTGTAAGAGGTAAAGGTGGTCTTGGTTTTGAAGAAGGTTAGAACTCAAAGGCTAATATTCTTGAAATAAAAAGGGAAAGGGACTCTGCTAAAGATTCTAAAAGGATCAAAGATGAAAGGGAGAAATTGGACAATGGTTTCATAAAGGTCAGCAATCAAAAGAAGGGCTTCAAGAGATCCCCTCCTAAACATACTAATCCTAGGATTTCTCAATCCTTTCATGGTTATTGTTATTCTTGTAAAAAATTTGGTCATAAGGCTAGTGATTGTAGAACTAAGGAAAGAAGAAATGATTATACATGTAGAAGAACTCTTTTGTGCATCCAAGACATAATGATACATAGTTTCTCATTTATTTTATGTACTATTATGCATGCAATAATTTTATTCATAGGGTTGTTAATTGTAAAAATAAAACAAGGAGAAATGGTTTAGCCCTTGAATATAATAGTATTTGCTACAAGTGCAATAACTTTGGGCATAAAGAAATATTTTGCAAAAGTAGTTCTATGAAACCACATGCTCAACATAAGAAGAAATAAGAAAAGAAGGAAGTTTCAAAAGTTTGGAAAAAGAAACAAGGGTAGGATAATGAAGTAAAGGATGCAATTGTGCTTTTGCATTGTACTCAAGATCTCATGATTGATTGAGATAGAACATTTGGTTAGGGGGAGCTATGTTTCGCAAAGTCTCTTAGCCCCTTGAAGATAGTAAGATGTTGATCATTACATCATGAAAAGTGATTTGAATGAAATATTTTGAAGAATTTATTGATAAAAAAGATGGAATCTATAGATCAATTGTCTAGAGAAAAAACCTATTTTGTAGAGGTTTTTGGAATGAATGTGCATCCCTTTGAAGTCATAGAGCACTTTGGTAACTGCTTGCCTAACACGTACAAGGTGCATTAATTATGGAATGCTAAGGAAAATGTGAGATCATTTATACTTGAATTTGCATGATCATGGCTCATTCGAATCAAAAGCGTTTGTATCTGGAGCTAAGAAGAAGAAGCCATCAAAAGGATAGATTGCAAATTCAAGAGGAATTACAATGAAACCCTAGTGACAATACACAAAATTATTTTCAAATTTCTCATAAACTTTTTCTTTAAAAGTTTAAAAAGGAATTGTAATGTATACTCCAAAATTGGTTGATGTCTATGAGAAACCTAGACTGAAATATAAGAAATATCTATTCAAATAAATGGAGGTAGATAAGGATTGTGCATCTTCAAAAGTTACATTTGATATGGTGTACACATAATGTGTTATAATCTACATCCACACTCCTATAAATGAAATTGATCACATGAAATTTGAGGAGCTTAGGAACACCTTGTTGGATGATGACTATGTTAGATACAAACTAGAATTTGTAAATGTGTCAGCTAAAGGGTTGGATGTGTGGAAGGAATTCTTGATTTTTGTGATAACATTGAATGGGTAAGGATCATTTTGAACAGAATCCATGAGGAGTTTATTTATTTGGAAGAGCCCTACAAAATCATTAAGGAAGCAATTTAGGTAGTAATGGGGTTATGTGCAACTAGACCTATTCTGATAATGAAAGTTGTCAAGAATTAAAGGGTTACAAAGTTAACTAGTGCAAAGTTTGACAAAAGAACCTTGAGCATAAATGAGATCAATGATCCAGGTGTTAAGTATGCATCCATGGGAATTGCATATAAAGTGTATTTTACAAATATAAAAGGATTTGCAATTCACACCACATACTAGATGGTCAAAGAAGGAAAGGACTTTGACTTGTGTGAGTTGATGAGGGAGAAATTGTTTGATAATATCAAGAGAACCAAGGAGACCAGATACAACCTCAAGTTTGGGTATCTGATTATTTTTCTTGCATTCTAATTTTTGAATGAATTGCCTAGATTTAAGGGCAAGCTTTGGAAACAATAATTTTTGGTTGCCACATAGATCAAAAATCACATGAGATGGTTCAATGATAGACAAGCTTGCACTGCTATATATTGGGGTTTCTTCAAGAATCTGTAAGTTGCAATGCAAGATAGGCAAATAATTCCCTTTAGTTTGGTTAGAAAATATAAAGATGAGATCACTTTTTGGTTGATAAAGACTATTGTTACATTGAAGTTGTGGAACCAAGAACTTCTTGGATTCCTAAATTTCCATATGAAGTCTCCCTTGATGAAGTAAAAGCATATGTTGAAAACATGTAGAGTAAGCCCAAGGATCTTACAATAGAAATGTTTGACACCTATAGAGAAATCGTAGACAAGATAATTCATAGGAAGGTGGAAGAGACTCATGAAAAGAGGGTAGATAAGATGTTTCAAAGAATAGGCATTCCTCAGCTAGCTAAGAAATCCCCTCAATCCTCTACCTAAGCTATGCAAAACATTCCCTCATACCTTGAGGACATTGTTATAGAGAAAGTGCCAAGAAGGTCTGGAAGATCAACCTTTGTAGCTACAACTCCTCCACATCCCTTTGGATCCACATAGACTACTTCTAGGAAAAGATTTTCATTTGAAACAATGGCACAATCTAGAGTGGCTAAGAAAAAGTATCCAAGGCCTAAGTAGTAGGTCAAAAGGAAGAAGGCTAAAATAAAAGATATCGAGGAAGAATAAAAGGGAAGGCACCTCCAAACCTAAAGGAAAGGTGAATAAAAGTAAGAAAAATCTTTGATGGTACCTCCTCATGAGTCTCTTCAATTGGAGGCAATATTTAATGGAATTATAATTCATGAATTATTATAGGAGACTGATGATCTGCATCTCGAAGTTCCTCTTAAGGATCAAAAACTATTGAGAAAGCAATAGTCATGTACATGATCAAGTATAATGTGGCTCTCAGTAATATTCTAGAAAATTCTCTTGAAAGTCTAGTTTAGGCCCTGAGGAAAAAAGAGAGAAGGCTATTGAAATAGATGATGAACTTAGGAAGGAATATACTGACAAAGCCATATCCTCTATGTCCCAGCAAGGAAAATATGAACTCTCTCAAAGGCAAGCACAAGAATTAAGAACAAAACAGAGAGTGGACATCCTCATGAGCACGAAAAAGGAAGATATAGAAAAAAATTAAAAGGAGACTGAGGAGGTTACCAACAAAATTCTTGAGGAAGTGAGAGAAGCTAAGAATGTGGAATAACCACATATGCCTCCTGAGCATGACATTGTTTAACAAGAATCACAAGAGGAGAAAGAAGAGAAAGCAACACATGATGCAAAGCATGTTTCTCTTAATCATGGTGTGCATGATAGCTCTCCTCCGGAGAACACTAACCAACAAGATCAACAAGTAAAGGAAGATACATCTACTTCTAGAGTACATACAAAAGAAAATCCAAAGGCATCTTCCTCAACATCCCCCATTGATTCCATCAAAGAGTTTGTAGTTCAACAAAAACAAATTAATCTTGTAATTGCTCTGAAATTGCTGAAGTTTCCTCTATTTGATGGGAAAGTTATAATGTCTAGGATATCACCTCTACAAAAGTTACAACTTGGTGACATCTTCCATTCCCCTGCAAGGGAAGAAATCTTTCAACAATAGGTAGATAGTTTAGAGACATTGCAAGAGGTAATCAAAATTCTAGAAACTGAAATGCTAAGTGCAAAAAGTGATTCCTCTTCATTGCCTACTTAGAAAATAAAACAACTGATGGATTCCTTCAAGGAACATTCCTCCTTCCTTGAAAAACAAGATGAGTTGAAGATTTCAAACAACATTGTCTGAGGTCTTTGGGAAATGTACAAAGGCACATGAAAATTTACAAGCATGCATAAAATACATTCAAAAGTGTATGGAGGAGGAAAATGTAATATAATACCTTTTCTTTTTGCAATGGCTTGCAACCACCACAAAAATTCTTAAGAATCAAATAAATTCCATGGAAGTGTAGATCACAAATGTGGCTGCCACTTATGAGCCAGTGCACGATAGTGATGGTGCCATTAGGGCACAAGTAGAGAAATTGTGTTCCTAGATGAAATAAGTGTAAGACCAAAGGGAGAAAATAAAAGGACAAGTAAAACTATTGCAGCAGTTAGTAAATTTGAGGTTAGCATCTCTAATTGGTCTCCTAGTAGAAGCAAAAGGAGTTGTACAAAAGAATCATATTATACCATTCTCCCTAGAAGAAATAGAAGACATCCATGCTCAATTGGTATGTCAAATCTAGATCACAACTTCTGCAAAGAAAAAATGAGACAATTCTTTAACTCAGTTGAAGTCAATCTACAAGGATATTCTTCCATCTAGTTAGAGCTCAGTAAGTTTTTGCGATAAATTTTTGATGATTTATAAATATGTTGAGTAGATAATACAATCTATGTAAATAAAGGAACCTTTTTTGGTAAGACACTTCTCAGGGGGAGTGAACTATAACAATTTTATAGATAGGGAGAGTCCATATGTTTTAGAAGTCCACTTGCCCTTTGTCCTTGATGTCAAAAGGGGGGAGAAAATGGAAGATCAAGAAGTGTTGCCATCAATGACAAGGGGGAGATTGTTGGAAATTGTGTGGATAGTGTGTTGTCATTGATGTTAACCTTTGTTGATACCATATGTACTTCTGTTGTAGGATAGGGGCGATCCCACAATAGTGGTTTACACTTTTTGGGACATCCTGATTTTTGATAAAATCACACATTTCTAGAAAATATAACAATTTAAGACTTGAAAATTTCCATTTAAAGGATTCCAATTGAAGAGGTTTTGATCAAACCACTTTAGATCAAACCCCCTTGAATAGAACCCCTCTAGTTTTAAACCATACCTATAACAGAGTCTCCTTTACACCTATCAAAATGCTGATAAAAAACCACTTTTGATTTACCTTTTGGGGGATCAAATGAATTCATTTAAAATTTAATTTTTGTAAGTATGTATTCCTTATTATAAGCTTCCCGAAAAGTATAATTTTAAATATATTTAATTTGATTATATATATATATATGTGAATGTAGGTGTTTCCCCAATATCAAGCTCTATGTTTTGTACATGTGTGGAAAAATAGTAGATTATCAAAAAAAAACTGACAAATACCTATGCACTTGATATTGATTTCCTTCATCCAACAAAAAAATAAAAATTGAATTTCGATACCTAGAAAAAAAAAGTTGTGTTAGCAAGTAAATCTATGTCTAAACTGTAACTAGTTTGACTTCAAAACTTAATTAAGAAAAAAAAATTCAATAAAACACTATGAAACCAATTGCATCACTAGATATCATAGTCACAAATCTAAATTCAAAAAAATAGAATTTTATCTTTCATAGAAAAAAAATTGTGTTTGCAAGTACACGTCACTCTTTAAAAATGGTGTTTACTGTTAAAAACTAGTTTGCAAAGGAGATAGAAAAAGAAATGTAATTTGATTCCAAAAATTTAAAAAATATATATTTAGAATATAAAGACAAAATGTCACAAATAACTAGTTTGCATCATCTTTAAATTCCTCACGGTTTAGTAGCTATAGGTGCCTGAAAGTGAAGATTTAGTTATAAAAAATTAGTTCAATGTCAAGTTTGGACAAAAAGTGTAAACCACTATTGTGGGATCACCCACAGTTCATGGTTGAATGTCAAAATATTGTCACTAGTACACTGTTTTACACTATCATTTGAAGTTTATGGTTGGATGTCAAAATGCCTTGATTGGTAAGTGTTTCCAAACTGTTTAAGGCACAATACTAGCTTCATAAGATCTTTGTCAAATTCTTCACATTTCTTAGTAGATGAAGATATGATCCTACATTTTGAAGGGTAGCTCTACACAACTGTAAGGTATGCATGCTCCAAGGTTCTATGCATAATTTTTACCGTAGAGTGTTTTGGTGTTATTAGAGTATGAAATTGTTAAGTTCTAGTGAATGAATGCTAAGGAAGAACTGTATGTCTCCACACTTCACGACATCACATTATTTTGTCCTTGTGGTTTTGGATTTATGCTTCTAAAGGTTGTATGTCTGATCAATCCAAGTTTCAGATGTTTGTGGTGCACTGCCGACAATTCTATAGATGACAATGTGTTGTACATGTTTTGGCAACCTAGTAGGTTGGTCTATCGGTGTGCTAATGATTTGTTTCTATAAGTACTTGATCAAATCCATGTATAGAGATTATGTAATGTATGATGGAATCTCATTGGGCTATTTGAATGATCTACAAGCTGGTATCTGATCCTCCCTTGTACAACTATATGTCTAGAATCATTGTTTCTTGGTATGAAGTGTTTGTGCTAGAGTAAATAATTTGATATAATAAGAAGGGTGCAGAGAAGTGTTTTTACATGCTATATCATCTTAGTGGAGTGATCCACACAAAATTTATTGGTTTCTCCAATACCACCTTAGTCTGGAAGTGAATTTTGACAATTTACTTGCTTGTCGGGCCAACTTATCATGTTGAGTTGCTTGTGCCAAGTTTTTAGATGTGTGCACTTATTTTCAAGATGTGTTATATGGACAATAGGTCTTGAGCATCTTTTAGCTTGAACCACATGATTTTTCTTTCTACTGCAAATGTTTTTGAAGCCAACATGTAATTATTGTATATCTTATATTACATGTTTTTAGCCGACAAGGAGGAATTTTTTGAAGGTTGCAGAAGGTATAAATAAAATATCAAATATTTTGAGAAGTGTAGTGAGAGTTTTGTGAGTGTTTTTAAACAAAGAGTTTGTGAGAATTTTTTTGCAAAATATCCTTTTATAATAAAATATGGTAAAGATCAATTTTGAGGGATCAATAGTGAATGTAATGAGACTCCGAATGTGAATGAGTGATTGTAAATGAGAAAGTGTGTTAAATTAAGTGATCCAAAGGAAAAAAATCTTATTGAAGAAGTTTTATGTGTGAATTTACTAAAGGCAGTGAGTTGGAGGTAACAAAAGTATTGATATATTCAAGTTGTATGTTGAGCTTATAAACCTCTATTATAAGAGTTGTATTGAGTAGGGAGTAGTGAGACCCCTTTGGTTAAATACCATGAAAAACCTATTGTAAATTTTTTATTATTTGTGAGTCTGGATTTGGATAGTAGGTCCAAGAAACTTGCACACCATTGTTTTTCCCCTATAGGGTTTTCCATGTAAATTTGGTGTTATGGTTGTATGCATTTGTTTTATTTTGCTTGTCATGATTTAATTGGTTAATTGCTGATGAATGAAAAGAATTGATTAAGTATTGATTAACCCCCCTCTTAGTACTTATGTGTGTTCAACAAATGGATGTATCAATATTGGGGATATCCTCATATGACCAAGAAAATATTTCAAGATAATGATGCAACAAATTAAAATTTGATTTAGAATCTTTTGAAGAAAGACATTTTATAATCTTAATCACTTTATCAAAATACTTTGGATCCATGAGGACATCAAAAGTATCTCCCTTAAGGAGAGTACTATAGTCTTTAGGATGTGGAAATGATAAAGAAGTTTTTTAATCAACACTTATAACAAAATCTCCAAAGTATGCTAGACTATTCAAGAGATACAAGAATCGATTCTTATGGTGATAAGAATGAAGAATGAAATAGACACCCATGAATTCTTCTAGTGCTTCTTTTGAAGAGAAAATTTTTAGAGGAACTTCATTAGAGTTTACTTTTCTTTCAATATAGTTTGGATGAACAATTCTAAGAGGAAGAGGCTCAGAAAAAATCCATGTTGACATCCAACCATAGTTTTTCCTTAGAAATTGTAGGGTGGTATCCAAGTCCAATCTTAGAGCCATGTGGATCAGCTTCTAAAGGGACTTTGATACCTTTTTCCTCATGTCATCAACCTTTACTTCCATAATGAAATTTAGAAAGAATATTAAATCTTGGTCCATAACGCAATTGCAACTCTTGAGAAGTAGGAGGACTACTATAAAGAGCATAATCAATATTATAAGTATCACCCTACTTTATAGAGGTATAATAATCCTTCTTAGCAAAGGCGAATGATATTTTTGGAATATTCAAGTGGATTGGATCTACTTTGTATTTCATGATGTAAGACTCATTGAAGTCTAAAGATCCCTAATTGTCACCTAAACATGCATTTAGTTTAGGAGAAGAAGTAGAAGTATACTTAAGACTTTCTTCTTTAGGAGGATCTTCTATAGGGACTTTCTTCTTAGGGGAATCTTTTACAAGAGATATTATAGGAGTAGATGTCAACACATCAAAATATAATGATGAAATATAGTTCTAAAAGGTAGGTGTAACTGAGGCATGACCAGTTGTTGCCATTTAACATAAATGCATAGCATTAGGTCCAACCTTGATTGTAACTACTTGATTATTAATAATAGACTTAATAGAACCATGAAGGGTAGAAGTGACCACTCTTAAAACATGAATCCAAGGTCTACCTAAGAGGAGATTATTGTAAAGGTATCGACATAACATACAACACGGTACGAACAATGACTAGTCCTATCTTTAAGGGAAAGATAACAGTGCCCAAATCTTATTGACCAGTGTTATCAAAACCACAAATAAATAAAGATGCAAAAAGAGAACTTAAATCAACTTTGATCTTTGGAAATAGATCGAGATTGGAAATGTTGAGTGATGAACTGGTATCAATGAGAGTCTACCTACTACCCATGTTATTAACATAAACAATTATCATCAATAGATCTACTTGATTTCCCAAATTTGGAGGCAGGAGTTAGTGTGGATAAAACATAATATTCGGTAAATCCACTTGAATATGATCTATCAACGCATTCACATCCATTAGCCTAGTAGAAGGTAAAAGAATCTTTTGAAGAGCTTCCTAAAGCATACTTTGATAAACTAGGGAAATCTGAAGAAAATCCCAAAGTGAGATCTTGGTAGGAGTAACTCGAAGTTGCTCGATAAGATCATACTCACTTTGTTGCTTGACTAATGGTTTAGGTGCTTGAATAAGATCTAGTTGAGAAGGTGGTAAGGAAGCAGGTTGATTGATATTTTTCTCATTCCTTATAGTATTGTAAGTATGAGCTACTACATTATAAGTAGAAGCTTTAAATTTCCTATATCTTGTATAAAGATTTGTAGAATCGTTATTAAATGGAACACCATGAATATAATGTATCTTTAGAGAGGGACTAGATGGAGTCACATAAATGATTTGTATCTTAGGAATTTTAGGGGAAATGAAGGCTACAATCACATTTATGTACATCTCATCTTGCAAGGAATAATATTCTAAGGGTGGAGTTCATATAACAGGTTTATGAATAGGAGGAGATGCCTCTAGGAAATCATATAGGGCATCCTCTAGCATATCAAAAAATTTCTCTGATAAGACATTATCAAATGCATTGAAATTTTGAACAAAAAGATCCGACATGGGAGGTTCATGTTAGGTTCACCAAAATGTAGAGGGGATTTTCTACTTCCAAGATAGTGATATCCTCAAGAGAAAATAGATCTCAACTATCTCAATTAACACGTGGCTCAAGTGAACTAAAAATAGAGATATTTAAAATTGAACTATAAACTATGCTCAACAATAGATATAACTAAAAATTTCAAATAACTTATAGATATAGAGTGATAAAAAAATTTAGTTCATAAAAATGAAAAGGTCTAAATATACAAAATATGATACCAATCGGGTGAAGTCTTGGTCTTGGACACTAGTGCACCATGAGGATTTTTGCACAATCATGTTGTCATCTATATGGCTAGAGCCTAGAAATTTCCAGGATTTGATAGTTGAACATGTTCATCACTTACACACATGGAGACAGGGAAAATTGTTGGGGCTACATAGGGGTTTTCGTCAATCAAACCTCCACTTTGGTGTTTCCACCTCCACAGACATCCAAACAAGATTGGAATACATAAAAGGTAAAATAGATGTGTGATAGAAACAAACCCTTTTGTGGAGGAGAACCCCTATCACGATGAAAAGATGCTAGACAAGATTATATAAATATGACAATAGATGAGATTGTTTGAATGATACACAAGAGAGTGTTACCAATAGATGTGGCCCCTCTCTTGGGATGATAAGTGTCACAAGATCATGATAAAGAGGAGTCTTTTCTATTGTAATTTTCCAAGATGTGGGAGTATTTTAATAGAGTTTCATTAAGAGAGAGATACAAAGAGCTCCAATTCTAAAAGGTCCAACCATCTCTAAAAATAAGGAAGAGAATCTAGTTGTTCCTTGAACTAGATGGGAATAACCATTATAATCATATTTGGGCACTGGGACACACGCCACAAATAAACTGCATAAGGTATTCACATTTCAATCTCGTATTTTATTGGGACGTTTACATGTTGCATAGATTTCTACGTGTCGTATTTCCATCTATCCAACTTATTTTGAAATTAAAACCACAAGCTACTAATACTTCATCATTTCCATCCATGAAATCATAATCATAAAATCCTAATCATGAATTTTGTCATAAATGCGCTAAAAATGTAATACATAAGTGTGAAATTGGCATCGGGTGCAATTTTTGACAATACAATATCATAACTTTATAATCAATTGGTAAAATAAAGTGAATGCTATTAGCTAATGGGATGACAAAGGAAATTCAATAAGATAGGTGATATTATAAAATAATAGATGTATTAATTCATTGTAGAAGGTGGTGGTGGGGGTTACAAATTATATTGATTGAGGGGATAACAATAATTTTTATTTGTTTTGTGGGTTGTGAGAGAAATGGAACCTAAAACTAAGAGACCAGGGAAGGAGAGAAAATAATAGATTTCTAAGGGAAAGGACCTATAAATTTTAGTAGGAAAAAATAGAGGAAAATAATGGTGCTAAGAGAGGAAATTCTAGTATATTTTATGGCCCTTTTAGAGAAGGAGATAAAAATTCCTAAGTTGAGGTATTCGATGGTTGAAATTTGGGAACTATCAAAGAACATGGATAGAGATCCCTATGTTATAATTTTATCTTTAATGGCCTATAAATACCTAGTATCTAGGAAACTATTGAGAAACTTATGATCAAGAGCACTATTGAGCAAGTCAAGAGCAACATTTTTAGAGCTTCATTGCAACAATTCCATATCCTAACATCATGTCCAATTCTATGTGAGTTTATGTGTGTTCACATTATCATGGTTTTGTGAAGGCTAACACTTTTGTAGGTCTCCAAAGCATTCAAGAATTCAAGTAAATGAAACAAAAGCAAGATCAAGACCTTGAAGTGATGTGCATAGCTTCAATGCTTCAAGGAAACCATTGAAGGGTGGTGAGTTCTAGCACTTTGTAATTTCATCATTTCTTCCTATCCATTATCCATTTTATCATTGACATTGCCATTGTGAAAGTGGAAACACTTACACAAGGTGTCATAATCCACCTTTTAGACTCTATTATTTATAATGAATAATTATTTTTAAACTTTTATTAGTTTAATTTTATAAATAGTAAGTATGGAGAATATATGTTTTTCAAAATAATTAAATTTAGTTAGATTATAATATTATATGGTGAATAAATTAATTAAGAAATGACTAAGGTATTAGAAATTCAAAAAAATAAAATATTTATACCATCTAATAAAATATGTAGAATTAAAATATAAAATAAAAGAGAAATGAATAAATATTATAATGGTGCAGGAATACGTGGGTGAATGGGCAATCAACACCAACCAAAAACATAATTTGGTTTGCTTTCAATTTTGGTTTGTTTTAGTTTGGTCTTCTCTTGTTCTGATTTAGTGCCTAAACCTCTTAAAATTTACATTCTAGCGAGACGACAATAGAGAAAGATAAACTTCAGTGAAACATTGAGTAGCCATTGATTGTAATTATGATTGCCTGATAGACACGTATGTAAATGTGGAAGTGTAGACTTTTGAGAGTCTTGGACTAAAATTAAAATCTGAAATTTTAATTGTCTTTTTAGTTTCAAAGGCCAACGCAGGATCTTGGCAAAGAAAACAACAAATATTGGAATGTATTTTCTTTATTTTTATTCAAATGTTGATTTAAACCAAGGGAAGAGGGTGCCAGGAAATAGAGAGGTCGATAGAATGATATGGGAGAATAGTAGAGGACACAGGTAAGAATAAGAAGAAACTTGCCAAGACAAGAGAATACGAAGAGGCATCGAACCAAAGTGAGGGGGAGCCGACCAAGAAAGAGGGTGCAGTGATTAAAAGAATTCTATGTGCAGTAAGAAAGAGAAGGGGGCATAAGAGCTGAAATTAATTTTTAGATCAAAGAAATGAGACAGGTCATGCTTATAATAAGATTTTTGTAAGTAATTCATATAAAAATAAAAATGGCTAATGAAAGGTCGATAGAGAAGTGAAAGGAGGGGGTGTGTAGTAGCATAAAAGTAGATGCTCATTAAAAGCTAGAGAAAACAAAAAGGGGGATGCACTGAAGAGTTTGATGGCATACAAATTAGAGGAAAGAGGAGGTGCTCTTGAGGAAGACAACCAATGTTATACAAAAGGATGAAAAAAAATTCTGCTCTATGAGGTCTTGATATCATTGTTGACAACAATAAGAGGATGAAGAGGTGGCACGTTGGTTTGTTTTGGAGAGTTGTGTAGAGATTAGGGGCTATGCCTATGATGATGCCCCATTAGAACTATCAACAATAGAAGTGAATGATGTTAAAGGCTGCGTATATGTTGGAAGATGCCGATGAAAAGGAAATGCAAGTTTAATGTATTGTTTTGATGGATAATTTCCAATAAAATTGAGATATTGTTTTATTGTTTGTGTTGAAGAGAAAATTGGACAATATAGGAGGTTGAGGCTATTGAAAGCCAAGAAATTGTAATGTTGTAGTTAATGAAATTAAGTTTGTTTGCAATTTCTACTTCTTTGAATGGTAGAAGTGGTTTGTGAATTTCAATTTTGTTGTGTGTGAGTAGTTGCTGCAATAGAGGAGTTTTTCTTTTGCATCAATTGGTATTAGAGCAGGCAATTTTGAGCGTGCAAATAGAGCGTTGAGAGAGAGAGAGGTGGTTCACACCAGGACCTATGAGGGTTGTGTGAGCATATTTCCAATGGGGAGGTATTTCACACTTAGTGGAA
This sequence comes from Sequoia sempervirens, assembly GCA_007258455.2. Taxonomy (NCBI): domain Eukaryota; kingdom Viridiplantae; phylum Streptophyta; class Pinopsida; order Cupressales; family Cupressaceae; genus Sequoia; species Sequoia sempervirens. The sequence continues at coordinate 42,894,656 of VDFB02000363.1, forward strand.
AGCATGTGAAGAAGCTCGTGAGGGCTGTTGCACATGTGTGAGGAATCCTGGTAGCGAAAGAAGGAGCTTGAAGCAGCAATAGAATGTGTTTGCAAAGTGAGTGATTGCAGCAAGAAAAATGGGTTGGGTCATGAGGAGACCCGTACGGATACTATTTTGGGAGTAGTATTGGGATAAAGTGGAGGATGAGATGATTGAAAAGATGGGATAGATAATTTGTGAAGAAGTAAGAAAGAATGAGGTGAGGCTTGAGGAATTATGTGAAGCATTGAGGAAGATGGTTCAAGGAAAAGCAGAAAAGAGTGTTGGAAAGAGTGAGAGGAAAATGGTGAAGAACAATGAGAAGAAGAAGGTTCTCTTGAAAGAGGATAGTGAGAAGAAGAAAGAAGAAAGCAACCCAAGACAAAAAGAAGAAGATGTAGCCCCTATCGAAGAAGTTGCAATGAAGACATGTCAGGAAGAAGGCATGGAGAAAGAGAAAGAAAATAAAGAAGTGAGCATCAAAGGGGTTGCAGTAGTGGAACATGGCGAAGAAGATTTTTTCACACAATTGATTGAGAAAGAATGGATGATGAAGTCCATTGGTGTAGCAAAGAAAGTAGAGTGAGAAATTGTAGCTGATATGAAGATGAAAGATGTTGTAGCAAAGTTTGATGTTGCAGTTGCGAGTGAAGTTGAGGTAAATCATATTTGTGAAGTTATTTCATTTTTAGATGTGGTAGTAGAAGATGAGAGGAATAAAGAGTAAGAGCATGTAGTAGATGTTGCGTGGTTGTGTGTATAGTTGGTTGAAGATGTTGTGGGGTATTGGTGGAGGTGGACAGTTAGAGATGGGTTTGAACCCACAGAGGAGGAGAGGAGTGTGAAAAAAATTGGCTGAGGAGATCAGGCTTTGGTGGACATGAGCCCACGAGGGGAAATAAGAGGAAGATGTGTTGTTGGAGAGAAGTGGTGTGTGTTTCGGCATGATACTGGAAAAGGTGGAAGAAGGATTAATTTTCTACACTTGGACTGTGAAGGAGTTCGTTGTAGGTTGGTGTCAACCTGAAAGAGTGATTCTATCACTGAACTCCATTATTGTGAGCCTATGCTCACAATCTTTCTACCTGGTGTGTCTGGTGCAAGAGCACGCGAGTGAACAGGAAATCGACACCAACCAAAAACATAATTTGGTTTGCTTTCAATTTTGGTTTGTTTTAGTTTGGTCTTCTCTTGTTCTGATTCAGTGCCCAAAACTATTAAAATTTTCATTCTAGCGAGACAACAATGGAGATAGATAAACTTTAGTGGAACATTGAGCATCCATGATCCTCTACCCAATTTATTGTAGGGAATGGCTTATTCTAGAATTATGCATAATCATGATATCGGATTGGATCCTCATCATCATCAACATGATCAAGCACATTTGTCATTGCATAAAGTATTATTATTTTCAAAGAGATCCTAGAATTCTTCCTTTTGATTACTTCAAATTTATCACAACAATTGACCCAATAATCTTCAATGTTATGTCTATGCCTATAATCTTTATTTACCATTTTATGGGCCACTCCATAAGGATAAAAGCTTCCCCTATCTGAATGAGAGTAGAAGTGCAAGTGGGCCATCTCTAATTTAGAATGATGTGCACTCTAAATGGAAGGGAAAGCCTCCAAAGTACCAATTCTAAAGGGGAAACCCCCACCAACTCCTATTTTGTGCATTGACTTCAAAATAGAATAAAAGGCTGCAAGCTTCCTTGTCAATTCAAGCAACATGAACTTATCTGTAGGATACCTAGGAAGCCTATATGGTACCTTTGGAGATACATGAATTCTAATGTATGTAAATTTTGGGAATTGAATGAACCAAAATCCACATTTCTTTATTAAGTCTATTGATTCTACTAAAATCCTCATATGAAGAGCATCATGTAATGTTGTTGTTATGTACATAGCGAAGGCATCATTGACCCTTATATAGTTGGAAGTATCCAAGTGCAATTGAGGATATACATCATAAATATTGTCTTCCCCAATGGTGCCTTTAAAATTCAAACCTTTGTACTTGTAATTCCTAGCAAGCATATATACCACATAAGATGTTATGGTGAACCTCTTGGTATCCTGGACATTCCTCAACTACATATCCAAGTTGTCACTAATCATTCTAGCCCAGTGATAATTAATTCCTTTCTCAATCTCAGATATAACATAAAACATCTAGTCCTCAAATATGAAGGAATTCTCCAACCCTACCACTCTTCATAGGACGATGATCGTATCATTGTATTCTAGCTTGAGGTCACTTCTACGCAATTTTTTTGGAACTTGGAGTAGTGGGACATTGGTTTCTCAATCCAATATTTGGTCATCATCTCCAACATCTGATCAGGATCATCATGATATAACTTTGCTATTTCCAAATTTAGTTTGAATAGCTTATGGTGTGATCCAATATTAAATGCCTCAACAATTGCCTCCACTGTCAAGTTCTCCATACTTCTCCCTTGAAGCCCAATTATCTTTTTGTTATCATAGTCATAATGTTTGGTACATTCAATTATCAATTCGAGGCACTACACTAAAGGTGGAAACCTAGTAGTTTGTTCTAATCATGTATCCATTAGTCTCTTGGTGAAAGGAGTAGGAGCATAGAAATACATCCTCTACTTGAATTCCTCATAATCCACATGACACATATTTGTGTCTCCCACTTTTTTCCAACATGAGATAATATTTGACTTTGGGAGTCTGTCCTTGAAGTCTCAAAACACATATGAAACATGTAATTAATTCCAAATCATCCTTAAAATCATAGAAATTAAGTTACAAATGCTTAAAATCAAGTTCAAAGCACATTTCAATTTTTCAAGCATTTCACAGATTTTGATTGTCAAGGGATTTCAAATAATTTGACCCCTCATGAATTCCATGAAGAAGGAATCCTCAGGCTTTCCATAAGTAAGCAAATTCCATGAAGAGTAACACTTAGTCAAATTTGAAATGGTTAATCACAAATTATCTTCAAAAGCCATATACTTCAAATGATAAACCTTCAAAATCATGTTTACGTACATATTGAGCTTTCAGAGACCTCAAGGACTTTAGGTGCTAGAAAATTTTGGTGAATTGGGACCTAGGATGATTCCACGAAGAGGGGTCTCTTGGGTTATTCTCGATTATGCAGATTTTGTGAAGGAAGAAAATAAATAAATCCAAAATAATCTAAGTCCTCTTTTATTGATAGAACATGGATTTTGAACATCAAAGACTCAATCAATCACATGCAATTCACCACAATGCATTATATCACTTAGTAAAATGGGAGTCTCAAAAACCTCAGGAAATCTATGCATAGACAGATTCTATGAAATCCAAAGGCTTGGGGAATCTATGGTAGAGTGAGTTTAGTGAGGGATAAACATTCAAGTTTTCTATAGACCTAAGGATTACGTGAAAGGCTAGTCTTCAAGTTTTCTGTGAAAGAATAGATTACACAAAAAGAAAACAAAACAATCTTAAACTCTTTAGCTCATAAAGGATTATCATTGAATAGTTTTTATCAGATATTAGGATTCAATTTGAAATTTCATAATGATACTAGCAATTTGAATCAAATTCAAGTCAAAATCTATGAACACACTAATAAACTACTCAAAATTTTAACCATAGTTTTCGTGATAAAACAATTTAGGGATTTCCCTACAAATATAGTTATCAATCTTACATTCACAAACCCTCATGACCATTTCATTCTAATATGCCTTAATTCATGCAATAAAACCCAAAATGCATTATCAACAGATCAAAAACTCAAATTCCTAAGTTCATAACGATATGCACTGATACCCTAATTTTGATTTTCCAACTTTGAATAAACATGAAAATAAAAAAAATGAGATTCAAAGCAAGAATTCAATCAATCCAATCAACAAAATCAATGCAATGACAAAAGTTTGCAAAAGAAATCATAATAAAATCTAGATCCAACTACAATTCAAAATAATACTAGCTTAAAGCATGAAAAGCGATTTGAGTTGTAGTCATAGGGAAATAAGTAATTAAAAATTTGACCATTCCTGCTCATAAAATCAAAGAAAAGGGCCAAAAAAATTACCTTGCAATCCAAATAGAGGCAATGAGGCACATGACACACACCAAGAAACCCTAATCAACTGACTAACAAAATCCACCAGCTAAAAAACACTCAAATCTAATCTTTCAAATCGCTCAAGCACTCGAATGCACTCCACAAACACAATATCTCAAAATGACAAGTGAATAATGACACAAATCACACCATAGATCCTCTTAAAAACTTGCATTAATAATCACTAGCAAAAATGCAGAGACTCATAAATACCCTAACAAGAAACTTAAAAAAAGCTTAGGAAAATCACCCAGCCATGGATTTGAGGAATCCGATAGGACGTGGATTTAGCGAAAAAGGAAACCTCATGGAATCCAAGTGATGAAGGATTTAGCGAGCTAGAACACTTCAAGTAATCCATCGAGGAACAGATTTAACGATCACTATAACCTCATGTAATCCAGCTCTAGGTGGATTTAGCAAAAATCAAGGACTTCGGGGAATCCAACCTTAGGTGGATTCCACGAGACTCTCTCATACTTATCCAAATTGATGCCAAAATGAAATTTACAAAAAACTAATGGCATCAAGGATAATCAAGATCAAAATGTTGCAAAATAAACACACCTAAAGTGCAAATGCGATCATCAAAAGTTCAAGGGCGAATTGAATCAAAATTTCAAAAAACCTATCCCTTAAGGGGAGAAGGTGAGACCTAAAGAAAAAACAAGAAAGAAAAAGCAAGAAAGAGGGTCCCCACCTCTGATGGGGAATGTGTGCGAAAATAACACAACTCTAGACATGGAAAATGTATTGATTGACATTGCACATTTGATCCTGATTACTAACACCATTTTCATCCTAAATCATCCTTCAGTCTAACCATTTAATCGAATACCCTTATTTGATTAAATTCATCAATTTTCCATCTCTTAATTAAATAAATAATCTTATCTAATTAAGTCTTTCTCTCTTGCTAATTAAATTAATCAATCTGATCTAATTAACCCTACGTCCATATTTAATTAAATAATTCATTTTATTTGATTAAATCTCTAAAGTCTATTAAATTAAATAAATTGAACCTTGTTTAATTTAAGCTAACATTCATCTTCTTTAGTTAAATAAAAACAAATTATTTATTTAACTAAGTCTAAAATCACATTCCCCTCATTTTGATTTAAATAAATCCATATATCTAAGTCAAAATTGTCACATCTCCTAAATCTCTCATTAAATTAATTGATCATGATTAATTTAATCCTAATGCAAGTCCCATCCTCTAGCTTTTGCCACTTGCACATGAAAATAGATTTAATTCATTTATTAAATCTCTATTTTCTATCAAATGGCATAATGGAGGAATATTCTCTGAATTTAAATTCAAAATCCAAGTGGACTTTGTCCTTCCAACAAGGCATTTACATCACCTAATAAGTCCTTTTTTTCTTGAACCAAGTGACATTTAAGGCATTTCATTTCCCTCTTACATGTCATTTCAACAATTTCAAATATCACCTAATTTCATTTATGGGCGCATTCATCCAAATGTGCACATCCTTCATCCATTCTCCTTTTGGAAAGTGGCACCTTGCCATTGGTTGAATGTTAGTCCCACATTGCTTGATTTTGGGCATCTCTCCATCTCATCATTCTATAAATAAGAGGCTTCATTCCTCATTCTATCATCCACAACTTGAGTAAACTTACTATACTCAAATTCATAGCAATCTCCATTCATCTTATTGATTTTTATAGCTAGGTTATGCAGATTTTATCTTGGAGCACATTGGAAGCATTCATCAAGTGGATCACTCTTCATCAAGCATCTACATTGCATCATTGGAATTGGGAAAGGGTCAATTTTCACATCAAATTGGCACCAATTCCCTCAAGAGATTAAGAGTTTGCTTTGCATTAGAATAGGATTTGATATCTTTGGTTTATGTTTGTTGTGTTCTTCATTTCATTCCTTTTCCTTTGCAATTCAAATAGATTTCTTGAGGAATCATGATACTAACCTTGCATTTGATCTAATATAGTGTTTGTCTCTCATGTTTGTGCAGGTTGGGAATCTTGGTTCACATTTTGGCGCTAGAAGGAGGGCTAACTAGAAGTTCTAATCACATTTTTCCATCAAATTTCATGCTTCTTTTTTAGTTTTTTGGTCTACAGGAAAATCCACTGCTGGAACATTAGTGTTGCAGTTTAGGACTGCTGGGAATCCAGCATTGCTATATTGCACTACTGCAAACTCTAAACTTCGACGCCCTCTGTTTCCCACCCAAGATTCAAAATTTTAAAGTGCACCACTGTGTCTTTCTGGCCGCTGGAATCTTCCCAAACTTCAAATTGCACTGCTGGTTCAAATAGTGATGCCTTCATGCTCACTGGCTTGGCTGCAGAATGACGTTGACTGGTAAGTGACACTATACTGCACCGCTGAGTCTTTCAAACTCCGATGCCTTCATGGGTTCCACCACTGGAGGGAAGTAAAAAGTGAAAATTAGTTTATGACACGTGCTTTTTAAAAAAACTCTGATCATTTGACCTATTTTATGATTTCCTAACCTTTGTTGTTGCAGAATTTGACTAGTTTTCTTATAGGTTGGTTGTCTTAAAGGCGAAGAAGGAGAGAAGCATGATGATTTCATTTCATGATAACAAGTGTTTTTGAACACTTTAAGTGTTTGTTAACACTCTTGGAGGATTCACGATTCCTCTTAAAAGAAAATTTGTTATCCTCCATGCTTAGGACCTACTAGTTTTCCTTTGGGTTATAAAATGAACACTTCAATTTCTTGACACAAAGAGGCTTAAAATGAACTTTAGGACACAAATTTACTAAATTTGGTTTTGGGACTTAAATATTGAACAAAGCAAACTATCACTTTTCCTTTGGTGCTTAAAAAGAAGTCATTAATGCTTTGTGGATTAGAAAGAAACATGTGTCACTTTGTTTTGTAATTGCTTACTCAAATTAACACCATTGAAAAGACGTATGTGCTTCTCTTGCACCTCATGGCGATCTTGAGAATCAAAAGTATTTTTGGTGGTCTTAGGGTGGGATAAAGTAGTTACCTCCAAATTTCATTTTGGGATTAAAATTGAACAACAAACTTTGCAAGTGTGAGTGGAACCTATTGCATGTGTTCTCCCTTTGTTTCTAAATGAAGGTTGATCGAACTATGAATATGTTTGCTCGTTATTGTTTATCTTAGAGGGCCTGCCTTGTGGGAAAAAGTACTCACCCAAGGGAATGACACAATTGGTAATACTCTAAAGCCAAGAATATTTCCAGCTGGGATATAAAAGTGGGTACTGGAACAAAGGCTAGTATCACGCGGTTGGCTCTGATGAGAAGGGAAGCAATGGTCTATTGCCTTGATGGGTCAACTCCTACGAATGGAAAGTCTGAATTAAAACCCTTGTTTTAGAAAGTCCAAAATCCCTATCTATTTGTTGATGCAAGAACAGTCGTTCTGAAGCCACCCCACACTTTTACGGTTTTTAGCAGAAATGGAAATTATGCCATGGGAGTTTCATGGGTACTGATGCTTGGCTGCCCCAAGAAGTGAGTGTTGTGGAGGGGAGCCAGTGGGGTCAAGCATCTAACCATTCACTAAAAATAAGCGTAGCTAGACTTGTCCAAGTGGGGACTCAACAAATATAGTCTTTCATATCCATAGGATTGTACTTGTTCTTGGTTAAAAACATATTGCTTGATTGAAAACATTGGAGAAACAAACATTTAACATGAACATCAAACTTCAAAACCCTTTAGGAGAAGCAAATATCCTTCAATGAATTCACATGCCCTTGCTTTCCCTAGGGATTCATATCCTTAGAGGTTTCTAGGCACTTGAATTTCATCTCAATTTTCCCCTACTAAAGTAAAAATTAGGTAACTCTTGCTTTGATTTCCTTGATTTCCACATAATATACTTTGTGGGATGAGAAGAAATTAAAACATTAGACATTTAGTTTCAAGACCTAATCAAGAAGTGTGTTTGTGGTAAAATGAAATCATTAAGCAAAGACTAAAAAATTGAATCCCACACATGTGTTCCAAATGATTTCACGCAAGATCAAGATCAAGAAACCAAAGATAAAAGCTCTCAGTATAAAAGATCACCAAAATCACCTCTCAACGCTATATGAATTTAGACGAATATTTCTTTTTAACTTTTACAAAAAAGCTTCATGAAACAATCCTGGTTTGTATTCATTTTATTATTGTCAAAATCCCAATCTTTTTAGAGAGTTTGAGCATCTTGTTTAGAGAAAAGCATGTTCTTCAAAACCGAGGTCTAGTAAACAAGTTTCTTTTTTAGGAAAACATAGGATCAAAATCAAATCTCCATCCATCTTTAAACATCAAAACCAAAATCATCTCATCATCAACTCTTTGAAAATCTTGAAAAATCTTTCATGTTAAACTTTGGGAAATTCATTTGAAACTAATCCAAAATCATCTTGTTTGATTAGATGTGTGTAGATGCATCCTTCTCCACATATTTAGTAAAATTATCAAACCTTGTGGACAAATTTATCCCTTGATAACATCCAACATCTTGGGATTTAGGAGTTCATTATCCAAAATAAAAAATCAAACCAATTAAAATCATGTTGTTTGGATAAGTGTGCTCAGATGAATCCTTATTCTCACACCTAGAAAAATTAGCATCCTTTGAACAAAATCTGCTCTAGGAGAACATCCAACCTCTTAGAGTTTATGACTTCACCATCAAAATCAAAATACAAATCAAAGCAAATCCCAAAGCAAAATCAAGTCCTAAAGTTTAACATACCCTTCAATATTTTCTCAAAGAGTTCCAAATCATTCATCAAACATCCATATTACATTTCATATCATTATCACCTTTTAATCTTTAAATCATCCTAAACATTTCTCCTTTGTACCTAAAGATATATCATTCTAAATAATTAGAGGTTCATCTCTTATATTCTTGAAAAATTGATCCCTATTTTATGGTGCAAACTAGATCTCAATACAAGAAGAACATGGAAGCCAACAAAGAAACATCTACCTCAAGTGATCTCAATCAAATGAACACTGACATGAATCTTGTTGGATCGAGCAATCCTACAAACAATCTTTCACTCCCTCAAGACCATCAAGAGGATGGACAAGTGGAAAACCTCACAAAAAACCCTCATGGTATGACCCAAGATGAGATCAATGAGATGGTTCAAAATCCTAAAAATCATAGGATTGTTAACATCATGATGAAACTCCATCCTCAACAATACATGCTCGAACTATTGAAATGAGGGACTAAAACCCCTTCCGACTATGACATGAGAACTATTGTGGAACCACCTTCAACATCATTCACACTTCCCATATCATCCACACCCCCCATCACATCAACATCCCAAATTCAAAATATCACTCAAAACATCCCGCAAATCACATCATCAATTACTCCAAATCAACTGATAGTTAACAAAGGGAGTGCATTTCTCAATGCATTACAGACACACCCTCTTGTAAACAATCAAGATTTGGATGCAAATACTATCTTGGGTCAAACCATCCCCCAAAATCCATCACATCCATATGTCCCCCTCACCTTTCATAATGACCTATCATCATCATCATTTAATGCAACACCGCAAACCTCTCTCCCCATGACCTCACAAGGAGAAGGTGACCTATTTGGACCAGGGGGAATTTTCGACCCAGCATCATCATCATTTCCTCAAGGGAGCTTACCACTCACTTTCCCACCACTCCCACCCTTGCCATTAACATTCGTCTCACCTTTTCATTTAGGGCTACCACCAATTCTTCCACTCATTCAAAATCCTATCCCAACCATCAATCAGGGCATCATACCAAATCCTCCTCTCTTTCCATTAGTATCGCAACAACAGATGGAAACCATCACCATATCACAAACAAACAACACATCATCTATCATCCTTCAAAATATGGTCTCTCAAGGACCAAGCATATCAATTGCACTATCAACTCCAATGATGCCTCTCATCACTACAACAAGAACCATTCCAAATCCACGTCCACCACCATTGCCACCAACCTTGAACACATCAAACCAATACGGTATTGTGCTACAAGTAGCTCAACAAGTTGCCTATCAAAAGGCACTCTAGCAAGTGCAAAAACAACTAGCTACTCAACAAGTCGCTCAAGCTGCACTAGCTGCTTAGCAAGCCGCTCAAGTCACACAAGCTACTCAAGCAGCCCAAGCCACATTACAAGTGCAACAAGCATAGCAGGATACACAAGCCCAAGCCACATTACAAGTGCAACAAGCATAGCAGGCTACACAAGCTCAAGCCTTATTACAACAACAAGCTTAGGCTCAAGCTCAAGCACAAGCTCAAGCACAAGCTTAGTCTCAAGCTCAGGCCCAAGCTCAAGTGCATGCTCAAGCCCAAGCCCAATTCAAGCACAACAAGCACAAGCACAAGCACAATATCTTGCACAACAACAAGCAACACAACATCAATCATATCAACAAGCACTAAAGCAATATCAAGAACAACAGGAAGCAACCCAATTGGATGCTCAAAAATAAGCATTGTTGGCTACACAACAACAACAAGCTCAACAACAGGCTTTAATAGCACAACAACAACATGACCAACAAAAAGCATTGTTGGTACAACAACAATTACAAGCATACTTAGCTCAACAAAATATGCAAACACCATCCATTAACACACCAACCAATCCACCCATCCCACCAACAATTGAACCACCTCAAAACACTTTCATTCCACCCCTTGATCGACAAAATGATGTAACGACACAAATCAAGTTGCTCTCTCAACAAGTGCTTGATCTTCAGTTAGGGTGAACAACGAAAACACCCAACAACTTGTGTCCTTATCCATTCAATAGGAGCCTTGTAATGTAACCATTCCTAAAGGGATTTGAGATCCCCAAGTTTGACAAATACCGTGGGATGGGGAACCCTGAAGATCACATCAGGGAGTTCCAGGTCATTGCATGGAAGTCACGTATGATGATACCCATGTAATGTGGTTGTTTCCTAGAAGTTTGGTAGGCCAAGAAATGGATTAGTTCTCTCACCTCCCTCCAGGCATCAAAAAGTTCCAAGAAATCATAGATGCATTCATCAAAAATTATGCATTCAATATTGTGATGGATGTTAGTCTAGAGGAATTATTAGCTTTGAAACAAGGAAAGAATGAATCATTTTCCTCATTCCTACAATGATGGTGATCCAAGGCCAATTGGAGCAAATGGGCCATGCCGGAAGAACAAGTGTGCACTATCATATCCAACCTCAATGGCGGCTTGGATTTCTATCTCAAAGTCCAAGGGATCACCACATATGATCAGTTGATCTCCAAGGTGCTCTACATTGAATGAGCCCTTGCTACACAACCAACAACACAAACATATCCTAATCAGCAAAGCAATTGCCCATCTTCAAGCTATAATGACAAACCTCGCACATGGGAAAGACACAAAATCATTACCAATGATGGTGTTGTCGACACCAAAGTTGTCATCAGTGCATCTCGACAAAACACACCTGCACCGCAACAACAACCTCAAAATCACCATCAAGACAATCACCAAGTGAACATAGTAACTCAATAGCCAAACAATCAGACCATCAATAATGTCAATAATCAAAGGGGGGCACCCTAGTGAAACAAGAACTCCCCCAAGCGGAAGTACACTTCCCTTGGCAAACCCCTCGAGGTTATCATGAAGACATTGATAAACAAAAAACTCATCAAGGCTCCCACCTATGAGAATTATCATGAATCAGATGTGAAACCACCCTGGTACAACGAAAACCAACTTTGTGACTTTCATAAAATCAAAGGACATACCACTAACAACTACATGAGGTTGAAGAACCTAGTCCAAGACTTCATTGATCAAAAGTTCATAAACGTGGAGCAGCCAGTAGGAAATCAGAACCTCAAAATATACACGAATCTGATGCCAAACCATAACAAAAAAGGAAACAATAACAATGAAAAGGAGAAGGGAACATTCAAAATCATCAATCATGTATACGACCATGTCGTTGCATCCTTGGATGAGTATTGTGCCACTATCACTATCAAAGGATCCCACGCTAATTGTGGAGTCACTAGAAGAGGTGGAAAAATTACCATTGCAGGATCATCTCAGCCAAACAAAGCATCCAATTCCAACCCAAGAACTCACTCCAATGGTTACAATGTCCTTGATCAGTTAAAAATAACCCCAACACAAATCTCCATCATGGAGTTGTTAAAAATTTCATCTTCCCACAAGAAAATCCTTGTGGAAGCATTGGCTTCATCAACCATCCTTGCAGATCTTGATGCAGAACAATTCCAAGCTATGGTAAGAAATATCATCACTCTGAATCTCCTTACATTCTTTGACCAATATTTTCTTGCTCAACCATCTCACAACCGTGCACTCCATTTAGAGATCCTAGTGTTGAAAAATAAAGTCAAGAGAGTCTTGGTGGATGGAGGTGCAGGCTTGAATATTTGTTCCCTCAAGCTCATTAAGAACCTGAAAATATCATAGGATTCCATCGACAAAGGCAAAGGTATTACAATCAGAGCATATGATGATCAAGAAAGAGTGTCCCAAGGTAGAATCCAAATCCCTATTCAAGTAGGGCCAGCTATCATGGAAACTAGCTGTTAAGTCCTGGACCTCGACTTGCCTTATAACATTCTCTTGGGACATTCGTGGATCCATGCAATGCAAGAAGTAGCATCAACCTTCCATCAATGCTTCAAATTCACATATGAAGGACAAGCGGTCACCATCCATGGAGATCCTGAACCATTCTCCTACTGCAAGAACCTAGAGGCAAAATACTACAAAATCCCTCAAGTGCCTAAAAATGATGAAGTTCCATCAACACCATACATTGATGCAATCACTCTTGCTTCCACTTTTGTGATAGAGACACCCTCCACTCTCGCCATCTGGACCATCTCTGATATCAAAGTCATCATCTAGGACAATGGTTGCAGAAACTATATGATTCCCAAAAATGCTTTTGTGATAGGAGAGTTACCACAATCTCCTAGATCACAAGGACGTTTGCAATCAAATGAAGCCTCCACATCCCAAACACCCACTGAAGGATATTCTAACTTCAGAATTTGGGGAGATCTTGACCGAGAAGTCATAGAGGAGGACCCATCCTATCTCTTATACAAAGACAATAGACTGACAACCGATCTACCAATGGATCATAGCATCAAAGGTTTGCAAATGATGTTTGCAATGGGCTATGATAGAAACTAGAAATTGGGGAGAAAGGACAATGGGATTCTAATACCCATCATTTAGGAGACACGAATATGAAATCTTGGCCTTGGATGTACCCCTTCAAGTATAACCATACATGGCCGAAGTCCTCTAGTTAGAAATGTCAATAATCCTCCTCAACAATCAGCAGTCAAACTTCGCTTACTTGTATCTATAGGCCAAGTCATAGACAACTTCACATTTGACATAACTGATGTCTGCAGTAGTAGTGATGATGAGGATCCCATAACCAACCTACCCATTCTCTTCAAGGACACCACCCTTCTCATGATTAGTACTATGTCATTTGAGCCCACTGACCATCAAAACCATGAAATTTGTCTAGTCTACCCACAACTCATTGATTACAACCAACGAGGACCACCAATTCTTGACACATTCAAAAATGATGAGGTGCTTTCAGAATTCATGGGACTACGGGATAATATTTTGTGTGGGTATCTCAAATTAGGATTCATCATCGAGTTGGATACACATGCATACTATGGGAAAACAATTGAATCCCTCATTCACAAAAGTGAAAATTTGAGAATAATCTCTAGGTCCTTGAGTGAAAACCACATTGTGGCACTCTCCGACCCGAAAAAAGTAAAAAGAAAGGACACATCCAACAGTGAAAACCTCTCTGAGGTGCCCGTGGATGGGGGATTCAATCTTCCTCTCAGAGCTCTTGATTAGGAAAAATTAGGGGTTCTAAACGAAAAGTGTAATCCAGTCAACCTAGGAATAGAGCAGACACCACACATCACATTCTATGCAGAGTCATTACTATAAGAGGAACAAGAACTCCTAGCAGCCTTCTTGAGTGAAAGACAAGTTAATTTTACATGGAGCTATGCAGACATGCCAGGGCTTGATCCAAAAATTGTAGTTCATCACTTAGCAGTCTACTCTGAAGCAAAACCTGTTAGACAAAAGCTTAGAAAAATGCACCCTCAGATCACCGTGATAGTCAAAATGGAATTGAAGAAGCTACTAGATGTAGGATTCATTCGAACAATCGACTATCTAGAATGGGTGTCAAACTTGGTTCTTGTCTCAAAACCCAATTGAGGCATCAAAATCTATATAGATTTCAAGGATTTAAACAAAGCATGTCCAAAAGATGATTTCATGTTGCCCAACATTGACATGATTGTGGACATGATGACAAGACACAAAATGATTTCCTTGATGGATAGTTTCTCGGGATACAACTAGATAGCGATTGCTAAAGAAGATTAACACAAAATGGCCTTCACTTGTCCATGGGGGACTTACTACTGGAATATGATGCCATTCGGCTTGAAGAATGCATGAGCAACATACCAAAGAGCCATGATGTTAATCTTTCATGACATGATCCATAAAAATTTCAAAGATTATGTCGATGACATACTAGCCAAATCCAGAAAGAGGAAGGATCACATAGAAACCTTAAGTGCCATTTTTGGCAGGCTGGAGGAATACAAGGTTTGATTAAATCCAAAGAAATGTGTCTTCGACATACAATCAGGAAATTTGCTAGGATACATAGTGTCAATGAGAGGCATTGAGGTAGACCATGTCAAGGTAAAAGCAATCCTTGAGATGGAGGCACCAAAAACATTGAAACAATTGAGAGGCATCCAAGGCAGGCTTCAGTCCATCCCAAAGATTCATAGCACAATTGGCAGATAAAAAAATCCCTTATTCTCACATACTTCACAAGGGAGTAGTGTACAAGTGGGATGACAAGTGTGAAGAAGCCTTTAATAAAATCAAAGAATATTTACTTACACTGCCAGTACTCATGCCACCGATCCCAAGAAAGCCATTAATTCTCTATGTTTCAGTAACAATAGCAGCCCCTGGTGCTCTTCTAGCTTAGCACGATGAAAATGGGACAGAAAGGGCCATATATTACATCAGCCACACAATGGTTGGGCATGAGTTAAATTACTCATTCATTGAGAAAGCATGTCTAGCAGTAGTGTTTGTGTCACAAAAAATTAGACACTACATGTTGGCACACAAAATAAACTCATCACCAAAATTGACCCCCTCAAGTACTTACTATCAAAGGAAATGCTCACCAGAAGGATGGCTAATAGGTCATGACTCTGTCAGAATATGAAATAGAGTATGTGGAACAAAAAGCAATCAAAGGTCAGGTAATTGCAAACTAGCTTGTAGAAGCACTTATGTATTCAAAAAATCCACTCATCTTAGAGTTTCCAGACAAATGCATCTTCAATCTAAACATAGTTGACTACCAAAAACTTTACGTTGATGGCTCATACACACAACATGGATCAAGATTTTGTGTCTTCTTTATCACCCCATAGGGGGACTACATACCTAGATCATACAAATTGGAATTCCCCTACACTAACAACATTGTGGAATACGGGGCTTTAACTATAGGTCTTAGAATAGCAATGCAGTGGCACATCATGACCCTCAAAGTATACGAAGACTCCCAGTTGATAATAAATCAAGTGAATGGTGAATACCAGACAAAGGATGATAAACTAACTCCATACAAAAAGTTGGTAGAAAGCCTTAAAGAAACATTCATTAATATCACATTTGAGCAAATTCCTAGAGCAAACAACAAAGCAGCAAACACCATGGCAATGATTGGATCCCTACTAGACATCCCTTGCAACGTCCCAAGACATGAATTCTTGGTAGGGAAGCTTCTCATGCCTACATTTGAGGTACCAGAATCATAATTTGTGTGTGAAATCATTGGTCTCGGTGATCCCTGGTACCATGACATTTATACCTACCTATGAATAGGTGTCCTACCTACTAACTTACCCTCAAGCCTAACAAGAAATTTTGTCAAGAAATCATCCTGATTTGTCATATTAGGAAATACCCTTTACCGTAGGAGCATAGAAGGAACCTTATTACATTGTTTAAACACTGAAGAGGCATTGACCACTTTAACTGAAGTACATAATGGTTTTTTTGGTTCACACTTGAGTGGAATAATCCTAGCCAAGAAATTGCTAAGGATGGGTATTATTGGCCTACAATGGAAAGAGAAGCACATGACTACGTGAAAAGCTACCTACAATGTCAGCAACATGGGGACCCCATCCATGCTCCAGCTCAAGAACTCCATCCTATTGTCACACCATGGCCTTTGTCACAGTGGGGAATCAATCTCATTGGAAAGATAACTCCCACCTCATCTAACAGCCACAATTTCATCATAACTGCCACTGAATACTTCACCAAGTGGGTGGAAGCCATCCCCATGACATACATCACTGGAAAGTAGATATCTAAGTTTATCCTAAACTATCTCATATGTCGATATGGTGCTCACCAAGCCATTATCACAGATAATGTGACACCCTTCAAGAATCAAGAGGTTTGTGATCTATGTGAAAAATTCAACATCGCTTCTCCACCCTGTACTATCCCCAAGGCAATGGCCAAGAAAAATCTACCAATAAAACCATTCTAAAAATCCCCAAAATGGTAGTCAATGACATAGGTCGTGACTGACATCTATAGCTAAATCCCACCTTCTAGGCCTATTGAACCAGCATTCGCACACCCACTGGGGCCACTCCCTTCTCCCTGGTCTAGGGATCAAAGGCAGTATTACCCATTGAGATTGAGCTCCCGTCATTGAGAATATCTCTAAAAAACCTCATCACGGATGAAGAATACTGAGTATTAAGACTGAATGAGCTGGAGCTACTAGATGAGCGGCGTATACATGCTTTAAATCATTTACAAGTCTATCAAAATAGACTTAAGAGGAGCTATAACAAGAAGATCAAAAGTAGGACTTTCCAAGTCGAAGAACTTGTCCTAAAGGAAAATTAGAAGAATGTCCCAAATCCAAACAACAAAGAAAAATTTGAATCCAATTTGGTGGGACCATTTGTTATCACAATGAGTTATAAGTCAGGGGCATATAAGTTATCAACACTTGAAGGGGAACCTCTACGAGAGCCTATGAATAGCTCCCATCTAAAAAAAAATTATGCCTAATCTTTCAAGGTATAGAACTAAAAAATAAAAAAAATAAGAAAAAGTCCTAAAAAAATGGTCACCTTGATGAAAACTTGGCAATAGGTGTCTTGGTGACAACATAAAAAAAAAATCATCAAAAAAGCAAAAAATCCAAAAAAATCAAAAAAATTATTAAAAACAGTAAAGAGAAAAAATTGCCCTCTGGTGAAAACCACTTCCATGACACTTTGGGCAAGTACCTTGGTGAAAACTTAGCAAACAAGTGCCTTGTGTAAATAATCACTGTCCACCCACTAGGATCTTCACGACTCATTCAACATCATCCACCCATCAAGCTTCCATCATCTACCGCATTCCATATCTCTATCCATCACCCATCCATTTGACATTTGCATCATAGCTTGGACATATGTTCATGTCACGATCCCTCCTAGTACTACTCAACCCATTACCAAGGTCAGTTTGTCCTTCCTTTATCGGAGTAGACTATTGCATCACACTAGGGGCATGTTCTCATCATATCAGATTCATGTATATTCTTGAAGTCCTTAAATTAGAAAATCCAAAAACATAAAAAAAATCCAAAAAATCCAAAAACATTCACAAAATCAAAAAATCCAAAAACATTCACAAAATTAGAAAATCTAAAAACATCAGAAAATCAAAAATTCCAAAAACATATCAAAATCCAAAAAAAAGTCAAAAAGTCAGTCAGAAAAATTAAAAAAAAGAGTCATCTTGTCGAACTACAAGTCTCTGAGCCTTGAATGTAGGAAAGGTTGATCTTTGATCATCCCCCGAGACACTTAGGTCAGTCCTTTAGGAGTCTACAATAATAAATTGGAAGTCCATCTGTTCATATCTCATCAATAATCAAGTTTGTGTTAGTCAAACTATGTGGTCTCTATGTGTATAACGTAGGCAAGGCTAATCTATTGATCATCCCCTGAGGCCCCTAGGATAGGTCCTTAGGTTAGTCTCTTGGTCAAAATCTCAAAAAAATCCAAAACATTTGAAAATCAAAAAAATCAAAACATTTAAAATCTTGAAAAATACCAAAAATAGCGTCAAAACATTTCAAAAACATCAAAAACATCCAAATATTTGAAAAAATCCATCTATCCCATCTCACCTTCACCCCCAATAAACATCACTCCCACTAAATCAATCATCATCCCCAACCTTTGGTGAAACAATTGGAAACAAGTCTAGTAGGTTAAAAATGAAAACCTTAAACGTCAAGGTCTAAGGTTTAGGTCAGTACATAAACAAGTTGGTCAACTCTTCGTATCAATAGCCTATCACCCAATCAGTCCCAAATCAATCATCTGCTAACATCATGTCCTAGGATGCATCCTTCCTACAATGGGCATTTTTTATTAGAAAGAACACTTTGGATAAACAAAATGACGTGCCACCATCCACTAACATGTCCTAGGATGTATCCTTCCTACAATGGGCATTATCTTTTGGCAATAGTTTCGGTTCTTATCCTTTAAGAACACATTTCCTTTTGGTTAGTGGTATTGAAGAACATTAGCTTGTTTGTTTACTTTATCTTTGTCTTTTTGACTTATCTCTTTGCGCTCACTTCAATGACCTCTCGGTGATGTCCCAAACAAAGGGATTTAGAGAGATATTATTGGAGAAGCTAACACTATCTTTTATCTGTTGTGCTTGTTGGATATCTTTGTAATATAACCTTGGTCATGCATGCTTTATTTAGGTGTAGGGAGGATGTTTTAAATGTCTTGTTGACCACATAGGAAGGATTGCTTTTCTATGTTTTGGTTTGAGATTTTTCAAATATCTAAACTACATTTTGGGATAAGGTTATGTATGCCAGGTGTGAATAGAAATACTCCTATTTGATTATCGAGTCAAATTCCATCGCACTAGGCACAATGCCATCCTAGTTTTTTATACCTTGATGCATCGTACCTATGTGTATTATCAAAAAATAAGGTAATTGGTCCTTTGAAAATCCCAACTCCTCAGTATGTAATGTGATCTTCATCTTCATCGGCTCATGTCTTGTTGGAATCTCTTAATTTCTTCTATCATCTTTCACGCTAACATTGTACCATGATAGTTAATCGTGAACTTATTGCATCCATCCTGCATACACCAATCATCAACATAGTGCATATCATATCATATAACATCTCACATGCATCTTCATAATATAGATTTATAAACCATGCATTTGCATTTCATCCATTGTATAGACATCGCTATATTGTACATCTCACATGCATTACAATATCTTTTTAAGTTGTTTAGGATAATATAGATCGGTTATTCTAAGCATCTTAAAAACATCTCATTTGCATACCATCATAATCATTAATACATACACATTATCCATCATCATAAGGTGCATCCATTTTATGCATCATACATAAGCATAACCATCATAACCATCCATCATATTAAAGTCCACTTCACACATAACATCCATTGATCCTATAAAACATATCATAACTACATCCATTAGAACATCTATCATATATCATTATCATAGTGCATAACAATAAACATCATCATCATCATACATTAGGGGCATAATATGGATCTACATATCATAAACATCCTACATATATCATAAAAAAGTGCATAAAAAGATAAACATCACGCATCATTATATAGAACATCACATATACACAAATCATAAGCATCATAAAGCATCATAGGCACCATATAAGCATCATATAAATAGCATTATCATTTTGCATCACATATAGAAATAGAAATCATCTGTAGCACATAAATTAAACATAGGACACAACATATCACATCAAAATAATCATCTCATATATCATCAATATACCGTCATGGTACAAAAAAATTAGATCACTATACATGTGTATGTCAATAAGTACAAAAGGCCCATCAGACTATAAAAAATGAGCCCATAGGGCACAAAAAGAGTCCTATCTCTGATCAAAAAATTGAAGGCCTAGCCCTCCTAGCTACTGCTAGCACCACTTGCTCTATCCCCATGGCCCTTTGCAGGTTTGTGACTGGTCCTCTGAGAAAAATCAGGAGCTCAAGCTGCTCTCGGCATGGCCTGATGATAGTGCATCCTATAATAATCTACCTCCTGAACGACATCCTTGTATGACTGAAGCGATATTGTGCTACGAGAGGATGAGGCAGCCATTCTCTCTAACTATTGTCTATGGCCCATCTCCACTGCCACCTGGAGCTCTGTGGACTATATTTTTAAAGTGGTCTGATCTCTCTCAACCCTGGCCTGATCCCTCTCTGCTATCAATACTTGAATCTGAGCCTATAACTATAATATCTACCCATCCCGAAGATTTGGCTATCCTGCTGGTTGCATTGGCAGAGGCTGCACGTGGGGTTGATCCTCACCTCTGTCTTTGGGAGGTATGGCAACCCGATTCTGATGCCCATCATGTCTGTCATCCTGTCTCTGGTCCTAGTCCTATATCAGGACATCTTGGTGAGGTTGATCATCCCGACCCCTCACGGGCTAGTCCTACATTGGCTGTTGTGGACCGCCGCCTCCTCATCCTCGTCCTATTCTTGTCCCCTACCTCTCACTCTCTGTCGAGCATATGGTGTGCCTAGGATTGTCAATCTCAAAGGTGGCTTGAACCAATCACGATATGCCTGCGTAGTACTGAGACCTGTATCCCCCTGATCGTATGGCCATGGTTGGGCCACCAATTATCTAAAACTATCCACTGTCTTGGTAGCAGGAATGTATCGGCCCCATGAGCCCTGTGTCATTGTACGTGCAAAAATGGCCACATTATATTCAATGGGATTGTCCTGTGTCTCCCCAAACTAGCATTGGACTCTCCCTAGTAGGTACATCTCTATCATAGTGTGCTCTCGCCCCTACATCAGGTGATCCTGGTGAGAAAAAAAGAGTTGTTGTACATTGTCAAACCATGTTGGTTGTCCAAGATATGGTCACCATGTAAAAACCCACATCTCATCAAGGACCCTCCTCCAGTGAGGAATCCCAAGCTACCTAGTGTGTGTAAAATAAAGACCACCTCTGTAGTGCTAGACCACAGGGTCATCTAGCTCCATCGGCACTAGAACAACGCACAGATGAAGAACGGGGATATGCTCCCATGCCCATATATGTAGAAGTATGACTGCTTTTCCAAGTGCTCTGTCGTCAACATAAGAAAACTTGTGTAGGTCCCTATAGAGCGAAGCTAGTAAAACTAGACCCCATGCAAAGAGGGTCGGCCTATGTAGAACCATCTGCTCCCAAGAGAGCCCCCAACTAGGATTGAAATATCCACCTCACTAATCCGAGGCAACAAGGCCTAAAATAATAGCTGCAATTACTAGCTGGAATGGTGATGTAAGGAGCCTATGCCGCTCCAACTTGATCTAACCCTCACAAAAGAAGATCTCATCAGTTTCCATAATAAAATAATAGGCATCCCAACCTGGCGCCATGTATCGACAACCGCATAATCCACCACACGTCCTCTAAGGTAAAAGTGGCCTCATCGGTCAGAAGGTGGAATGAAGAGGTCTCACTATGCCATCTCTCAGTAAGTGTTGTCATCATGCCTAGATGGGTTCTAGCGGGTGGTGCGTAGGAAATATACCAGAGCCCCATCTCTCCTAGAAGCTCTTACTCCCTCTCGCTCAGATCCTGCAAATACCTAAAAATCTCCTGGGACCTATGCTCATGAGAATAAATCTCCCTCGCCTCCTTCTGCATCAGGAAAAGTCATCTTGTTAAGATCATCAAGAAAAAATATTCTGAGCTTATCTCAGCATTAAAAAAACCACCCCAACATCGCAACCTATGAAGGCGTCATAGTTTGAAATTTGCAAACTGTGACGTTGGCATCATCAAAGTTCCAAATTGCACCATGGTTGTGCACTTTGGCAAAGTGGTGCAGTTTAGCCTAAATACCTAATTTCAAAATCCGTCGTTGCATTAAGGTTTGAAATCTAGCGGAACAATTCATGAAGGCGTTAGAGTTTGAGGAATCTTTTTAAATTCCAAACTCCACTGCTAGAGGCCATCATGTGATGGTAGGCCAATTTGAAGACAAAGCGGTCCAATTTGAAAATTGAGCGGTGCAATATTGCACCACGCCTAAAGATCTAAGTTTAAAAGCATTAAATGAGCACGTAAAATGAAAACAAAGTTTGGGTCAGGGTCACTTACCGGTGCTCGAATGCCGTTGGTACGTCTGTACTCAGTTGGAGATGTGCATCGGGAATTGTCATTGTGCCATCTCATTAGGGTGTCAGAGCTCAAAATTGCAAGATTGCTAAAGGTTGAATGAGGAAATGAATTGGAAGTGGCCCCCTAGGGCCTATTTAAGCCTAAAAATTAGGGTTTTTTGACCCTACTCAGCCATCTAGCAAGGGTTTAGGTCCCTTGAATCCATTTTCACCTGTCTGAAGGTCATTTTACACCGTTTTTTGCATTTTGCCTCATTTTCGACCTCCTGGAGCCTTTCTCAACCTATCAGACACCTTGTCCTCTTTTTTTCATGAGATCACCCAAAAATCAAAATTTTCATCCGATCTCTTGAGGAGGCAGTATATTAGCATGTTTTCTTCCACTAGGGCAGCAATGGGGCAAGTTTTAAATCAATTTTTTTTTGCTTTTTGATCGAGACAGTTTATTCTTTGAACCATTGCAACAGATGCATTGCTTCAAAGAGGAGAAAAATGTAGATATAGAAAATGTATTGATTGATGTTGCACATTTGATCATGATGGCTAACACCACTTTCATCCTAAATCATCCTTCGGTCTAACCATTTAATCAAATACCCTTATTTGATTAAATTCATCAATTTTCCATCTCTTAATTAAATAAATCATCTTATCTAATTAAGTCTTTCTCTATCACTAATTAAATCAATCTATTTGATCTAATTAACCCTACATCCATATTTAATTAAATAATTCATTTTATTTGATTAAATCTCTAAAGTCTATTAAATTAAATAAATTGAACCTTGTTTAATTTAAGCTAACATTCATCTTCTTTAGTTAAATAAAAACAAATTATTTATTTAACTAAGTCTAAAATCACATTCCCCTCATTTTGATTTAAATAAATCCATATATCTAAGTCAAAATTGTCACATCTCCTAAATCTCTCATTAAAGTAATTGATCCTGATTAATTTAATCCTAGTGCAAGTCCCATCCTCTAGCTTTTGCCACCTGCACATGAAATTAGATTTAATTCATTTATTAAATCTCTATTTTCTATCAAATGGCATAATGGAGGAATATTCTCTCAATTTGAATTCAAAATCCAAGTGGACTTTGTCCTCCAACAAGGCATTTACTTCACCTAATAAGTCCTTTTTTCTTGAGCCCAGTGGCATTTAAGGCATTTCATTTCCCTCTTACATATCATTCAACATTTTCAAATATCACCTAATTTCATTTATGGGCACATTCATCCAAATGTGCACATCCTTCATCCATTCTCCTTTTGACAAGTGGCACCTTGCCATTGGTTGAATGTTAGTCCCACATTGCTTGATTTTGGGCATCTCTCCATTTTATCATTCTATAATATTTAAGAGGCTTCATTCCTCATTCTATCATCCACAACTTGAGTAAACTTACTATACTCAAATTCATAGCAATCTCCATTCATCTTATTGAGTTTTATAGCTAGGTTATGCAAATTTTATCTTGGAGCACATTGGAACAATTCATCAAGTGGATAACTCTTCATCAAGAATCTACATTGCATCATTGGAATTGGGAAAGGGCCAATTTTCACATCAAATTGGCACCAATTCCCTTAAGAGATTAAGAGTTTTCTTTGCATTAGAATAGGATTTGATATCTTTGGTTTATGTTTGTTGTGTTCTTCATTTCATTCCTTTTCCTTTGCAATTCAAATAGATTTCTTGAGGAATCATGATACTAACCTTTTATTTGATCTAATATAGTGTTTGTCTCTCATGTTTGTGCAGGTTGGGAATATTGGTTCACAACAACAAATGGTGACTTCGCTGGGAAAATGCTCTAGAGCATTCTGATGACAAACTAGAATAAAAAACCTAGAATCTCTGGTTTCAATCCTCACATTAGGTCAACCAATAAACTAAAGACTCAAAACCAATGGATGAGAAATCCCTTCATGTATTGGAAATTCAAGTGTGTGCAAATGTGTTAATTTCCCTCCTTAAGCTACTAAAGAAACCAAACTCAGTCGAGTTAAGCTACATGAATGATTCTAAGTTCAAAAGTATCCTAGATAGAGTCGGGTGTGTGCAAGAAGTTGAGTCCACTTTTTGGCCAAAAAGTGGAAGTGTTTTCCCTGATTTTCAGTATTTGACACATTTGACCTTAAAATTTGAAGCACTTAGAGATGAAATCTTTAAAAAAGTCACTAATCATAAAATGTAGTGCTCGGAGTCTAGTTTCCAAATATGTAATTTATTTCAATACCCAGATTGTACAAATTGAGTTTTAATAGGCATTTCAAAAAACCATTGTTTAAAAGTCATTTTTTTTTTACCATACCATGCACGTGTATGACATCCATATTTTGACTTAAATTATCGTATTTTTCTAAATCCTTTTGGAAAGTTTTATGACTCACTGAACCTTGCTCTTGATATTTTTTGTAATTTTTTATTGAATATTTTTGTTAATTTTATTAGGCAGCATTTGTCGCTTTGAAATCAAGCCATGTACAACATGCATAAGATGACCTAAACTTATCATTTTTTGTTTTTTTTTTTAAATTGAAAATAATTTTCTTAAGTTTGTTCTCGTGCAATCCATTCGTTAAAATGTTATGTTGATCAAAAGTTATTCAAATAGTAAAAAACTTTGATATTTAAAGTTTATGGACCAATTTTATTAGAAATTAATTGAAAAATAGAAAAAATAATTCAATTGCAAAACAAATTACATATTTAGAATCTGCATTGTTTGATCTAAAATGGGTTTTAATTTTGTTAGAAAATTTTCAAAAAAAGGTTGTCAGCCATATGTCCAAAGTTGATATTTTTCTTTGACATTGTTAGGGCCTTCAATTTGTAGGTCAAAACAGGTTGAAGGCTTAGGTTCAGACTTCCAAAGCTTTTCCCGAACTGAAAACCTTGGCAAAAACCCGCCCACGATGTAAAACA
>VDFB02000363.1:42920236-42935897 GCA_007258455.2 Sequoia sempervirens
ATCGACAACTGTCACCATTTGATATTTATGCAATTGTAGTATGTTTTGTGCAATGTAATCAGCGATATGAATATATGACCAACAAAAATCTATTTTCTATAATTCATGGATTGAACTCTGTATTTTATTTGCTCTCAATGTTTGTATGCTATGGAAATGCCATTACATTTTTAAAAAAAGTAGTTTCTTACTATTTTTCTTCAATTTTTTATGTTTTTTTGCAAATCTACCAAAAAACCCTAGTTTTTTCTACCAAAAAACAATATTTTGAAAAAAATCAATTAAAAATAAACAAATCTAATTGAAAATTTGATTAAAAATTAAAAATTTTACCTGATAGAGGTAGATTCCAAATCGGATATCGGATTTCGCTCTCCACTATGCGCCCCCCGCCGATGAGCCGAAAATAAAAATGAATGAGTTTTGGTCGCGGATTTTTTTTATATATACAGTTGACCAAAATCGGATATCCGATTTGGATCGGATATCCGATTCCTTTTGCTTGTGTCGGAATGAGATTTAGCCTTTTGCTTGGGTCGAAATGAGATTTGTTTATACACTGAACAAAATCGGATATCCGATTCCTAAAACTAAGTTTTCCCTCTGCCTCGGTAGTCACCCCAGCTCCAAAAAGTCAACTCACCATTTTCGCGTTTTTGAGTCGTAGAAACACGTATTTTTTCCTCCATTGCCACTTTTTGGCATACCATGATCCTGCACATGCCCAAATACAATGACATGGATGCACCTATCTATGAAGAATGTTTATGATAACCTATTTATATGATGATTAAAATGCAATGGGCATGTTTCCTATATGATATGTTTATGCAATATGCTAATGATTTGTGGATGTAGGATCGATGACGATGATGGTGATGATGATCAACTGTCATAGTACCTTGTTAGTGTGGTTAGTAAGAAAAGAAGTCGTTTCAACAAGACATAAGATGATGCAAATGAAAATGATGATGATGATGATTACTTGCTAAGGAATTGGGATTTTCAAAGGGCCACATTTTCTTATGTTTGATTACACACGTGGTACGATGCATCAAGGTATAGGAAACTAGGATGGCATTGTACCTAGTGAGATGGACTTTGACTTGACAAGCAGATAGGAGTATTCTTGTTCACACTTGACATAAGGAAACCTTGCTAGGATGTACTTTGGAAGTTTCAGGAACCTTGAAACAAAACGCGGAAAGGTAAACCTATCCATGCAATAGTCAAAAAGTTGCCCTAGACATCTTCTATACATACCTAACAAAGCAAGTATTCACCAAGGTTAAATTACAAGAACGTCCAACAAGCATAGTAGAAAAAAGATAATGATCTTTGCCCCATTCCTATTTCTCTAAATCCTCTGTTTTGGGATATCATCGAGACATCCTTGGAATGAGTGCTAAATAAGATAAGTCAAAAGTTAAAGACCAAGTAAACAAACAAACTGATGCACTTCAATACCGCTAATGGAAAGAGGATGTGTTTTCTAAGGATGATAACTGAAACTTATTACCAAAAGATAATGCCCATTGTAGGAAGGATTCATCCTAAGACATGTTAGTGGATGGCGGCACGTCATTTCGTTTATCCAAAGTGTTCTAAGGGATGATTTATATGGGACCAATTCAGATGATGAGTTACCAATACGAAGAGATGACCAACTTGCTTATGCACTGACTTAGACTTAAGACTTGACATTTAGAGTTTTCACTTTTAACCTGCTAGACTTGTTTCTAATCGTTTCACCAAAGGTTGAGGGTGACGATTAGTTTATTATGGATGGTGTTTATTGCGGGTGCAAGAGAGATGAGATGAATGGATTTTTTTTCAAATATTTGGATGTTTTGCAATGTTTTGCAATGTTTTGAGGCTGTTTTTGGTATTTTTTGAGATTTTGCAAATGTTTTGATTTTTTTGATTTTCCAATGTTTTTGGGATTTTCTGAGATTTTGACCAAGAGACTAACCTAAAGACCTATCCTAGGGGTCTCGAGAGCTGATCAATAGATGAGCCTTTCCTACGTTATACACGCAAAGATCACGTAGTTTGATTGACGACCTGACCGATTTACAGGTGATGATATACATGATGAGATGTCAGCTTATTATGATAGACTCCTAAAGGATTGACCTAAGTGTCTCAGGGGATGATCAAAGATCAACCTTGCCTACGTTCAAGCTTAGAGATGACGTAGTTCAACAAGATGACCTTGTTTTTGGCTTTTTTTGATCGATTTTTTGACTTCTTTTTGGATTTTGATGATGTTTTGATGTTTTTGGATTTTATGATATTTAGGACTTTAAGAATATACACAAATCCAATCCGATAAGAACATTCCCCCAGTGTGATGCAATAGACTACTCTGATAAAGGTAGGACAAACTGACCTTGAGGATGGGCCAAGTAGTACTATGAGGGATCATGATACAAAAACATGACCAAGCTATGGTCCGGATGCGAGTGGATGAGTGATGGGTAGAGACCTAAATGTGATGGATGATGGAGGCGTAATGGATGGATGATGTAGAACAAGCCGTAAAGATCCTAGTGGATGGGAAGTGCTTATTTACACAAGGCACCTGTTTGCTAGGTTTTCACCAAGGTACTTGCCCAAAGTACCACCGAACTGGTTTTCACTAGAGGACAATTTTTTTCTTTACTATTTTCAATCCTTTTTCTAATTTTTTTTGGATTTTTGGATTTTTGGATTTCTTTGTTGTTACCAAGACGCTTGTTTGCCAGGTTTTTGCCAAGGTAACCATTTTTTAAGGACATTTTCTATTTTTTTTGGATTTTTGGTTCTATACCTTGAAAGTTAGGCATACAACTTTCTGAGATGGGAGCTATTCATGGGCTCCTACAGAGGTTCCCGTTTGGGTGTTGATAGCTGATATGCCCCTAATTTGTAACTTGCTGTTATGACAAATGGTCCTAACCAATTGGGTTCAAACTTTCCTTTGCTGCTTGGGTTTGGGACATTTTTCTGATTTTCTTTTAAGACCAGTTCTCTGACTTGGAAAGTCCTGCCTCTAATTTTCTTATTATATCTCCTTTTGAGTCTATTCTGATAGACTTGCAAATGATTCAAAGCATTGATACATCACTCATCTAGTAGCTCCAGCTTGTTCAATCTTGACACTCGGTAGTCTTCATCAGTGATGAGGTTTTGCAGTGATATCCTGAGGGATGGGAGCTCGATCTCAATGGGGAGTATGATTTCTGATCTGTAGACCAAGGAGAAGGGGGTGGCATTGGTGGGTGTGTGGATGTTGGTTCGATAGGCCCAGAGGGCAGGATTAAGCTACAGATTCCAGTCACGACCTGCATCATTGACTATTTTCTTAAGGATTTTTAGAATGGTTTTATTTGTAGCTTGTGCTTGGCCATTGCCTTGGGGATAGTATGGGTTGGAGAAGTGATGTTGGATTTTGAATTTATCGCATAAGTCACAAACTTCCTAATTTTTGAATGGTGTCCCATTATCTAAGATAATGGCCTGTGGAACACCATAGCGGCATATGAGATAGTTCAGGATGAACTTTGAGATTTGCTTTCCATTTATATACGTCATGGGTATGGCCTCCACCCACTTAGTTATGTCTTTGAGTCACTATAGATGAAAACTCCAAATGTCAAGTCTTAAGTCTAAGTCAGTGCATAAGCAAGTTGGTCATCTCTTCGTATTGGTAACTTGTTGACTATTGCATGGATAGGTTTACCTTTCCACGTTTTGGTCTGAGGTGCCTGAAACTTCTGAAGTACATCCTAGCAAGGTTTCCATATGTCAGGTGTGAACAAGAATACTCCTATCTGTTTGTCGAGTCAAAGTCCATCGCACTAGGTGCAACGCCATCCTGGTTCTTTATACCTTGATGCATCGTACCTATGTGTGTTATCAAACATAAGGTAAGTAGCCCTTTTAAAATCCCAATCCTTGATAAGCAAATCATCATCATCTATCATCATCATCATCATCTCTAATAAAGTCTTGTCAAATCATGGACTTTTGGGATCCTCTTGTCATCATCTCATTTCTTCTTCGTGCTAACATAACATCACCAATGCATCCATCATGCATCCATCCTACATCCAGAAAGCTGTCAGCATACCACATATCATTCATATCATACATAATAGGAAACATCGATCATTTCACATGCATTGCATTTGCATCATCATCATAATATAGATATGTTAGTCTAAGCATCTGCATAAATCATCCATTGCATAATCACAGCATATCAAATCATCAGTCTCATCCATCTCACATCATATCATCATTTAAGTTGTTTAAGATAATATAGATTTGTTATTCTAAGCATCTTAAAATCATCTCATAACCATCCATTTTGAAACTCTTTATCGCGATATCGACCCTCAAATCGAATCTTTCCACTCGATCTCTCAAGGGGGAAATGTAACAGTGTACTTTCTACTGGGGCATCTGAAAAAATCATAAATTTTTTGAATTTTGATTGTGGAAAGTTTATTCTTTGAACTAATGCAACAAGTACATTGCTTCAAAGAGGGGAAAAATGTAGACATACAAAATTAGCATTATGCATTCAATTAGGTCCATTCATCAAGTAAACCAGATTCACATCCATCCACCCATCAGGTAAATCAGGTTCATCATCCAGGTAAATTAAATAAATCAATTTTAATCAAACCATAACATTTCATCTTTCATCAACCATTTTCTAATTTCATCTCATGCAAATTAATCCACCTTTATCTTGCATCATCCCTTTAATTAAATAAATCAAACATTTATTTAATTAAATCCCAAATGCATTTTCCATCCCTTTTGATTTAAATAAATCAAATATTCAAGTCAAAAGGGTCAAAGCATCCTAATCATCATTAAGCTAATCTAACCATGGTTAAATGCTAATCCTAATCACTTGGATTCTCTAGATTTTGCCACTTGCACATGTAAATCAATTTATTGATTTATTAAAATCCTTATTTTCTTTCAACATGGCATCTTGGAGGAATATTCCCTCAATTTTGAATTCAAAAACAAGTGGGCATGTACATCCAACAAAGCATTTATTAGCTCTTACATGGCTCTTACATGTCCCTTGCACAAGTCAAACTCAACATTTACTCAAATTCAAATTTGAAATATCCCTCTCTTTGGCACATTGGCCAAAATGTGCTCATCCTCAAGCCTATCACAAGATGACAAGTTTCCTCATCTCATTGGTCCAATCTTTGTCCTACATTCATCCATTTGGCTATTTCTGTTGGAATATGTGCCTCAATTCTTACTGACATTTAACTCCTACAAGGCAAAGTCGCTGTGACATTATTCATGTCTGGCCGACTAACTGTTTTGAATCTTGTTGAAATGTCCATGTCACCAAGACAAAGGTGATGTCTTGCCGAATGAAGTCCATCGCTATAACATAGAGCATTTGCTATGACCTTTTGTCAATTGGAGACCTCTGGCTGAGAGTATGGATGTTAGAATAGCTCAAGCACTCAGGGAGAAGTCCCAACAATTGGAGAATGTCTCACCGATAGCATATGGCTATCGGGGTAACTCAAGGGCACTGGGAAGATCTCCCAACAATAATGAAAGGTCACACTGATGGGAGTTTTCACTTGGTTCCTTTGCGGTGACAAAAGACTTCAGTATGAAATCTTGGCAAAGGGTACCTGGTCTCGCCGATGGGGATGCAACTGATGTCATCGGTGTAACTCTCAGCACCCGGTGAAACATCTTGGCGAAGTCAAATGTCTTGCCGATTCGGCAAGACATGGGCACTCGGTATGTGGTCTTGGCGAAAGACATAAGTCTTTCCGACTCGGTAAGACTTGGCTGCTCGGTGGGAGGTCCCAGCACTCACGGTGAGGTCTTGGTGAAGACAATGTCTTGCTGACTGTTAGGTTCTTCGATGAAACTTGTGGAGACTCGATGAAACATCTTGGCGAATGGAAAGTCATGCCGATATCGATATGAAGACTTGTGGCATTGGGGAGACACTGTTAGTGTCTCACCGATATGCCAAAAAAGTTGAACACCCTTGACCAGTTTGACCATCCTATGTGGAGCCTCATGGACCAATCAGAGGAAGTGATTTCAAATGGGTGGTAGTTAGATTTTTGCAACTGTTGCGATGCTAGAGCTAAAAAGCATGTAGGGAAAAATCAATTGCTTGAGAGGAAACTTTCTACGATGGGGCAATGGTGGATAAGGATGAACATAAGGCAAAAAAATTAGAATGTGATAAGATTTAAAGGATCGAATCTAATTTGAAATCATGATGAGTGAGATCAAATTGAGGAGAGCATTTTTCCTGTAATTGAATGAACAATGAATGAAGCTACTATCAACTAATACCAGAGAGTTGTATCTTTGATTGTATGTAATTGTTGTTACTGTAATACAAAGAGATTCAGCTTGGTGTGGTGGGTTTTTTCCTGAAAGGGTTTCCCACGTAAATTTGTTGTTCATTGTCTTTGAGTATCTTCTCTGTTTCTACAAATCTTTCATGTGTATCTTAATTGAATTGTAATTAGAAAAATTAAAAGTACTGTTTGCTTACTTCCTTGTAGTTTTGACGTTAGGAAAGTTTCTTCCACACCGTTGCTTTCCTTACAAGTGGTATCAAAGCCTGGCCAGTTGTGTTGTCCTTGTGAGTGGGTTGGGTTTTTTGTGTCAATTCTTTTTTAGTGGGATTTTGGTAGAGGTCTGATAGTTTAATTACAAATTAAGATGGCAAGCACATCCGGAAGGATGGATATAGAGAAATTCAATGGTAGCAATTTTGAGCTGTGGAAACTAAAAATGGAAGATCTATTAGTAGACCGAAATCTTTCGACTGATGTGTCTGGAACAATGCCTCAAGGCATGAAGCAAGAGGATTGGGACCTTGCAGATAGAAAGTCTAATGAGCTTATAAGTCTCTGTTTGGAAGACTCTGTTCTTCTGAATGTGCATGAAGAAAAGATTGCCTCTTCCTTGTGGAAAAGACCGACATCTATTTATCAAGGCAAGTCCTTGGTGAACAAGCTGTTCTTGAGGAAGAAGTTGTACTCTTTGAGAATGCAAGAGGGAGGATCCATTGCTGATCACTTGAATACTTTCAACATGTTGATTGCTCAGTTAACATTTTTTGGTGTGAAGATTGAAGATGAAGATCGCTGCATGCTGCTACTATGTTCTTTGCCAGATTCTTGGGATCATCTGGTGATGGCTATTGGGAGTATGATATCCACTTTCAAGATGGAAGATGTTTCTTATTTATTGTTGGAAGAGATGAGAAGAAAATCTTCTGAGATGGCAAAGGAGGCTCTGGCTATTAGAGGCAGATCGAAGGAGAAAGGAAAGAAAAAATTAGAAGGGAGATCAAAGTCTCCTAGCAAGAAGTCCAAGGTGAAGTGCTAGAATTGTGGGCAACCTAGTCATGTCCGAAAGGATTGCAAGGAGGAGAAAAAGAAGAAGAAGAAATATTTTAGAAATGATTCTTCTCAAAGTGATGCAGACGCCTTCATTGCAACTTTGGCTACACAGGCATCAGATGATGTCTAGCTGATTGATTTTGGAGCATCTTTCCATATGACATCTCATAGAGATTGGTTCACAAAGTATGAGGAATACAATGGTGGAAAGGTGTACTTGGTAAGTGATTCATCTTTGGAAATTGTTGGTCATGGAAGAGTTAGAATTCAATTCCCTGATGGAAGAGTGAAGGGAATCAATGATGCGATGCATATACCAGGTATGGCTCGTAATTTACTTTCTATAAGTAAGCTGAATGATATTGGAGTGCATGTCATGTTTTCTAGAAATGGCTGCAAGATGACTAGAGGCTCTATGGTGCTGGCTAGGGGTGCTCAAATTGGTAACTTATACAAGCTGGATGCACAAGCTATTCAATGCAATAGTTTCTCTGCGAAGTCACAGAAAGCTACTCATGAAGTAGAAAAGGAAAACGTCCATGATGGAGTAAATTCCATGGAGGTTAAACTTCTAGTAGAAAAGACAATGCTCTGGCATCATAGGCTTGGCCACATTGGTGAAAAAGGTTTAAAAACCTTGAAAAATAAAAACCTGGTAGAAGGGGTTGAAGATTGTAACCTTGAGTTTGAATTTTGTGAACATTGCATATATGGTAAACAACACCATGTTTCATTTTATTCTAGTCCTCACAAATCTTTTGGTTTGCTTGATTATATTCATTCTGATGTGTTTGGACCAGTGAATGTTCCTTCTTTGACTAAATCAAGATACTATGTGTCATTTATTGATGATTATTCAAGAAGAACATTTGTATATTTTCTGAAAAGAAAATCAGAAGTGTTCAGCTGGTTTAAGGAATTTAAAAACCTTGTTGAAAATTAGACTGGTAGGAAAATAAAATGTTTGAGGACTGACAATGGCGGTGAGTTTTGTTTAGATGAATTCGAAAGGTACTATATAGATCATGGGATTAAAAGACATAAGACTACACTTTACACTCCACAACAAAATGGAGTTACTGAAAGGTTCAATAGGATAGTAATGGAAAGAGCACAAAGTATGCTGATCAGTGTTGGCTTGGAGGAGAAGTTCTGGGATGAAGCAGTCTCTACAACATGTTACTTGGTAAATTGTTCTCCTAACTCTGCACTTGTTAAGAAGACGCCTTTGGAAGCATGGTTTGGAAAGAAGCCCTCTCTGCGACATATTTGTGTCTTTGGCTGTGAGGCATATGCATATGTGCCATTTGAAAAAAGATCTAAGTTGGAAAACAAAGCTATAAAGTGTATTTTCATTGGCTATAGTGCTGGCATAAAAGGATACAAGCTTTGGAACCCTAAGATTGAGAAGGTTTTGTATAGCAGAAGCGTCATCTTTCATGAGCTAAATCCTTCTACATTGGATTTGCAGTCAGAGAAGAAATCAGAAAATGAAAAAGATGTAGCAGGAATTCCTTTGACACTAGATAAAGAGGAATTGAAAAATCAAAATGTACTTAATACTGAGGAAAGCTCAAGTAGCTCTGAAGGTTCTGAAGATGATGAAGAACTACCTTAGCCTTAGCCTGTGAGGAGGTCAACTCATGAAAGAAAGCAACCTGATAGGTATGGGTTTTCTTTAATAGAGTCTACTTGTGCCTATGCTTTAATTTCTAGCACTCATGAACCTAGGACTGTGAAAGAGGCATTTAAAATATCTAATTCAAACTCTTGGTTGGAAGCCATGAATGAAGAAATGGCATCATTAGAAAAGAATGATACCTAGAGTTTGGTTTAATTTCCTAAAGGAAGAAAAATTGTGGGCTGAAAATGGATATTCAAAAAGAAAATTGGTCTGGATGGCAGTGTAGAAAAATATAAAGCAAGGTTGGTTGCAAAAGGTTATTCCCAGGTAGAGGGAATTGATTATGGAGAAATTTTTTCTCCTATAGCTAAGCTGACATCTATTAGATTTCTTTTGTCACTTGTAGCAGCGCATGACTTAGAAATTGAATAGATGGATGTGAAGACATCATTTCTTCATGGTGACCTTGAAGAAGAAGTTTATATGTCCCAGCCAGAGCACTTTCTGGAAAAAGGTAAGGAAAGATTGGTTTGCAAGTTAAAGAAATCTCTGTATGGGTTAAAACAGTCTCCTAGAATGTGGTACTAGAAATTTGACACTTTTGTTTTGTCATTGGGATTTGTAAGATCAAAATGTGATCATTGTGTATAGTACAAAGCTGAAAGTGATATAGTCCTTATTATTACTCTCTATGTTGATGATATGTTGTTCATAGGAAATAGTAAGCTAATGATTTTTGATCTTAAGTCTCAGTTGTTTGCAAAGTTTGAAATGAAAGATCTTGGTGCAGCAAGGTACATTCTTTGAATGGAGATAACCAGGGATAGGAAAAATAAAAAACTTTGGCTCAGTCAAAGTAAGTATATCATTACTGTTCTCAAGAGATTTTGTATGACTGAGTGCAAGCAGCTAGTTGTTCCAGTTACACAGGGAACGAAGCTATCAGTTGAGGATTGTCCAAAATCTCCTACTGAGATGGAGGACATGACCAGTGTACCTTATGCTAGTGTAGTTGGTAGCCTTATGTATGCAATGGTCTATACAAGGCCAGACATTGCCCAAGCAGTGGGAGTTCTTAGTAGGTTTATGTCTAATCCTAGAAGGACACATTGGGATGCTGTGAAGAGAGTGTTTAGATATCTGAAGGGTACTTCATACTATGCTCTGTGTTACCATGGGAACTTGGTTGAATCATAGAGGAATCTCAGTATTCTAGGTTATGTAGACTCTGATTGGGCAAGGGACATTGACAACAGAAGATCCACCAGTGGATATGTTTGCATGATGAATGGTGGTGCATTGAGTTGGATGAGAAAGTGGTAGGCTGTAGTCACTTTGTCCACTACAAAGGCAGAGTACATGGCAGCTACACATTCCTGTAAAGAAGCAATCT
Organism: Sequoia sempervirens; assembly: GCA_007258455.2. NCBI lineage: Eukaryota > Viridiplantae > Streptophyta > Pinopsida > Cupressales > Cupressaceae > Sequoia > Sequoia sempervirens. The sequence continues at coordinate 42,930,669 of VDFB02000363.1, forward strand.
GGTTAAAATGTTTGTGTTCTAACATTGGTTTTGATGCAGGAAAAATTACAATCTACTGTGATAGTCAGAGTGCTATATGTTTGGAAAAAAATCCTACTTTCCATGCCAGGACAAAACATATAGATGTATAGTATCATTTTGTACATGATATGGTGGAGGATGGGAAGGTCTCTTTGGAGAAAGTGGACACTCTAGAGAATGTTGCAGATGCATTGACGAAGCCTGTGAGCACAGAAAAATATAGGTGGTGTGCCAGTTCAATGGGCCTCTTGACCCATATTTTTTAGTAGTTTGATTATGCTCTGGAGGTGTCAGTAAGATCTTCGTCAAGTGGGAGCTTGTTGGAATATGTGCCTCAATTCTTACTGACATGTAACTCCTGCAGGGAAAAGTCGCTATGACATTATTCATGTCTGGCTGACTAACTCTTCTGAATCTTGTTGAAATGTCCATGTCACCAAGACAGAGGTGATGTCTTGTCGAATGAAGTCCATCGCTATAACATAGAGCATTCGCTATGACCTTTTGTTGATTGGAGACCTCTGGCAGAGAGTATGGATGTCGGAATAGCTCAAGCGCTCAGGGAGAAGTCCCAGTGATTAGAGAATGTCTCACCGATAGCATATGGCTATCGGGGTAACTCAAGGGCAACAGGAAGATTTCCCAGCAACAATGAAAGGTCATGCCAACAGGAGTTTTCACTTGGTGCCTTCGTGGTGACAAAAGACTTTGGTATGAAGTCTTGGTGAAGGGTGCCTGGTCTGGCCAACGGGGATGCAACTGATGTCATCGGTGTAACTCTCGACACCCGGTGAAACATCTTGGCGAAGTCAAATGTCTTGCCGACTTGGTAAGACATGGGTGCTCGGTATGTGGTCTCGGCAAAAGACATAAGTCTTGCTGACTTGGTAAGACTTGGCTGCTCGGTGGGAGGTCCCGACACTCGCTGTGAGGTCTTGGTGAAGACAATGTCTTGCCGACTGTCAGGTTCTTCGGTGAAACTTGCGGAGACCCAGTGAAACATCTTGGCGAATGGAAAGTCATGCCGATATCGATATGAAGACTTTGTGGCATTGGGGAGACACTGTTAGTGTCTCACCGATATGCCAACAAAGTTGAACACCCTTGACCAGTTTGACCATCCTATGTGGAGCCTCATGGACCAATTAGAGGAAGTGATTTCAAATGGGTGGTAGTTAGATTTTTGCAACTGTTGCGACGCTGGAGCTGAACAACATGCAGGGAAAAATCAATTGCTTGAGAGGAAACTTTCTACGATGGGGCAATGGTGGATAAGGATGAATAGAAGGCAAAAAAATTAGAATGTGATAAGATTTAAAGGATCGATTTTGATTTGAAATCAAGATGAGTAAGATCGGATTAAGGAGAGCATTTTTCCTATAACTGAATGAACAGTGAATGAAGCTATTGTGAACTAATACCAGAGAGTTGTATCTCTGATTGTATGTAATTGTTGTTACTGTAATACAAAGAGATTCAGCTTGGTGTGGTGGGTTTTTTCCCGAAAGGGTTTCCCACGTAAATCTGTTGTTCATTATCTTTGAGTATCTTCTCTATTTTTGCAAATCTTTCATGTGTATCTTAATTGAATTGTAATTAGAAAAATTAAAAGTACTATCTGCTTACTTCCCTGTGGTTTTGACATTAGGAAAGTTGCTTTCACACCGTTGCTTTCCTTACAATTTCTCTCATCAAAATAATCTATAAAGGAAAGGCTTCATTCTTGATCAAATCCTCCACAATCTCCACAATCTTTGTATCTCATCTACAATATCATGCAAGGTCACTCTCTTCAATGGAGAACTGATTTTGTCCACTCCATATCTTAGCATTCCATATCATATTCAAATCATTTTCATCATGGAGCTTAAGCAAGGATTGGGAAAGGGCTATTTTCCACAATAGCACCAATCCAGTATGGGATAGGATTCATTTCATGTTTTATATGCCTTAATTTGTCTTGTAATTTTTTTGCATTTTGAAAATATGATTTATTATTTCATAGGGATGTCTTATTCAATTTGCTTAAAGTTTACTAATGGTTGTTTGTTTTGAGAAAATGTAGATTTGACATCCATAGGTTGATCCACCAGGAATATAGGAGCTATTCATGCTACTTCCCACCACTCCTCATATGCATTTGTCACACTAACATCAGCAACATCAGAGACTAGGGGCATATCATGATCATTGTAATCTGAGTCACTATAGATGACATCATCAAAGGTGAATAATCTCATATCTTCAAACCTTCATGAACTCTGTGGTACTAATGACCTGTAGAAGGGTCGTGCTATTGGTGGTACCTATAGGGACTTTAAAATTTGTAGGCAGATAGCAACTTACGTTATGGAAAATGGGCCCGATTGAACCATCTAAGCTATGTTGAGAGGAAAGATGGGATACAGTGGCTTGACTTTGTATTAACCAAATGTCACGCACTTTCTGATCTATTTGTATTACACTGAGGAGAATGATAGGACACAATAACTTGACTTGGTACTAATCATTATAAACAAATCTAATGAAAAATCTAATGAATTTTCTTGCTCTCCATATCAATTGATGCTTTATTTTCAGGAAAGCGCTGACAGAGACAAAGCTCAGACATAGAGAGACAAAGTTGTCAGACTGCATTTTCTATGCGGAATCCCATTAGCATTTCTTTGTGCTTTATCTATGAGGGTGACACAGAGAAGTGTTTTAAAAATTGTGTTTGTATTTGCAGATATATTTTGAGGCAGCAAAGACACGCCATTCACTCAATTCAAAGAATTCAAATATTCTTTATTTGTTTGCAAGGTAAAAAACATCAGAGGAAGCTGCACAGGCTAAGCATTGGCTCCAAACCCCCAAAGGGTATTTTCCTTCTAGTGCCAAATGTGTGAACCCCAACCTTGGTACCTGCAAAACAACAAGAATAAACAAGTTAGACAAGAGATTGCAAGCCAAAATAAGGATTCCCCATGAAATCCATTTACAACATTCAAACTAGGAAGAAAATATTGAAGAACACAATGGAAATGACAAAACCAAGATTAAATCCTAATTAGAATAGAAAACACATGATCCCATGGGGGAATTGGTGCCAATTTGATGTGAAAATTGGCCCTTTCCCAATTCCTAAGATGAAAGCTTTGATATGTTGAAGATAATTGATCCACTTTGTTGATGAAGAATGAGAACTCCAAGCCAAAATCTGCAAAAATCTAGCTATGACTCAATGATAATGGATGAAATTCAATAGATATTTGAGCATGGTAACTTTTCCTAGATTGTGGATGATGAAATGAGGATATGAGCTCTTTATTTATAGAATGCCAAGATGGATGAATGCCCAAATTTGAGCAATGTGGGACTAACATTCATCCAATAGCAAGATGCCACTTGTCAAGCTATGAATGGATGAAGGATGTGCAAGATTTGGGGTTTGTGCCAATAAATGCATAATTTTGAATTTCAAATTTGTTGAAATGACATGTAAGAGGGAAGGGAAAATGCAATAAATGCCACTTGGCTCAAGGTAAAGGACATGTAAGATGAATTTATTGCTTTGTTGGATGTACATGTTGACTTAGAATTTTTGAATTCAAATTGAGAGAATATTCCAAAAGATGCCTTGTGAGGAAAAAATAGATTTAATAAATGAATTAAATCTATTTTCATGTGGAACTTGCATTATCTAGAGGATGGGACATGAGATGAGATTTAAATTAATCAAGAGCTAATTAATTTAATGAGAGAGGTTAGATGATGTGACCTATTTGACTCAAATTTATGGATTTATTTTAAATCAAATAAGAGGGGAATATGACAAGAGATTAATTAAATAAGGATATTGATTTATTTAATTAAAAGAAATGGTGTTAGATTAAATCAAATAAGGTTTAATTTATTTAATTTAATGGATAGACTTTGGAGATTTAATCAAATAAATTGATTATTTAATTAAATAGGGATAATTAGATCACATGGATTGATTTAATTAACAAAAGAGATGACTTGATTAGATAAAATGATTTATTTAATTAAGAGAGGAATATTGATGAATTTAATCAGATAGGGGAATTTGATTAAATGGTTAGACCAAGGGATGATTCAGGAAGAAACGATGTTAGTAATCAAGATCAGATGCACAATGTCAATCAGTATATTTTATGTGTCTACAATCTCCATCTCTCTTTCTCTTCCCATATATCTCTATCTCTCTCTCTTTCTCTCCCCATATATTAACTAAGAAGCCATGCAAGCATACAATAGTATATGTTGGTAAAACTATAATAGTGTTTTATTAAACTATAAGTAACACTTATGTTTCTAATGTCAAGCCTTATAAAAATATTATTTTATTAAACTATAAGTAGATTATTGTCACCACTCTTCATTCAACATGAAATGCCAAATGTAGGAATTGTTTTGTTGCTTTTGTCAAGTTTCACTAACCAAGCTATTTACTGGGTTGAATAAAGTTGTGTTATGACCCTTCTTCTCTTTAAAATAATTAGACAATATTAGCGAGATTAGGAAGGGGAGAAAACTAAACTCCTTCAAAATAGGGGTAGTTGTGGGTTTGTTGGTTTTCTTTGTATACTATATACTTAGTTCCTCTAGGATAAATAAGTAACTTTAGATCATTTTCTTAGTTGTGTATCCTAACTAATATAGAGTAAGCTTTTTCATTTTAATTGGCTACTACATAATACTTTATGTGTTGAAAGAATTGTTTCCATTCTTTGTAGTTTTTACATTGGAATACAAATCATATTTAATTTCATGCCAATATACTTCTTTCATAAAGATATTTGTTTGAAATAAGTGCTTCATAATCCATCTAATCAAATCATGATTAACCTATCAAAAATGCAATAGGAATTTTCTAAAGAAAGAACACTTGGCCAATAATCATGGTGTATGGCCAACTAAAGAAAATTGATCCGCCTTAACAATAACAACACCTGGTTAGACCCTACAGGTATGTGCAGGATCATGATGGGCCAAAAAGTGGCAACATGGAAAAAGTAGTATTTTGAACTCCCCAAAAAAGGTGAAAATCTTGAGTTGACTTTTTTTTGGGTTGGCTATCAATACATTGCTCCATAGCAATGCCCAAGCCAAAGTAATGCAAATCAGATATCCAATTTGTTTTGGATATCCAATTAGTGTCTAATATCTAATTTGAAAAACATTTTAAAATGTAATATTTTGGTG
>VDFB02000363.1:42935997-43016422 GCA_007258455.2 Sequoia sempervirens
AGATAAGGATCAAAATAATGGAGTGGCTATGTACATTGATAGAAGGCCAAAAGAATTAGGGAATATTGCAGGGTTTATAAATAGTACACAACCTAGGTCAACAAATAAGCAACCCAATTGCATACTTGAGGTGTGTGAGGGAAACTGTATATTCGTATGTGCAATAAAATCAATAACTATAGGGGAAGGAGCTGCTAATCGATTACAATTTGAATCACTTAGTTACAAACATAGTTACTATGGGGGTGGTACGTACTATGTACCATTTTACCCAACCTCTAATTAATGACTCCAATATACCATTTTATTCTTATGTTTTTTTTCGTAAGTCTATTGGTTTTATTTTGGTAATGTTTTTTTATATTTAATTTTTGTCACAGTGGGACATTGATCATACAGAGAAGGCTCTAGCCCAGAGCACAAATCGTGATGTATCTTCAGGTACTTCTACCCAATAGGTTTACCTCATTGTAATTGTACAAATTATATACAAGCAAAATGTTTTATTATTATGTTTTTTTCATAAGTTTTTTCGGTTAATTTCGATAATGTTTTTAATATTCTTGTTGCAGTCAACTGATCGGGGAAAGGCACCAACAGTAGAGGAGAGCATCCATAGTGAGGTGTAGTCAATATTTTGTGATGATAACATCACTTATTCAGAAAACCCTCTCGATACGATAAAGAAGGTCCAAAAAAAATGCAATGAAGAAATGGTTAAGTTGATGTTCATAGTGCCTCAAACAGATGAGATAAAAGAGAGGGTTAAAATATTGACTGAGAGATTACAGAACTTGCAAGTAAGTTGTCATGAGGTCTTTAATTATAACATAAGTTCATTCATGGTTTTATATTTTGTACTCTTTTATGTCATGAACTAAAATATGTGTTGTTTTTACAGGGTTATTTTCCTCCTCATGATGCTCCTAGCCATGATCAGGGTACTGCAAGTGTTGCCTGAAGAGTAGGGGTTGGTACAAGTGTCCATCTTGATCTTCCTATGCATACATCACATCATCTAACCCCATCATTCATGCCTATATTGTCGTCTAAAATGTTGGCAACACATACCATGCAGGCATCCATTAATGCACCCTTTGGCAGCGAACACATTCCACAACATGTGTCAGGACATATACCTGGGGATGCAGAGGCCAATAGTACTGGTGATGTTTTAGCAACATTTCTTGGACTTCCTGTATTACTAGTACAGGAAAATTTCCGGTCACACTTGTGGTAACCGAAGATTTCATTCCCATAAAGATAGAGAGGGTCCCAGGTACTTTAAAATGTTTTAATTATTATTATATATAATCCAATTGAAATTTACTTATTGATCGCTCTTTTTAGACTATTGATCTGATGATCATTTTGTAGGAAATGATATTTTTTATAAATGTCTAAGTGATATTACATTGGAGCTCTTCGGGCCCACCATACGTACACTGTGGAATGCCCAAAATCAAGATTTAAAAGATAAGCTCATTAACCATTTAGTTGTGTTGTTCGGTGATAAAACATTCAACCGAACCAATGTCCTTCAGAAAGCTGGTACCTATCTAAAGTATGTGAGGAACCAATATAGGTCACATGTAGAGAAGAACAAAAAGTACGAGCATCCCCCCATGATTCTAGAAAGGGAGTGGAAGGACATGGTGTCGGATGGAAAGGACAAGGATGAAAAGAAAAAAGGAAAGACACCACCGAGCCAAGGAAGGTATGTGATACTATCAACAATGTAATTATATACTGATTACTCTTTCTTTTTACATAATCTAATGTATTTCAAACTTTTCATAAGTTGCCCGACACATCGAAGGCAACAAAGGCAAGACTAGAAAAACACGGGCAGCACAAACTTGGCTCTAGTGGTTATATGAAATTAGCTACATGAATTGTAAGTATCATTAAATGAAATATAGTATCCAAATAATAAATTGAAAGCAATTTTGGTTTTATCACACCATAGACGAAAAATTCATGATCTTATGCAAAAATGTAGGGCTCTGAATTCAACAAAGTTCCCACAGAAGATGACCTGAAGATTGCCTTCTAGCAAGGCTATGGAGTCGTGGCTTAATGCCTAAGAGTCTTGACTGGGAAAACACAACCTTCCACTACATCTGACATGCAGGTAAATAAACTTAATAAAGTTTATTTAAAATTGAATACTTGTGCAATCTATTCAATATTAATTTCCACCATAGAGTAATTACATGCCTATTTGTTTTAAACATTCAAGCAATGATAATACTGCACATGACATTGCAATGCAGCCTGGTGAGGGTGGAGCACAACTTGCAGATGAAGGTCATGGTGTGCATCCCGGTACTTTAGATCATGTAGAGCATGATCAACATGTTGAGCATGATCAGGCTAGAGAAGATCAGGAACATGATGTGGCCCCATCAGTAAAGAGGACCACTCTAAAGTTCTTAAAACATATTTAATTACAATTGGTATTAATTAATGTAACCTTTCGTTTCAACTTTAGAGCATGTAGAGTTCATCAACGGTTGAGCATGATCAAAGAGAAGATCGAACATGATGGCCCCATCAGTGACCTACCTCATGTTCTCTTGCCATACTTTAATTTCAATTGTGTATTTAATTCTCACTGCAACCTTTCTCATGTTTTAAACCGGCAGACGATTTAGAGGGTGTTCAACATGTTGAGCATGAGTCTATAACAAAAGTTCAGGAACATGATGTGGACCCATCAGGTAAAGAGAACCACTCTAATGTTCTTTTAACTAATAAAATACTTGTAACAATAATAATAAAACATATCAGTTTAACATTTCTTTCTTATTGCAACAGACCCCCCTTGAGGCGGCGTCCACATCATGAGCAGGTGACTAGGCGTACATTAAGATCACGAGCAGAGGGAAAAACAACTAAAGGGGGTACATCTATTGATTTAGAAAATGATACTCCACTTTAGCTTTATGTAGCTTTAAGAAAGAAACAAAAAAAAGTGATTGTAATCATATCTTGACAACCATATTTTTGATAATATGTAAAAATTGAAAGAATGAATATTATATGTTAATGAATGAATGTGAATATGTTAATTAATGAATGTTATATGTCAATGAATGAATGTTATATGTTATTAATGGATGAATGAATGTTATATGTTATTAATGGATGAATGGATGAATGTTATATGTTATTAATGGATGAATGAATGAATGTTATATGTTATTAATGGATGAATGAATGATTAATGTTATATGATTGGGTATGGGGAATTTAGAGTGATATGAGGGGTGGGTAGGGGGGCGGAAGGGACAAATGAGCTTCCACCGTCACGTGGTTGGCCCTGTTAAGTAGAGAATATTAAACTATTCTTGAAACAAAGAGAAGCTCAATAAGGTAATGCACTTTTCAATATAAGAAATACATTGTTTGAAGCATCAAACCAATATGCAAAGATGAAAGAAAGTGCTAAATTTTCACTATGGTGGCAGAAAATGATTCTTTATACCCTAAATCCATGCTCTGCATCATAATTTTAAGTTGTTTCCATTCCAATGTTTTGAGTTTATTTTGTTTGTATGGCTTTGTATGAATACCACATTGTGTTGTGTGTGGATTTGGTTTCAAAGCTCTGTTTCTTCTATTTTTAGTGGTGACATAACTCTAAAATTTGACTTTTGTGCATAACAGGTTAGTGGAAAAATTGACAGCTCTAAAGGTTTTAGAGGCTCGATTGAGATAGATTCACGGATATTTGGATCTTGTTGTTGATGGGAGGCTTCGACTTAACCATGAAATTTTGTACCATCTACAAGTATGCAAATTTTTCTCTACTTACATTCATTCTTGATCATAAATGTTGTAAATGATATTAATGCTTCAAAATTAAGATTCGTTTCATTGTTATAATGATCAAAATGTTATACTTTGCTATACATTCAAGCATTCTCTTGCCCCCTACCCTTTGCTCTCTCCCTCCTCCTTTTAAGAATTTTCTTTGTCATAAAAGATTCACATTTCTGTCTCAGTTACACAAATTTATCTGAAGCGCTAGGAGTGAATAAAGATATGTAAAAGATGATGGATTGAAAAGTGTCTTTTAGGCCTCCTTGTAGCGTTATAAAATAGGTCATTTTTTTCCTTTTGTGTTAGAGTCAAAACTTATGGTTTTGAGGGTTTGTGGAGGATAGTATCAAGTGTCAAAAACCAGTGAGTTTGGTATGGTTTCAATCATTAGAAGGATTTTATGTTGACTGTCCCATTAGACAGGGCTACAAGGGCTACAAGGCCTAATATGGCAGTGATAGATGAAAGAGTGTTCCCAAGTGAGAAGTCTTGTTTGTTGGATTAGTTTAGCCATGTTAAGAGATTCTGAGTCATTTCCAAGCCTCCTAATTGCATTTGGGTGTGTGGAGTTAAAATAGTGCTTAAGTTGCTCATTAGTTGTATGGTGTATTAAGGAGTTTATCTAAGAGTTTTTGAGAGAAGCTCTTAAGAGATTGTCTTCCCCTGCCACTGCATCAATAATAAAATAAACATGGAAAATGACCGAATAAAATAATTGCTCGAGATTTGAATACGAAGGGACACGACTTGCTTGATCTCTCACCGATGGTACATTTCAATGAATGTATATATTTTTTTAAAATTACATTGTTTCGTTGAATTTTTGATGAACGCAACAGAGGAATCATCGAAAACGTCCGACGAAGTTGTTATAACTATGAAAAAGACTTCGTCGTAACTCCTTGTGAATTTTGTCATCATTGCGATGAAGTATACCGATGAATCACATAAAAATTCCGACGAAGTTGCTTAGCTGCAATGAAGACTTCATCGTAACTCCTTTTCCTTTTCGTCGCAATTTCGACGAATGTCACCGACGAACCACAGAAAAGGTCTGACGAAGTTGCTTAGCTGCGATGAAGAATTCGTCATAACTCCTTGCCCTTTTCATCGCAATGTCGATGAACGTCACCGACGAACCACATAAAAGGTCTGAAGAAGTTGCTTAGTTGCGACGAAGGCTTCATCGTAAATACTTGCCCATTTCGTCGAACTGGTGACGAACTTCTGGTGTTCTTTTGATGCCCATTTCATCAATATTCTGATGAACATTCAAGCCATTTGATGATGTCAACGACCGACGAAACTGCACCGTTATTTCAATTTTTAATTCGCCATCGGACATGCGAGGAAAAAATAGCAATGAAAATGTTTTCGTCATTTCGTTGCTACACCGACAAAGATTTGTCAAACCACCAATGAACGTTCATCGAAAAATGGTGTCAAATTCAATAGTGATTCAATAGGAGGCCTGCTTGGGGATTTCATCACCTCAAGGATGACCTCAACCACATTTACTGGTGGGGTATATAAAGGGGGATAATGAAATGTATACCCCAAGGTGTTACCAGTGCCCTTTAAGCCAAGCCTTGTGATCCTTGATCTACCAAGACGTGTATAGGTGAGGAGGAGAGGGGAGACCCCCTAAAATTGAGCATCCTCAAATGATTCCTCTATTCATAAACACTACAAATCTTGGTTTTAGGAGCCTTTAATACCATTAGTCATTGGTACAATAGGGTGCAAGGTACAATATTATGCCCAAAATTACTCACCACATACTCTTTTCTTGTTGTGGTGACATAATTCCTTGTTGGACCTAGTCTTTCTAAGGAAAGGGTTGGTAAGGTGGTAAATGACCTTATCATACCCTATTTATCCATTCATTTGAAGGTATTACACTTCAATGGGTGGGCCTCTACTAATTCAATATAGCTATATTACTAGTTAGGTTGTGTTTTTTGAATTGTTTTCATTTTTCAATACCCATGATACCAAATATCATGATCTTGTTGAAGATGGCTCACAAAATCATCCTTATTACCTTGGAGTCAATTGAAGAAGGTTATAAAATATTGAAGACAAACAAAAGGAAGATAAAAGCAATACAAAAGCACAATACCTTCACCTAGAATATTTTCTCCTCCCCTTGATGAGTGGAAATGGAATGCACCATTACTCCATTTGATTTTCTCTTTGATCTTGATATGTGGATTGCTTAATATTATAGCATAACCTTGACATGATTTTATGATGATTGTAATATAAAATCTCAAAATGATAGCATGTAAGTATGATAACTTAGGAGATGGATGAAAATGAAGGATGAGAGCCTCTAAACATGGAGTCTTGAAGAGGAAAAATCAATGGCTAGAAATGATTGATGATGGATAGATGATATTGAAAAAGGATTAGGGCTTATATCAAGGATGCAATCACATGACAAGTGTCAAATGATAGATAGGATCTAGGTTTAGGGTAGAGATAAGGACAAAAATCCTTATGGAAATGGCTAGGATTAAGAGCTTAAATGAGATGAGTGGATAAGATTTAAAGATAGTGGTAATTACTAAGATTAAGAGGTTAAATGAGATGAGTAGATAAGATTAAATTTTAGTTTGACTTTTGGCTAGGTGTCTAGGTTCAATGAATCTGGACAAGGATTTGGTTATAAATTGTGATCTATGTGATCAAGATGGAGGGCTAGGATTAGATGGACAAGGAAAGAGGATAAAATGAAATTAAATAATAGGATCATGATGGGAAAATAATTAAATGAATAGGGTATGTGTAGAATCATGATGGGCCAAAAAGTGGCGATTGGTGGGTATGTGGCTGACGACTTTTTTTACCCAAAATTGATGAAACGAAAAGGGTTTTTTAAGGAGATTCTCAGCTTTCCACTAATATGAATTATGCTTTACTTTGAATTTAATAAATAATTATTATTCATTTTCTATTTGAATTACGACTAAAGTCCTGATTGACAGGCTAATTGAAAACCATCTATAACTTTCAGACGGTATCACATTTTTTGAATCCAAAACATGTGTCACATTCTATGCTTTGTGTACTATAGGATTAAAAAAACAAGTTTTGAATTTCATGAATTTCTTACCAAGTTAAGGTGGTTAGACAGACAAGTTTTTATATTTTTTAAAAGTTGTAATAAAAAAATCATAATTAATTATTTACTTGGAAAAAAATTATAAAAAAAATGCATCACTTCTAGACATGAGTATTGTACTTATATCTAAAATCTTATCAAAATTTATTATCATTTTATTGTGGTTAGGGTGGTCAAACAGACACCTACTTCTTATTTTTTCCCTGAAATTTAAGTACTACTACATTGAAATTTCAAATTTTCACCAAATAGATTTTTTTTTTAAAATAAAATTAGTGGTTTAGAAACTACATTCAATTTTCTACATATTCTATTCTTACATATTTTTGAAATAATATAGATACCTTGTTCAGATCTTTACGTCAAGTTGCATAACTCTAATTTTTTTGAATTTTTTGCCACTTAAGGGCTTGTTTTTTCCATGATGATCTTGCACATACTCAATAGTAAATATTTATTTAATTAAAGGATATGACAATTTTTATTAATTAAATAAATGATAAATATTTATTTCATTAAGAGATTAGGATAAGGGATAATAATTAAATAAATAATAGTATTTATTTAATTAAAGATTAGGATAAGGATGGGAATATTAATTAAATAAATGATAAATATTTATTTAATTAAGGGATTAGAATAAGGGATAATAATTAAATAAATAAATAATATTTATTTAATTAAGGGATTAGGATAAGGGATAATAATTAGATAAATAATATATATTTATGTAATTGAAGGATTAGGAACATGCTAAAATTAGGTGTGGTTGGGTAATATTATATTTTAGGTGTCTACATTTCCCCCCTCTTTGATATGGCATTGTGAAGTAGTGTTGTACCAAAGAAGTTTAAAACATAGTGGATAGGATGAAGATGGAGGTGATAGGATGCCCCCTCCAGAGGACATGTGGGTTAGAAGAACATGGGTGTGCTCTTGAAATGGAGGGGATTAATGAGGGCTTATGATCAAGAAGTAGTGAATTGGAAGATGAAAGAGGATGAAGGAGATAAAAAGGAAGGGGAATTTGATGAAAATTGGAAGGGGAATTTGATGAAAAGTGGAAGGGGAATTTGATGAAAAGTGATGAAAAGGAAGGGGAATTTGACAATGATGGATAGATTATGCTAGTATGTATTAAGAAACCCTAATATTTCATATAGAAAAGGATATTATGCACCAATGTATGATGAACCAAGGTGACAAGGTAACCTTTGCATGGACATGACACTCAAACAATGACAAGCATGATATACAAGATAAAAATGATGCCCCATTATACAGTAACACCTTGACAATGATAGATAGATTATGCTAGTATGTTTTAAGAAACCCTAATATTTGATATAGAAAAGGAAATTATGCACCAATGTATGATGAACCAAGGTGACAAGGTAACCTTTACATGGATGTGACACTCAAACAATGAAAAAAATGACATACAAGATAAAAATGATGCCCCATTATACACTAGTTGTGACACACCAAGATATAGATAGATCAAGGTGGTTGTAAATAGGTGTAATCATGGGTTACAAGATAAATGATCAAAAGATAAATCAAAACAAAAGACTCATTGAAAACATGTCATGCAACCAACATATCTCTTTCCAAAGATCAAATAGATGTTGATGATTATGATTATTATTTGATTTTCTCGCAATCAGGCATTGATAAAGATTATTTACTTGCAATTAGCCTTGGATAATTACCTAAGCAAGATTTTGATAAGATGATGATTATGGAATTGATCGATAGGAAAAAGGATAGGATGACTTATTAGTGTTCGATAAAAAAACTCATGGATGGATTTCAATTAAGGATTGATGTCTTGGTTGCAATGTTTTTGATTGATTGAATGTCAAGTCTTGGGAGCTCAATATTTTGATTTTTTTGATTTTTTGATGTTTTAGATGGGATGAAAGGATAATGATGTTTTTATTATGTTTGAGATGGGATGGATATGATAGTATGGGATGATGGGTTGATGGTGGATTTATTATGGGTGAAGATGGGACTCTAAATGAATGATACTTGGAGGCCAACATGAGAGGAAACTAAGGATATACAAGAAAAATCCCAAACATAACGGCGATGTAATGTTTGCATCTAATGCATGGGAAAGGATAAGGAAGGGTGGGTGATAATGGATGGATAGGGGATGACATGTGATCAAGGATCGAGGACAAGTCATTATAGTTTTATTATGGATGGATGGATGGATGGATGGAGATGGGTGATAGTTTATTATGATATATATAGGAGTGATACTGGATAAGGTGGTACACTAGGAAATGGTGGATAAGAGACTACTACACATGGTGCATGTTTCCAATTTTTCATCATGGTACTTATCCAAGGTGCCATTGAAGTGGTTTTCACCTTTAGACAGATTATTTCTCTTTACTATTTTTTTTTAATTTTAATTTTTTTAGATTTTTTGGATTTTTTAATTTTTTTAGATTGTCTTTGATAAATGAGACTCGATGATGCTATGATCATAGTGGATTATTTTTAAAGAATAGATGGTGAAGCATGATAGGTGGATATAAATGGTATGATATGGATGATGGAGGGAGCTAAGACATGATCACTAATGTGTGTACTACATGGTAAGTCATGCTTCACTCAAAAAGAAGTTTGTGCAACCATTAAATTAAAGCACGTGAAGGGGTTGTCATAAAAGGTCCATTAAGAGACATCTCCAAGGGGGATGGAATGATATGATGAATATATGGATATGGTTGGATTTGGTAGAGTATGGATTGCATGAAGATGATAAGGTTGAATACTTGGGATCAACAAGCTCATTTCATGATTTTTTTTGGATAGATGCCCCTAGTTATTTGAGATGAAGGGGCATGATAGGAGATTAATGTTTTATTTCTTTTGTTTTTAACTTTGATTTTTTATTTAAACAATAGCTTTTGATTTTGATTTTGAATAAAGGAATTTTCTTTTCTTTTCTTTCTTTCTTTTGAATTTTGATCTCCTTTTGATAAAATATTTTTTATTTTTAACTTTTGATTGAAGCATTATTCTTTGTGGATACCTCTTGTTGATTAAAGTCTACGAGGTGGATGAAAGTGGATGAATTATATGTGTTGGTCGAGATGGTAATAATATGTGATTCATGAAAGAGATTGGTGATGGATTCAATGGATTCTTCATGGCTATCCTTTTCGACACAATTAATGTCAAAGGATGCTTTCACGTTGTTAATGAGTTGGCAAGAAGGCTTAGTAGAGGTAGCATTAAGGGATAGTATCTCATGAGATGGAGTGGAAGGAAGAGGATCAGGAGTTTGAATGGAATGATCTTGGATATCCTCAATAGAATCATGATCAAAGAGCAGATTATCATAAAGTTCACAATCAAACATTGGATGATCATGAACATCAAAAGATTGGAATGAAGTGGATGGTGGTGCAGACTTGATATGGAAGGAATGTAACACATAGTCACCAATCCCCAAGTCTTTGATCTTAACCTTGATCTCTGAGGGAGTGTAGGAAGAGGATAGCAATGAAGGATCAATATATGAAGATGAAGATGGTGAAGCGGTGTTGGTAGGAAAATGTTGTGAAATGCCATGACTTCGTTGTAAGAATTTGCAATATTGGAATGGATTTGGACCAACATGTATAGTCACTTTAGTTCCATTATGGGGAAACTTATGCATTTATGGAATGTGGATGGATAGCTTGCATGGCATGGATCCATGGGTTGCCAAGGAGGATATTATAGGGAGATCAAGGTCTAATATTTGGAAAGTGGTTTCAACTATTGTGGGTTCAACTAGGATGGATTGCTTGATAGAGCCTTTAGATTCATGATCAGCATCATCATATTCTTTGATGGTAATTTTATTTTTGGGATTGATAGCATCATCAGAATATCTGAGTTTCTTTATTAGACTTAGGTTGAAAATATTAAGTCTTGATCCACCATCAACTAGGACACATTTGATTATGGTTTTATGGATGTGAGCTCGAATGTGAAGTGGGTGATTATGAGAGGGGTCAATGGAAGGAATATATTTAGTGGAAAAGGTGAAGGATTATGGGGATGAAAAGTGTCTTATCATGGATTGAAACTAAACAAGATCAATGTCATTAGTGACATGAGTTTCATTGAGGGATTTCTTAAGAAGGTCCTTATGAATGGGAGATGTTTTAAGTAGCTCAAGGATAGAGATTTGTGTTAGAATTTTGTTCAAGTGATTGGATATGCTATATTTATATGTAGGTTGAGAGGAGGATGAAGCTCCTTGAATAGTGAGTTGACTATGTGTCAAGTAGTAACAACACAATTAGATGATTTGATAGTTATGGTGGCTACTTGGGAAGGACTTTTTTCTATGTGGCCAATAATGAAATCAGATGAGATAGTATTATTATATGTATAAGGTACTATGTTTTATGATGTTGTAGTTCTACCCTCATTATGTTGAGGAAAATGTTTCTTGTATATACCCAAGTTTTCATTAGGGGATGTATGGCCTTTGATAGACATACCTCCTTGATCAATAAGATCTTGGATGAATTTTGTTTAGTTTCATGCATGAGGAGGTTTTATGTCCATGAACCTTATGGTAGTCACAAAATTCATGTTCTTTGTACCAAGAGGTTTTAGGAACATTAGGACCAATGGGTTTAACAAGTGGCAATTGGATCATGTTGGCTTGGATGATCTTTTGGAGGATGGTTTTGATTGGTTCACCCAAGGGGGTATACTCACGTCTAGTGTGTCTTTTAGGTTGACCTTTATGGATAACCACATGTTTTTGAGGAGCTATATTGTTGTAAGATGATGATGGTGGAGGTATTTGGATATTTTGAGCATGTTTTGAATCAATCACACCATCATTGACCATGTTTTTTTTTTATTCCAAAAATAGGATTTGTAACTAGATTGATGATTATCATTTTTACCCTCTTTGTATATCTTGACCAATCCTTTGGATATAAGGTATATTTCTATTGCTACTCATTTTTCTATGATCTCATCTAAGATGTGTGCACATTGCATGTGTAGATGGGAGCCCAATTCAGTGTTTAAGTTCTCAATAAAGATAGCAACAAGTTGTTTTTTAGGTGTAGGCCACACAAAGTGACTAGAAAGATGTCTCCATTGTTATAAAAATGAGGCAAAGGATTCACCAATATTTTTTTGGTAGCACAAAGATCTATCATGGTGATATAATTTTCTGTTGTAAGAAGAATGAGTGACAAATTTATTGGCTAGCTTGGAAAAGGTTGTGATTCTCCCATGAGGAAGGTGAGTGAATTAATCAAGGAATTGACCACCCAAGCTTCTAGGGAAGATCCTTAAGAGCTAATAATCAAGATAGGAGACCTCTTGGAATGAAATCTCAAACTCTATCAAGTGTTCTGTATGATCTCCCTTTCCCTTGTATTTTTCAAATTTAGGCATTTTAAAGTTTTGGGGGAAATGGATCATGGTGATGGTCTTGTCAAAAGGATAAGATTGACATAGATCTTGAAAATTATAGTATTTCTTGTTATGTCCTAGTTGAATCCCTTTAAGGCTCTCCTTTATGTGTTGCACATCTTGGGCCAAAGTACTTGTGAAATGAGATGCTTGAAAATTGGATATGGGAGATTAAGAGGATGATATGTGTTGGTATTGGTAAGAGGAAGAACGGGGATTGGAATATTGGGGATGTTGATGTGTAGATGAGATGGGGTTTAAATATTGGAGATGTTAATGGGTAGATGAGATGGGATTGGAAGATTGGAGATATTGGTAAGAGGATGATATGGGATTAGATGTTTGAAGGGGATATGATTTTCTAGGTAAGATGGATATTGAGACATGAGGAGAAGGGATGGAATGTAGTGGTTGAGGGATATGTGATGAAATTTTTTGGGTATGAGATGGGATTTTGATGTGTAAATGTGATGTAGGGTTAATGAGTTGAGATGTCATGGGGATGTTAGAGGAAGATGGGAGAGGTGAAAATTCATGAGGATTAGAAGAAAATAGAAGGTATGTAGAATTATGAGGATTAGAGGAAGATGGAAGATATGTAGGATTGTGAAGAATGTAAGGTGGAGGTGTAGAAGGAGGTTGTTGGATGATTTGGAATGTGTCAAAATTATGGGGTATTTTGGCTCCTTTATTTTCAAGCATAAGGATATATTGGTGTGGTGCTTCATGATATATCTATGCATTAAGTTCATGGCTTGGGTATCTTTGGAGTTCTTGGTCACTTTAATCATGATCATGTATGATGTAATATGGTAATGGATTCTCTATGGGTATTTGATAAACTATCTCCTCAAAAGGTATATCATGAGATGATGAAAGCAACTCTTGAGAAGCCATATTTTCTTTTTTACATGGGACCTTGTGATAGGAATCCAAAGAGAGACCTAGGAATAATGATAGGAGAGGAGGATGATTAGGGTTGATTGGGTAGACCTTGGATTTGATATGCTGGGGATGATAAAATGATGCAATGAATGAGAAGGGAACAATGATAGAATGGAGGAAAAGGGGGGTGATGATGAAAAAGGATAATAATAGAATGGATAGGAAGGGGATAATAATGAAATTATTCTACAATACGGATTGTCTCACTCGAGTTTGGATAATTACTTAAGTAAGGCTTGGATAAAAATCATTTGCTTACCTAAGATTGGATCATCACTTAGGAAAGGCTTGGATATACTTACTTATGCTTGGATGATCACCTAAGTAAGGCTTTGATGCAATTTGATATCAAAAATTAGGATCTATAAAAATTCTTGATAAGATTGATATTGATAGGATATTATATGGATTATGGTTGGATGATATGATTGGATCAAGGGTGATAAGAGTGGGATTAGATGAAATATAAAGAGTCTTAATGGTAAAAGGAATGGTGATGACAATGATGATGAAAATATAATGATATGTGATAAAACCAAGGTCTAAGGATGATGGTTAGGATGACTATGGTATGATAATGGATGAAAATGATTATATGAGAGGAAGATGATGGATGCTTGGATGGATAATGATCTTAGGTAAAATTATGGTTAAGGTGGTGTCTCCTAGGTTGACTGTAAAGCTACAAAGGTTAATGTTGTAAATAGATATCTCAAGGTAAATTTTGGTGAGAGATAAGAAAACAAGAAGACACAATGGCTAACTTAAATATCAAGGTGATAAGGCTAAATTTTAGTAATGTATGTTGATTGAATGCATTGGTTTTACACAATTCAAACACACCAAGCACAATAGTACAACCTATATTTAGTCAAGTAGGTGTGTTAACCTAGTGTAGGCCCACCCATCAAAGTGTTATACCTTCAAATGAATGGGTAACATGAATGGGTAACTAGGGTATGCAAAGGTCATGTACCATCTCTACACCCCTTACATTGGAAGGAGGACATACCAAGGAGTATGTGTCGCCTCAATAAGAAAAAGTACATGGTGAGTAACTTTGAGCATGATACTATACCTTGCACCACACTAAGCTAACAATTGAAAGGTCTTAAGGGATTCTAAAAGCAAGGTTCTTAGTGGAATCAGTGAACAGTGAGACCATCTATAATGCCTGAGATTAGGAGGGTCTCTCCTTTTGTCCTCACCAAACGTGACTCGGTAGAATGAGGGTTACACAGCTTGGATCAAACGATGTTATCCATACTTTGGGATAAAAATTTCTTTCACCCTCTTTTCTGTACCCCACTCAAAATTTTGGTTGAGTTCTACCTTGAGGTGATCAAATCCCCAAGCATTCCTCCTAATAGGAAAGACTATACTAGGTGATTTTGATCACCTAAGATCACATGAAGCACAAGGGGAGAGCATACACACAAGCTAGCAATCCTTGGGATAACACATATAACATAAAATAAATAAATATATGTGAGATTTATAATCTCCAAGATCACACTAAGTGCAAGGAGAGAGCATATTTCTACACACACTTTGAAACATGGCAAATAATGTGCATTAACCTGAAGAAAAGAAATGTTCCTAGATTAGTAGAAAATAAATCCTTGGATCAATAAATCTACAAGAAAGATGTTAGTAGTTTGATGATTTTGTCTTCTATCCATGAAATCCATAGCTACATAGATGTGTTATTTCCAAAAATAAATCAAGCAAATGTTATGGTTAACAAATTCAATAAACTAAATCAAATGTGTCACTCTAAAATTAAATGTGTCATTGTAACTTTCAAAAGCATCGATATACCTTTCAAGTGTTTCACTATGTTGTCAAATGTGTCACTATGCATCAAATGTTTTACTCTACATAAAATGTGTCACTCTACAAATCAAAAGCATCATTATGCCTCAAATGTGTCAATTTGCATCAAATGTGTCACTCTGCAAACCAAAAGCACCACTCTGCATCAAATGTGTCACTCTACATCAAATGTATCACTCTACGAAATAAAATCATCACTCTACATCAAATGTGTCACTCTGTAAAATAGAGAAATCAAAAGCGTCAATTTTCATTTAGAAGTGTCATTGTAAGTTTCAAACGCATCAATCTACGTGTTAAAGGCATCATTATGGGTTCAAAAGTGTCACTATAACCTATAACCTAAAAACTCAAGAAAACTCAATTGAATGTTATAGATATAGGGACATAGGTCCCACTAGGCATGCCAAAATGAAGATGTTAGAAATATTGAAGACAAACAAAGGAAGATAAAAGAAACACAAAAGCACAATATCTACACCTAGAATATTTACTCCTCTCCTTGATGAGTGAAAATGGAATGCATCCTTGCTCCATTTTATTTTCTCTTTGATATTGATATGTGAATTGCTTAATACTCTAGTATAACCTTGATATGATTTGATGATTATTGCAAGATAAAAGCTCAAAATGAGAACATGTAAGTATGATAACTCAAGAGATGGATGAAAATTAAGGATAAGAGCCTCTTGATATAGAGTCTTGAAGAGGAAAAATCAATGGCTAGAAATAATTGATGATGGATGGATGAGATTGAAAGGATTAGGGTTTAGATTAAGGATGCAATCACATGACAAGTGTCAAATAATAGATAGGATCTAGGTTTAGGGTAGGGATAAGGACAAAAATCCTTATGGAAATGCCTAGGATTAAGAGGTTAAATTAGATAAGTGGATAATATTTAAAGATAGTAGAAATGGCTAAGATTAAGAGGTTAAATGAGATGAGTGGATAAGATTAAAAGTTAGATTGACTTTTGGATAGGTTTCTAGGTCCAATGAATCTAGGCAAGGAGTTAGAACTTTATAGATTGTGATCTATGTGAAAAATATGGATGGCTAGGATTAGATGGACAAGGAAAGATGATAAAAGGAAATTAAATAATGAGATCATGATGGGACAATAATTAAATAAATAGTAAATTTTTATTTAATTAAAGGATAATGGAAATGGATATTAATTAAACAAATGATAAAAATCTGTTTAATTAAGGGATTAGGATAAGGGACAATAATTAAATAAATAATAAATATTTATTTAATTAAAGGATTAGGATAAGGATGGGAATATTAATTAAATAAATGATAAATATTTATTTAATGAAGGGATTAGATTAAGGGAGCTCATTTGGCTAAATCTTTCCTGTTGTAGGAGGTTGGTCACGAGGTCTAGTCTCCCCCACCCCTATGGTACTGGAGGGCGTGTCGCGCCAGCGCTGCCAGTCATGTTAAAAAGTTTACTAGGCACACTGCAGTTTATAGGGGGTTGTGCTACCCGATTCCTACAGTCTAAAAAAATGGATTAGATTAAGGGATAATAATGAAATAAACAATAAACATTTATTTAATTAAGGGATGAGGATAATGGATAGTAATTAAATAAATAATAAATATTTAATTAATTAAAGAATTAGGAATAGGCTAAAATTAGGTGTGGTTGGGTAAGATCATAATTTAGGTGTCTACATTAGTCCTATATGCTATTCTTCATTGTGTGTTATCTCTTGTCAAATCAAACCAATCAAAATCAATCCTCAAAATAGTCAAATAAGTCCAAAACCCTAGATAAATTTTAGGTTTACTTGCAAAATCTTGCCTTTATGTCACAATGATGCTTATGATTTGTCACAGTGAAGCTTTTGCAATTCTACCATACTTTTTACTGCAACTCGACACTTTTGAAAATCCATTTCAAAACATGTGTCTAATTTACAACTTAGTGCTTTTGATCCAAAAACTTTCTCTATGTTAGTCCTAAAACCCTATTTTTTGCACATAGATACTTTTGTTTTAAAAAATCACTTTTGACTAACACAGAGTAGCGCTTTTGCAAAATCATGATGCCTTTGCCATAGATAGTCACTTTTTATAGGGGCAATGCCACACTTTTGATGAGTTAAAGTGACACTTTTGCAAGCGATGCTTTTGACTATCAAATAAAATTATCTAAAATTCCAAATTCCAAAATTCAACAATCATTCATTATAAGACTAGAGGCTTGTGATAAATAGACCTGTAGCAATAATCAAACATCTAAAAACAAAAAATCAAATATCCTTGTACATCTCATAACATTCTTTCATGTCGGGCCCTTTTAGAAACACATCTTTTAGTTTTGAACCTAACAACAACCTCATCAACAACAACAAACAACTCATCAACTAGCCACCAACATTAGACATAAATATCTTTAGATATCTTATCCTATATTTATCCTTTTACTTGGAAAACAATTATTTTCAAGTAAATTGTTGAATAACATCAATCTTTGTGAGCAATCTTGCTTAGTAGTCATATTCTACTCCTATGTTTGTAAACTCATTATCATCTTACTTTTCTTGGACTCACTAGTCTAGGACAAGCAAGGATCGTCCTCAACATCAATAAAAACTGGGATCTACTCAAAAAAATTCTTTTAGAGGTTTCATATCCTACACCCATCCAACAAACATCAACCTCAATATTTGGTCCAAAATCTACTTAGCATGTCTTTTCCCAAGTCCAACTTGAAGCAAAACATTCATCCACAACACACTATCCAAATTCACATCTTATAAGGTCATCAAAAGTTTTATGCCTATAACAAGATCTCAACACAAACAAATCATGGAATCCAACCCAAGTAGTTTGAGTGTCATGACACCTATAAGTACTTTTGAGATAACCCTTAGAATTTCTAGCGATGTGTTTAACCCTCCAGAGTATCAAATCACCCAACAAAAACAACAATAACTGATGATCATTATAGAATACATCACGAATGAACAAGAGGTATTTATTGAATTCAATAATGTACAACTCCTAGAGATGCAACAAGGTCCATATACATGGCTAGAGTAGTTGATGCCTTATTAGCTATAGACCCTAACTTGTATTTTCTCAAAATTGCACAAAGTGGTGCTAAATTACCCTCAAACTATGATGTTACCACACTTAGGGAACAAGCCCTTACAAATTCCATAACATCTAGTGTACCTATCCATGAGAACATGCCTATAGTGCATACTGCCATTGAACAAATACCACCACCTCCCATACAAAATACACCAATTCAACCTATTATCACACCCTTTAACATGGATTTGTTACCCTTTTCTAAACAATAAACCAATCCTTTATACCACAATCAACTAGTAAGTAATCAAATAAACTCAATTTCCCCAAACACAAACATCCCACCATTCTCAACACACATGTCTGAATCAAACCCAAACATTCCAAACCCCCCAAATACCAACATGATGAACTATACAAACAATCTATTCATGACACCAACTCCTCCACCTCATGTACATCCTAACATTCCAAACACTACACAAATATAGAACATAAAAAACCCTGCCAACAACCCCAATATCTCAAATTACCTTCTCAACTCATAAAATTCCTTGCTTACAGCCACAAGACAAGATTCCACATTGGATATAGCAAGAAATTATAACATCTCATATCTCTCACAAAAAAAAATCCTCAAAAATAAAAAATCCTCAGCAACAACATATCTCCCATCCTCAATAACAAACCCCTCAACAACACACCTTTCAACAATAAACCCCTCAACAACAACAATCCATCCAACATCAACAACAATACATCCCCCATCCTCAAAAACAATAACAAATTCAACAACAACAATCCATCCAACATCAACAACAATTCTCCAACAACAATACATCCACCATCAACAATAATACATCCACCATTCTCAAAAACAATAACAAATTCAACAACAAAAAATTCCACAACATCAAACTCCACAACAACAAATCCCACCACAATATCAATATAACCCATAAAAAACCCATCGTACAACATATATGACAACCTTCACAATATCCCATCAAATCAAAATCCATTATAACTCATCATCCATACCCAACATGATGCATACATTCCACTCAACCAAACACCAAATAACCCTCCTAATGACTTCACTTCATAAATTCAGAACTTAAATCATAAAATCAATGACATGCAATTTAGACATACAAATAATTCATATGCTCTTGAATACCCATGTCCTTATCCATTTGACTAGAACATAACAATGACACCTTTTCCTCATAATTTTGAGATGCCAAAGTTTGATAAATACAAAGGATGTGGTAACCTACATGAACATATAATGTAATTATATGTAGCTTGATTAGAGGTTTCATATAATGATACATATCTAATGCACCTCTTTCCATGAAGCTTAGGTGGATGAGAAATTGAATGGTTCTCTCATTTACCCACGGGTATCAAGACATTCCAAGAACTTATTAACAAATTTGCATCTCATTTCTCCTAAAATATAGAACATGAGGTTACTATGACCAACTTGTACATCAAAAAACAAAACCAAGGAGAAACATTTGCATCCTTTCTACAAATATGGAGACATAAATCTAGTAAATGTAAATTGCCCATTCTAGATAAACAAGTTGTGGAATTTTTTGTTCAAAATCTCAACACAGAAATTAGTTTTCACCTACGCATACAATGTTCCAATACATTTGAAGAACTTATAAAAAAAGGTCTAACAATCAAAAGGGCTCTCACTGCTAAATGACTAGTCAAAATCTACAAATACAATAAGGACCAACCTTTGATCTCTAATGACAAACCATGCCTATGGGATAAAAATAAGAATGTTACAAATGATGGTGTTGAAGATGCAAAATTTATCCAAAACCCACAACCCCAACCAATTATACAACAAAATGTTCAAAATATAAATCCTCCAAGAGGACAACCACCAAGAGCAAATAATACAACTTGATGCAAATACACTCCCTTAGGGAAACCTATTGAAATGGTCTTAAATAAATCGGTTCAATCAAACCTCATAAAGCTTCCAGAATTAAGACATTATGATGAACCACAATTCAAACCATAGAACAAAGTAACATAAGACATCTAACTGCATGAGACTTAAAACATAATTCAAGACTCATTGACTAAGGGGAAGTAGGTATTGACCAACTCCCTAGAACATTTGGAAATAACAATCTAGGGATATACAAGGATCCAATTCCCAATCATGGTAAGGTAAATGATGTCGGTAAGACAAGAGAATATAACAAAGTGGGCCATTCCTATGATGATGTCATAAGACACACTCAAAGTTCAACTAACCAAATTTTTATCATCACCATCCATGGTAGAAATCCTGAGTGCAGAGTTACCGCACATGAGGGAAAGTTACTATTCAAGGAGCTCCTCTACAATCCAAATGAATAACTAAGGTGCACCTAATTGATTATAGTCTAATTGATCACCTTAAAAATACTCCAGCACAAATTTATATCCTAGAGCTTTTGAGAATTTCCCCCGCACACAAGGAAGTCTTAGAGAAGGCTCTCCTACAATCCTTTGTACCCACTAATATAGATACGAAACATTTCCAAGCCATGATAGGGCACATTACATCCACTCAGTGCCTCATATTTACAAAAAATATCTTCCTACTCATACTTATCACAATAATGCTCTCCATCTCAAAGTTTTTGTTAATAAGCACAAAATAAAGAGAATCTTGATAGATGGTGGTGCAAGATTAAATATCTTCACCTTGCAACTTTTTTGACACATGGGATACTCTGAAGAGGTTATTGAGAGATAAAAATGAATCACTATCAAAGTCTATGGTGATAATGAAAGAGAATCAAAGGGGACTATAATATTACCTATCCAAGTTGGTCCTACAATCGCTAAAACCACATGTCAAGTACTGGACCTTGACCTACCCTAGATATTCTCCTAGGATTCCCATGGATACATGCCATATAGGTCATCCCATCCACTTATCATCAATGCATAAATTTTTTGTATAATGAGACTAAAGTTACCATTTATGGTGATCCCAAACCCTTTCATTATTTCAAAAACTTGGAGGATAAATACTATGAGTTACTCCAAAGTCCCAACAATTATGTAGCTTCACATTCCACTTCCTATGTTGATCCATCTACACTAGCCTCATCATCTAAATCTCATCAACTAATACCCCAAATCAAGGTCCAGGTACGAGACAATGGTTGTGGTGACTACAATCTCAAAGGATCCTTCTATGTAGATGCATGAGAAATTGAATAATATTGAAAAAACCTCTACCACTATCAAGTTTGAACCCACGGTCTTTTTTAAGTGGGTGAACTCAATAAAGAGGTTGTAGATGAAGAAGAATTTTCTAAATGGTTGTATCAAGATGAACAAGAATAAGCTCCTCTTCCTATTGATCAAAGCAGTAAAAGATTCCAAATGATAAAGAATAGGGGATTTATAGGCTATGGTGGTCTTGGTCTACATCAACAAGGCATCTGAGAACCTATTATTTTGTAAAAGTGATGAAAATATCAAGTTCTTGGGTATGGATCACAAGACAATATCACTCCTAATTTCAAAGGTATCTTTAGTGAGGAAGGTGTGATTTCTCCTATGGTTAATCCACCTAGTGATGCCACCATCGATGATTCTCCTATGTGTATTACTATTCTATTGAAAAATGTGTCCATCTATACCGTCACAACCCTATCATTCACCTCCCCTACTTAAGATAATGGCCTCCAAGTTGTTTACCCTCAACTTATCGATTGGGACCAACAAGTGTCAATTTTGCACATATTTGAAAATGATGAAGCTATTGTTGAGTTCATGGGGCTCAGATACGAAATACCTTCAAGAGGTCATAAAGTAATTTTTGACATAGAAATTGATGTAAAAGCATACTATGGGGGAAGACTCGAATCGTTCAGTCATAAAATTGAAATTTAAAAATAAAAAATAGATCCCCTAGTGGAAACCACAATGTGATACTTTTGGATAAAAAAATAAAAATAAAGGATGTGTCCAATGGTGAATACCTCTCTGAGGCACTGAAGGATGAAGGATTTTATCTCCTCGGTATCACTAAATATCAAGAAACATTAGCAGTACTTGTGGAAGAAGCACAAAAAATTAATGTTGGGACATTCGACAACCCTCATATAACATTTCATGCAAAATATTTAGATCCCAAGGAACAACAAAATTTTGCAATATTCTTGGGGGAATGAAATATAGATTTTACCTGGTATTATGTAGATATTCCTGGGTTGAACACATCATTGGTGCATCATCATCTAGTAGTGTATCTAGATGCAAAACCAATCAAAGAGAAGCTACAAAATATGCATCCTTAGATAGCACTACTTGTAAAATTTGAGCTACATAAATTGTTGGATGTCAGCTTTATCAGACCCATTGACTATCTTGAGCAGGTTTCCAATCTGGTACTAGTTTTCAAACCCACTAGGGGCATGGAGATATATATAGATTTTAGAGACCTTAAAAAAAGGTGTATTCTAAAGATGAATTCTCATTAAATATCAACATTCTAATGGATCTTACAATAGGATTACATGAGTTGTTATCCCTTATGGATGGATTTTCCAAGTATACCAAATCAGGAGAGCACAAGAAGATCAACACAAGACATCATTCACATGCCCATTGGGTACCTATTATTGGAACGTGATGTCATTTAGTCTCAAGAACACAAGAGCAACCTACCAAAGAGCTATAATTAAAAAAAAGTTTCAATTCTAATTGGGTACCTATTGTTGGAATGTGATGACAGTAATTTGATCATTAAAACAAAGTTTCAATTATGCAAATTAGGGGAATTATATGATATTCATTAAATAATTGATTTAATGGATATCAAATGAAAAAGAAATGGATGAGATTGATTTGATCTATCAATGGTCACAAATGAAAGGAGGATGAAACATGGATCAAGGATTCTCATCAATGGATGAGAATCAAAGATCACATGGATCAAGAAAAGATCAAGGGCTCACAATAATGCAAACAAACACACTTTGTAACAACTTTAAAAAGTTGTTTCAAAGTTTGTTTGGAATAATCATTACTTTTTTGGAGGAAAATAGGAGAATATTCCTTTGGAATAATCCCTATGCAAGTGGATGAGAGGGAAATTAGCAATTTAGTTAATTAAAACTAAATTTGATGTGCAAGATGAGGAATGTGAGGATATTCATTAAATTATTGATTTATTTAATGAAAAGGGGATCCAAATATGATATTTAATTAAATATTTTAGATTATTTAATTAAATAGTTTAGATTATTTAATTAAATAGTTTAGATTATTTAATTAAATAAGAGGCTTAGGGTTAAAATTAAATAATTTGTATTATTTAATTAAACTGGATGAAATGTCAGTGTGAGAGGGGGTGAGTTAACCCAATTAGGTCAATTACATTAATAGGTGAAAATGAGGCATTTAATTAAATAATTAGGCTTATTTAATTAAACAAGTGAAAAGAAGATGGATTTTAGGATGAAGCGATGTTAAAATATTGGATTCAAATGTGTATATCATTTAGGACATTTTTAAGTGTCTACATATAGATATTGGTGCAACTAAGAATTTCATTTCACCTAGAGTAACTAAGCAATTATCTAGGAAGGTTGGACACATGGCAATGTCTTGGAATGTAGAATATGCAAACCAGATAAGAGCAAAGGTGGAACAATGTTTGTTTTAGGTTAGGATAGAGCTACCATGTTTTTCTATAGAAGTGAACCTATATGTCACACCTTTAGGATCCTATGATGTTATCTTAGGTATGAATTGGCTATGGAGACATAGGGCTAAGGTAGATTTCCATGTGAAAATAGTAGAATGTCTAGATGATCTTGGTAATCAAGTGAAGTTTCAAGGGATACCTAGAGAGGTCAAGATTCATCAAATCTTGGAAATGCAACTGTTAAGGACTAAGAAGAAAGGGTGCAAACTCTTTGCCATCAAGATAGAAGAACTTGAAAAGAATCTTGATAACTTTGAATCACTGAGCTTCCAAGAGCTAGAAGATGGTGAAATGGATGAAACTAGAATGTCAGATATGGAGAAGTATCTTATTCTAAGAAATTTTTTGGATGTGTTTCCAAATGAGTTACCTAGGTCACCACCAAAAAGGATATTTGACTTCTCTATAGATAGAATACCATGGTCTAAACCTATTTCCAAGGTGCCATATAGGATGACAACAACTAAATTAATGGAACTTAAGGCACAATTGGATGATTTTTTGTCTAAAGGGTTAATAATACCAAGTGTTTTGCCTTGGGGGAACCAATCATACTTGTGAAAAAGAAGGATGGTACTTTGTGTCTATGCATCAATTATCGCATACTTAACAAAGAAACGATAAAGAACAAGTATCAGTTGCCACACATTGACGATCTTTTTGATCAAATGAGGGGAGGTGTTGTATTCTCTAAAATAGATATGAGATCTAGATATCACCAATTGAGGATTAAGGATGAATACATCTCTAAAACTGCGTTCAGAACTAGATATGGACACTATGAGTTTACATTTTTACCCTTTGGTTTAACGAATGCACATGCAACATTTATGAACCTAATGAATAGTGTATTTAGGGATTGCCTAGATAAGTTTATCTTAGTTTTTCTAAATGACATCCTGAATTATTCTAGGAATGAGGAGGAACATTGCAGACATTTAGAGATGATTCTAGAACAACTTAGAGAACATAAGTTGTATGGAAAACTCTCTAAGTGTACCTTCTTCCAAAAAAGAGTGCATTATCTTGGGAATGTGATCTTGGTGGATGGAATTTTAGTAGATCCAACGAAGATCAAGATGGTGCTTGAGTGGCCAGTACCCAAGAATGAGTCAGAGGTAAGAATTTTCATGGGTCTAGCAGGGTATTATAGAAATTTTGTTGCAAACTTCTCCAAGATCACTTTTCCAATTACTTCTTTGTAGAAGAAAGGGAAGAAATTTGAGTGGACTGAGAAGTGTCAAGAATCCTTTGACCTACTCAAAGAGAAGTTGACCACTACACCGATCTTGAAAGTACTAGATCCTGAGGGTAGCTTTACTGTTATCACGGATGCGTCCAGGGAGGGTTTAGGTGGTGTGTTAATGCAAGATGTGCAAGTAATTGCTTACAAATCAAGGAAGCTAAAACCTTATGAATAGAATTATGCATCGCAGGAGTTAATAGCCGCATTACAAATGTGGAGGCATTACTTGTTAGGGAAACCCTTTGAGATGAGAACTGGTCACAATGGGTTAAAGTGCCTTTTCACTCAACCTAGTTTGAAGGCTAGACAAAGAAGATGGTTAGAGTTAATATCTGATTATGACTTCAATATCAGTTATATAAAAGGGAAAGAAAGTCGGGTTGTTGATGCCTTGAGTCGAAGATGTCATATTGCTTCAATAGTGATGATTCAAACTATCTTTAGAGGGAAAGTGTTGCATAAATGCAAAGAGGATGAATACTACTTGGAATTCAAGCAAGCATTCACTAGCAATCCGTAGGATTCTAGGTATGAAAGGTTTCATTTTGAACCTAATGGATTACTTAGATATAAAGGGAGAATGTATGTACTTAATGTAGAAGAGTTAAGAAATTTGGTATGGAAGGAAGTACATGAAGCACCGTACTTTGGACACCCTGGAGTGACAAAGATGATGGCAGATGTGAAGCCATTATATTTTTGGAATGGGATGAAAGGAGATGCTACTAAATTTGTGGCTAGGTGTCTTGAATTCCAAAGGGTGAAAGCAGAGCATCATCATCCTGCAAGCTTGTTATACCCACATGACATACCAGAAAGGAAGTGTCAAGTCATAAGTATGGACTTTGTGCAAGGATTGCACAATGCCACATACCTATGAACCCAACTGATGGAGCATCTGTCATAGAAAGGAAATTTTTATAAGAAGTTTTAGGTTGCATGGGATCCCTGAGAAAATTGTCTTGGATAGGGATGCATGATTCACTTCTAGGTTTTGGAAAACCTTGCTTTCTACATTAGGGACTCAATTGAATATTAGCTTAGCATATCATCTGAAAACGGATGGGAAAACTGAAAGGGTGAGTCAAGTATTGGAAGACCTACTTAGAATATATTGCATGGATCAACAGTACAAGTGGGAAGACTACTTACCCTTAGTAGAATTTTCTTACAACAATTCTTACCATTCCATAATAAAGATGGCTCCTTTCGAAGCATTACATGATAGAAAATTTCAAACTCCTATAAGTTGGGATAAACTTGAGGATAAAGTGAGTCTTGGGCCAGAAATGTTGGCAGAAATGGAATAATAAGTGAAAATGTTAAGCAAAGGTTGGTTGAAGCTAACGATCGACATAAAAGCTATGTTGATGCTAAGAGAGTGCCTCAAAAAAATTCATAGATGACAAAGTGTTGTTGAGAGTGAAACCTCACAAGAGCTCCATTAAATTTAGGAAGTCTTCCAAGTTAGCCCTATGTTATGTAGGACCTTTTGAGATTCTAGAGGAATTGAATCTGGTAGCTTATCAAATTGCATTACCACTAGCTCTTGTCAGATTGAATAATGTCTTCCATGTGTCCTACCATAAGAAGTATATACCTGGTGATAATCATGTGATTGATTGGATTGCTTTATAGGTACATGACCCTAGGTAACACTTGAGCATGTCAAGGTGCTCAGAACATGTAACCTTCACTTGCATAACAGAGAATTCTTGCAATGCAAAGACTAGTGGGACCAATATACGGAAGACTTGGCTACTTGGGAGGACTATGCTGAGATTCAAAAAAAAATTCCTCATGTTGTAGATGCTTTTGAGAATCTTTAAAAATAGTATGTTGATTGTTTGCTTTATTTTATGTTGCTACATAAAATCATCAAGGACGATGATTCACAAGGGGGGAGTTTGTTACATACTATTTACTATTACTATGTAGGGTAAATGTGAATGTAATGTGAATTTTGGAGATGAATAAATTGTCCTTGCACTTTGTTATCAAATAAATTATGAATGAATATTATTTCATTTAATGATATATGAAGAAATGCATATATGTGAAATGGATGGTTATTGAATTAACATTCTAACTTTGGAGATGTATTATGTGTAATTCATATTTTTTTGAATAGATGACTACCTTGGGAATATGTTAATGGATGCAGGTATATGTTCAATTCCTCCAGGAAGAGGAGAAGTATCACTTAGGAGAAGATCTTGGTCGAGTAACCAATAATGTAACCTATCTGAGCTTACACACACTCACAGTAGTATGGTTGAGTCAAGTTATTTATGTGGGAAGTTGGTAAGTCATCCTTAGTTTGATGTGTCTATATTAGTTAGAGTCTTGTTTCCTATTGACTGCATTATTAGGTGATGTTTATCTATTTGAGCTTGTAAGTTCTTTCCTTATTACTATGCTTGCAATGATGAGTAGAATGTACGTGGAATATGTATATGTACACACATGCATGTCGATGATAGTCCATACACATGAAGGAATGCATATATGAGGGTACATAAGTAGACGTACTTATGAACACTTATGTATGAGTTGCTTATGTGCATGGAACTATCAAATGGACCTTACGACGTGTATATGTATGTATATAGATATATCACACATAGGCACTTATCAATACAATAGTAATTGTGTATGACTTTGGTATGTAATCGAAGGTGTATATATATAATATATACATATATCCATATGTATATATGTATCAATATACACGTATGGTTGGAAAATGGATATTCCCATACGAATGTATTGATGTATGTATACATACGTATACATGTACATAAAGGAATATATATGAATATATATATGTACACAATCGATATAATGGTTATTACTATGATAATGGCATCTTGTTTGTACTCTTTTGAATATCAAATGTATACATACTTATTTGGCATAGGATAAATAAATTATATATTAACATACATACATACATACATACATACATACATATATATATATATATTTATATGTATATGTATATGTATATGTATATATATTTATATGTAACATATATATACATATATATATACATGTAAATGTATATGTATATATGTATATATATGTTATCAATGCATATATGCATATGTGTATATATATATGTGTGTGTGTATAATCAATTGCTTGGGAATCAATGAATTTATACAAAGCTTTGAGGCCGATTTATTAACTTAAACAAAGGTTGAACATTATACAAGATGGCAATGTATTAAGGACGAGTTATCTACAATATAACTTGCAGCCATTAAGTCAATATGAGGATTGAGATTTGGTCAATGCCTTGTGTGGAAATATCTTTAATTTGGGAAACTAAAAAATTCCTTATCATAGAGTAAATATCAACGGAAAATAAATGCATGCAAGATAAGTTACAAAAGGTCAAAGATCTAGTCAAACTGATTTTATGAGATAAATTGACTCATCTTAGACCAAGTTGGCATGTGCTAAGTGTAGCACTTTTGATATTGACTGATTCAACAGTGTAAAGTTGTTCCCACTCTATAGGAGATTTTTGCTTGCTTTGGCGCCACCTTATGAGTCATGTTTGTTGTAGATGATCATTTTGAAGGAAATTTGAATATCATCTTTTTACCATGTGCTAGCTTGAAATAGTCTTTTGTTGTTGTTAATCTTTGAGGTCGACCTATAGCTTTATTTTGCTAAGTATACTCTTACTTGTGTGCCACTTGTTAGACCCCAAAAAATCCTTGATATTTTGAGGTCTTTTGTTCTCAATATCAAAATTGCATGTTGATTACACATAGGGTTTAGGGTTTTACTTGAATAAACTTATCATTCAAAATCCCCTTATAGCCTTCAGATGTTCTATTTTTGCATTGACTTATTGGTTCGGTTACCAGTAATATGAGTTGCCTCGTGAGACATGGTTTTATGTTTCTTACCAACCCCTTCATTTCGAGTTGTTCAGTTATCCCCAGTTGCAAGGTGTCTCAAATATTCCCAAAGTTGGCCTTTAATATTTCACACACAAATGACTTATGCTTAAGTCATGAATTCTCAAGGGGTAAAGTCTCGTCGGCCTATTCAAGGCCCCTTTATAAGATTAACTGTTATATATTCATGCAGGTTGGATGATCACGAGATCACGGGGTTCAATCTAGACCATTCCCTGCTGGCCCGTCTGTTTGAAACAAGTGCAATTTAATTATTGTGGGGTTAGTGAAACAACGCCACGTGTATGTGGGCCTAGCCGATATGTCCTATCTCAACACCCATGACTCTAAGATCGATGATGTTAAACCAATAAAGGGAAATAATCTCAGCCATTCCCCGTTGGCTCGTGGAGGAAAGATGCATGTTCTTTAAAAATGATGAGGCCCGTGAGATGTTACCATGTGCACTCTATGGCTACCAGCGGGTGGACCCTCTCGTACATGGGGAAAACCCTGTTAGCAACTTTCTATTGGTTGATCATCCAAGCTGGAATGGTATTGTAAATTCAAATCAATTTGACTCAATCTAAGTTGTTCAAGATGCCTAGCTCAACCATGAATCGACGACGTGTATTCAAAAATGCTAAGTATGCTTGTTGCGATTGTTGCGCTTCGCACAAATGGACATTAATGGTGGAAGTGACTCATAAACCTATTCAATTCTCTTTAAAATTGTGCATGCAGATGATGCTTGCTTATTTGAGATTTGAGGACTTGTCCAAGGCAACACAATGAGTTAGGAAGAAAATTGCAAAAATTATCTGGGCCGGCATTAAGGTTTGTCATGGTTGAAAGTAGTAAGTACCGTAAATGCCATTTTGTGCCTTTTCAATTTTCTAAGTTAGGGCTTGCTTTTAATTTGTTTTAAAACCAATGTGTTTATTTGTTTTGCTTTCACTGCTTTAAAATTAGGGTTAATATTTGCTTTTAAAGACCATAGCACTATAAATTGCCAAAATTTAGCCCTCATCCTCAGTCATAAATTGCAATTAAGGGTTGAGTAGTTAGAATTCCTTTGAAAGAAATCTTGCATACCCAAGCCCATGGCTCCCAAAATTCAAGGTGCTTCTTACTCTAGCCAGTCCAGAACCCTTTCACAAGATGTAATTGATTTGTTCCCCCAATCTACAAATAAGAAACCAGAGGGAAAGGTCTTGTTTTGTGGCCCTACTGTGAAGGAGGGTTTGATAGATAAAGCTTACTTCATCAAGGATGTCGAGGTACCCTACACAGGATGGCAGATGTTTCAACATTGGTTTAGAAATAGAAACCTTGGGTCTCCTTTTAGTAACCCATGGGATTTGAATATGGGGAAACTAATTGTTCCCAATGTATATATGGATGTGGACCTCTTGAAAGATATCACATCAAAGTATGATCCAGTTTCTAGGGTAGTCAGAGCATATGATGGGGTGGTTATGATAAAAATAATAGTGAAGAAATTGAAAAGGTTTTTGACCTACATGAAAGGAATTCAAATATGCTTCCTCTGGATATGGATACTATCAGAGAAGAGTATAACAAAACCAAGGTATTCATTAGCTCAAAAATGTTTCCTCTACATACTGTAGTGGTTGGAATTGGGAAACAACAGAGGAAGGTTAATATTGATGACAAAGAACTCAAACCTTTCCCAATGAGCTATTTTTCTAGTTACTTCTAAAAGACTATATACTCTTTTTACCAAATTGTAGGCACCAATCCACCTGACATACTACAAAAGGAGTATAGCTACCTAGCTACACATATGCAACATCCACCATACAGTATTTTTTATGATTATGCAACCTATTTGGCTGATCACATCCATGAAGGCCTAGTTGAATTGCAAGGAGGAAAAAAATGGGTGAAGTTTTGGTGGTATTCATTGTTAATGCATATGTTCCTGTATAAGGGACAGAAAGCCTTTGAGAAGGAGATTACATTGAAAAGGAAAAGGGATGGTGTTGACTTACTTGTTCAGTGTTGGACCCGTATCTTGGATAAAGATGATAAGAGGTACAACTTTGTAATGTTTAGAAATTATTTTGCATCCAAGATAAGGAGGGCCTTGGTATATGAACCACCTAGGATTCCCAAGGAAATCCATGACTTCTTGAGACCTAGAGAGCTAAGGCCATATTTAAATTTGAGTCATAATTAGGGAGATTTGATTTTGTATCATGATAAGACAATTTTTAGGATATATGGTAGTGGTTTGGGCCCATATGTTTTTCCTACAGATGTTCCTTTGAGAATAGGTTTCCTTGAGATCATGAGGCAGTTGGGAGTTGCACAAGAAGCACATCTACTTGAATCAGCAAGGAAGGGGTCATTCTTCCCAGAGTGGATAGTATTTGCATATTACATTGTGACAAAAGGGACAATACAGGAACTAGAACATCTGCTAGCTCCTTATGAATTGATGATTGTGAGCCAGAGGAATCATGATCTTGAAGGCTTCATTAGTAAACTCAAAGAGGATAAGAAAATGGGTGTATTTGTACATTCTTTTGATTACCTTGTGGATATCATCAGGAATCTCTTCAACTTTAAGGAACAAGATGAAAGAAAATCCAAATACCTGGCTTATAGAAAGATGGTGGAAGCTAAGAAGAAGAAGAATCCTCAATATGATCCTCTGCAAAATATACATGGTGATTTCAATAGGGCCATGTATGTCCTAGACAATTTTGAGAATGTTGTTGGTGTTTTGAGAGAGCAGCGGGATGTTCCTGATAAAGGAAAGGAAATGGTGGTTGAAGAAAGTGTTGAATTGACATTAGAAGAAAGACCTACATATCAACCATGCAAACAGCTAAGGATTTATTCTAGGAGGAAGAAAATGGTGAGTGACAAAAGAAGCTCAGTGGCCCCTATCGCCTCTAAAGAACCAAAAGTAGACTCTCTCAAAAGTGTAGTTGGAACTTCCCCTCCACAAGGTTCTTTACCTATAATTGATCTGGATTCACCTCCTAAAATTTTTGTCCCTCCTAAGCAGCCACCTCAGAAGAAGCAAAGAACTGAAACAAAATGAGTGGTTGATTATTCTGAAACCGATGAAGATGATATTTTTGTCAACCCTAAATAAATGCAGATAAGAATGCCTCCTCATGAAGGAGCAATTGCTTCAAGCTGAGGATAGAGTATCCTTAGACTAGGTAAGCTTGACATTTGTGGATTGAATACTGCAGATGACTTGAGGGTAGAGGCCAGTAAAGAGTTTATGGAAGATGACTCATTCATTGAAACCTCTGCATTTCAAGACTTCTAGTGGAAATCCAAGATTGCAGATTATGCAGAGAAGATAGTTGTTGAAAGAAGCTTGCACCCTGAATCGCCTGAAAGTGTCATTAAGGCGAATGTAAGAAGCATTATGAAAGATGAGTTCAAAAATATTGATTCCCAACAAGGAAGAGAACTTGTAAAGAAGAGTGGTGTGTTGCTATTGCCAGAGTGGAATATTGTTGATGATATTTTTTTTAGATGCTATACGAAGGTCTTAGAGACCTCTTGTACAAACAGAAGAAGAACTAGAAATGGCCCTTCGAGGTTTAGCCTTTAGCAAGGATTGGGATGCATTGGCAATTTGGTCATTGTCTTTGGCATCTAGGAAACCAGTCCTGGCAGAGCCATCAGAGCTTAGTGGACAACTACTTGCGAAAAGAGTTGTTGATAATCCATATTTGGAAGCTGCAAACATGGTTGTTAATGTTTATAGATTTACCCAGTCAACTGTGGAGGGTCTCACCTTGGAAAGAGATAATATCATAGTTAAATATAGTGAACTCCTGAATGACTATGACAGTAGCCAGCAAAAAGTGGCTACACTTGAAACTGAACTAGAATTCTATAAACAGAGGAAGTACAAGGATAATGAGGTCAGCCTAGCTCAAGCCACCCATCTTTAGTTTCTCCAATGAAATCTATGCGACACTCATTTCATAGCCAAGCTCTAGCAATAGTACCATATAATCAAGGACAAGAATCAATTACAGAGGAAGAAATAAGTAGACCAAGCTCTAGTTCATTTGATAGAGATCAACTACTTCTACAAATTGAGGTGTATAAGAAGTTGCTAGAAAAGGCTCAAGATATAATGTATGAGAATATATCAAAGGTTTTATGCACTGCCTTAAAACATTTGAATGAGAATATTCAGGATAGACTCAATAGTGTGCACGACAACTATGCTTTGATGGTGCATGCAATAAGGTTGTCTCAGAAGGATAAATTGTTGGCCATACCAACCTTGAACAAATGGGTTCTAAGAGTTGAGAGATTGAAGTTGATTTTAGTGGGAGCTGGCCAGAATGAAGATAAGTACCCTCTAGTGCATCCAATTTATGACTTTGTGTGTGAGTTGAGTGAGCAAAAGCTTCAGGGATAGGCAGCTCCATTGGAACAGAAGATAATAGAGTTGATAGCTCAATACAACCACACTGATTTAGCACCACTACCAGATATTGAGGTTGCTAATTATGAGGTGAAACCATTGCAGACATGGAAGAGGGAACTGGATGAGGTTATTGATTACCAGGTAAATAAAATTTGCAAAGAAGTTAATATTGATGTCTTCAACAAAACCTTGGGGAGGTTAACTTTTCTTATTAGTTTTTTGGAGGATTTCGACAAGGAATCCAATGCAGTTGTAACCAAGTATTCCCCTTACAGGAAAGCCATGGACAAAATAATGGACTTTGATTGGCCATCTGAGGATGAATATGAAGAATGGGGAAGGTTATATGTTGGAAAGTTTGGTTTGTGAAACATATACTTGGTCATGTATTGTACAGGTTTGGCCTTAGAGATTACAAAGTTAAAACATATGTTTAACAGAAAAATATCAGTTGTTGATGATGTAGGATGTTGATTAAGATGCTAACTCACCTATGGTCTACATCATTTTGTCATTTTTCTTGATGAATTGGATGCGCTCCTTTTGATATGTCTTTTGAAAAGGAAAAACTGCTCTCTATTGTAAATTTAAATATTCTTTGTCTTATGTGTATTCCCTTCATTTTTTATGATTGCAAATATAATTAAATATGGAATATACCTTCTAGTGGTCCAATTCGATATTGACATGTGTACACTTGGCTTGAGGCTTTTTTTTGCTCCCTTATTCTATAAAAGGGAATTCAAGGCCATTTGTGCAAATCTTTTGTTGAAATTCTAGAGCTACATTGAGAAAATTAGGAAAACACAGAGCAGATATGTTGAGTCTTTATCTAATGTTTTGAGTCTAGACAGTAAATTTGGTTAAATGTATGGATTCTGAGTATATTTGAATGATAATGGAGATTTTCTCAGTCTATAGTTGCTCTTTTTGGTTTTGTATTCGAACTATTAATGAAAATATTGATCAACGGTCATTTCATTAATTTTCATTGTGTTATGCTTTGATATGTGATCTGGTTTTGGCTCTTGTTCATGGAATGAGTTAAAATGCTTAGATTAGATCATGATTTCATATGCAATGTCATTTGGATTTGGTAATAATTCTTTATTATTCAATCATTGATGTGTGAATTACAAGGTGATATCACTAGATCATAATTGCTCAGAATTAAACATGCCTTATGTTTCAATTTGCATAGAATCCTAACCCATAGATAATGGCACTAATCTTTAACCCATTTAACATTTCTTGGGGTTTTAGTCCTTCGACTTAAGAGAAATCTTTTAAAATAATCATTGACCCACATGTTGTTCATTGTTGTTTTATATTCTCAACTTAAGATGCATAATTAGCTCAAAGAATTGCCACCTTTGTGATTGATTTCATCTTATTTGTAATTAATGAGAATCTATCTACCTTAATTTACAATGTATGTGTAAATTGTTTAAATGAATTACCTATTTTCCATTGTGCTAACACCCTCCCGGGTTTGGCAGAACCCGAAGTGCAGGAGATAAAAAAATATACACTTTATCTCATTTGTTGGCCACTCGTTTGGCAGGTATTCGAGAATTGAGTTTGGCAGACTCATAGGTATTTGCTAAGGCCTGCTTGGTTCGTTAAAATTAACCAACATAATGGTGACTCTGTTGGGGAGCTTTCACAAAATTTAGCATCTCTAATGCAGATCCGGTACAATCAGAGTCAAGTCTTTATCATTATTTGTTGAACTAGGTTGCCATTCGCTATTAGAAGTCGTATACTTCATTTTTTGTTCATGCATCAAATTTTGGTCAGTTTTGTCACTTTATGTTAGGTTATGTTCAAACTTCTCTCTGGAGTTGCAAATAACAAGTTAGATATAGCCAAATCTTATTTCCCAGTGTCCTGGGTGGCAACTCTAAATTTTCTCACACTAGTGCAACAAATACGTCTCACAAAGAACCTGATAAGAAGAAATTTGACAGCTCAATAAGTGTCATGAGGAAAACCAAAAGTCAATTGAAGAAAACCCCTAAATAGAAAGTAGAATCTAAGCCTGCAAAGGATAAACAACCTCTATGGAAGAAGAAAGCTACAGAATCTAGTAAGTCCCTCGATTCTCTTCTTGGAGCATCTCCCACTTTTACTAATGAAGTAATTAGTGCAAATACTGCTAAAGATTCAAGTAATAGTGGGGAAAATGAGGGAGGACAAGTTAGTTTCCCTGTTGAACAAGTATTTGATAATCTCATAATTTCTAGAGAAGAAGATAAGTGAGAATTCTGGGGTAAGAGTAAAGCGCCTTCAAATCCACCGACACCTGGGATGGGATCTGTATTTCATGGGGAAAATTTTAATCCTAGAGGAGAAAATATTAATCCACCAGCACTTACTTTCCTTGGGGAAGAAGTTGTGGATCAAACATTCCATACTCCAGATCAGAGTGAGTATGGGGATTTTCTCAAAAATGAGGAAGATGTCAACAATGATATTAAAGCCTTGGATGAAGAGGCTGAGTGGTTGGTTGAACAAGCAGAGAAAAGATCTCAAAAGGAAAAAGAGGATAGGATTAAGGCTAAGCAGCTTGAAAGGGACGAGAAGAAAGAAAGAGTGGAAAAAATGAGAGAGGAACATGCTAAGCAAAAAGCCTTTGAGAAGGCTGCTCAAGAAAAGATAGCCCAAGAAAAGGATGCTAGAGAAAAGATTATTAAGGAAAAAGTTGCTAAAGTAGCAGCCCACATTATCCCCGAAGCCCCAAAAATCACAATCCCGATGGGAACTTTTGCTGCTAGTACTTATACATCAACCATCGCTGCCACCAAGTCTCCTCACCCTCCTAAGAAAACATCCTTTATAAATCATGGGAAAAGGATTGCTGATCATTCCCACCAAAATGTCTCCAATGCCCTTGATACCAATACCAACACAAATACTCTTACCTCATTCACCAAAACACCTATTATCAATTATGAAACCAATCTTGATCCATCTGTTGCACCTATAGACCCTGACACTTTGAAGTTGCAGTTGAAGAGTGAGAAATTGCAAGAAGAATTGAGGAGGGCAGACATAGAAGCACATAATGCATAAATGTCTAGAAGAATTGCTTTCCTCAAAATGTCAATCCCAACCCCAGAGCCTTCAAGTTCTAGGAAGAGTGGCAGTGCATGTTATGAAAATAAGCCCAAGGGACATACTCCTAGTGGAGGGGGTGGTGGTGACAAAGGAGGTGGAGGAGGTGGCAACAGAAGCAATAATTCCTATTCTGATGATGAGGAAGAAAGTAAGAATAAGAATGATGGTAGCAAAGGAAATGGGAAGGGTAAGGAATGTGATCAAATGGATAGCAAGAAAAATGATGCACAAAAGGATACTCATAGGGATAGGTGTCCCGGGGGGCACCTCATAATGACCGATATAGGCAATTATGTTTTGACAACATCCCAGGTTACCCAAATCCTATCCCAAACAATGCCAGAAAAAATCTCCCTGAATTCACTAGAAATAATGCCCTTAGTGGGGAAGATCATCTAAAGGCCTTCTAGAGTTTTTTTGAGGATTTTGAATTATGGGAAGATGATGTAGCAATGAAGTATTTTATGCAATCCTTGATTGAGGATGCAAGGGATTGTTATAGAGGATTACCTTATGGAAGTATTGATTCAAAGGAATCATTCTACCAAGCTTTTAGGGAAAAATATGGGGATCAGACTGATCCTAGATTCAAATTGAATGATTTCAATAACATCACCAAAGGATATAATGAATCTATTGTCGAACTCAATACAATATTTCAAAAGTCTATGAACAGAGTACCCATGTCTTTGAGACCTAATCCTGATGCATGTTTGGTAACATACTGCAATGCTTATGATCCTAAGATGTGTTACTTAGGGACAAGAATCCACGAACTTTTCCAGAAGCATATAAAATGGTTGCGAACATTGAGAATAATAGGAGGGCTTCTGGTAAGGTAGGAAGGAGAGATGACCCTAAACTTCTAAACAATTCCAAAGCTCAAAATGAGAAATCCAGCAAAACTGTAGCTCCTGATGAGAAATGGGATCAAGTTCTTAGTCTGTTACAAAAGCAAGAAAAAAATGATAAACCTCAATTTCAGAGAAATGATAGGCCTCCTAGACTTCAATATTTTCCTTATCATACCAATTGGCA
This sequence comes from Sequoia sempervirens, assembly GCA_007258455.2. Classification (NCBI taxonomy): domain Eukaryota; kingdom Viridiplantae; phylum Streptophyta; class Pinopsida; order Cupressales; family Cupressaceae; genus Sequoia; species Sequoia sempervirens. The sequence goes on from VDFB02000363.1 coordinate 42,973,740, forward strand.
TAATGGCAAGCCAATTCAGAATAATCAAAAGAATTATCAAGCTACATGTGACCCCCTACATAAGAATACCACTAATGTAGTTGAGGATCTGCCATGGTGCGAAGTATGTGAAATGCCTCATGCATCACAACAGTGTGTTGTAACTAGATCTATGTTAGAAAACCAACAAGATCAAGGGGAGTCCCATTCACCATGCAATCTAGATGAATCGGCCACTGTGTTCATGACTAGGTCAGATTTGGAATGTGGTGGTTATTCTTCTAGTGATGATGCTGATACAGATGTAGATACAAAAAGAAGACAAGAAAGTATACACCATCAACAAGTGCTCTCAGATGAGGAAAAGGAAGATGAATTTACTGCCTACAATCTTGAAACATCAAACTTTTCTCTAAGAAGACCTTCAAATGAGGAGATAGAAAGATATACAGTTGCCTTGGCTGCAAAGGCTCAAGCACAAAGTGATCTACACTTGAGAAATAGAGTGGTGAGTGGAAATCAAGGCAATTCTGGAGGTTTGTTCATAAAGGAAGAAAATACAAATAGTAAAGGATTTGAGGCAAAGAACAAGATTGAAGAAACCAAACCTGAGGATCCAAAAGAAATAAGAATTTGGGCGAAGAAAGGTAGTAAAGTTAAGGCTAACACTGAAGTCACACATTGTGACCCAAAGACCAAAGAATTGAAACTAACCTCTGAGGTTGCTGACAAGAGAACTAACAAAGTGGTCCCTTAGGAAATGGTATTTCCTGAGATGCCTAGTTATTCACCTATTGATATGTTTCAAGTCTTATCCCAAATTTGGGTTATATTCCCACTCCTTGAGATGATGAGGATCGATGATCATAAAAATAAAACTATGGTTGTCATTAATAGTATTGCAGGAGGGAATAAGCATAATGTAGAGGCTAATGTACCTGATACAAGTGTTGGTCGAGCAAAAAGTACTGAATCGGAAGCAATTGTCAGTGAAAACCCTAAGATTTATTTAGGAACTACTATTACAGCAAACCCAAGTTTGGTCAATCCTTTCTTCTTGAGTTTGATCATTGATGGAAAGATACTCAAAAATTGTATGATTGATTATGGGGCTTCAAATAATGTCATTCATGTCACGATCATGGAGGAGATGAGCTTGAAAGTTGATAGTACATATGGGAAATGTTATGCCATGGATTCAAGGGAAGTCACTTTCATTGGTGTAATTTATGAAGTTCCATATAGGCTGGCCGCATTTCCTAAGAAGGAGTTATTTATGTGTGTCACAGTAGTTGATAGGTCAAAGCTAAGCTTGTTGCTATTTTGGAAAAGTTGAATTGCAGTCAATCAATTGGATAAGCAAAAACAGGCATGAGGATAAACTTCCATTATTTGTCTTAGCTTTTGAAAGATTGTTTCATGATTTCTTTAATTAGTCTATTGTGAATACTTTCATTTAGGGTCAAATAGTATTGCTTTGAAAAGGAATTAGAAGTTGTTATACTTTTTTGGGAAGTGCTTGTAGTTACTCCATAATAGGAGGATTTTTTTTTTCATAGTATTAACTTACTAAATATGAATTAACAAAGGTAGCTTAAAGGTACTTATAGCTAAGTTATTTGATTTAACTAAGATAGCTAGTGGATTAATCCTAGGATTGTTTTTCCATTAAGGGAGAGATCTTGTACATTTACTTTGTAAAGTAGATATAACCTAAGTTTGTAGGAATGGTGATAGGATATCTCTAGGGTTAAAGATTACCCATTGGAGGAAATACCTATGGGTAGATTATAGTGGCCTTAAGTCAAATCAAGCTTGAGTAGTGTAAGTGAATAGAATGACCTTCACTCAAAGTACTGAGTGAGAACACTTTGGCCAAAGAAGTGTGATTTCATCTGGCTCCACTGTCAATTCACCGTGATCTAGTTACTACATGCTAGTCCTAGATTGTAGGTTTACAAGTTCTATTCATGTAGGACATTGCACCAAACTCAGTTGGTTTTCATTACTTGGTTACTCTACCAATCTCTTTGTCGAAGGGTAGGGCCATCTATCGAATGATAGATGTGTGGGGGACCGCATATGAGTCTGTGATTGGTGGAAAAGTGCTTGAGTGATGCTTCTCCTCCTTAGCAAGTGACAGAAGACCAAGATTTGAAAGGAGGATCCTAGACCATCTATATCTATTTGTTTCAAGGCTCGGTTGAGCTATGTATGCACTTGTGCACAATGTTGGAATATTGTAACTTGTGAAATTATTATATTGAAATGGAATCCTTATTGTATATTGTTATGGTATCTTTGTTCATTTGTTCTCAATAAAGAAAATATTTTCTTTTATTGGAATGGCTTGCTACATAGTTTAATTACTCACACAGTGAAAACTTAGGAAAAATTTACTTCAATGAACAGTTGGCATGTTACATATAGGTTCCGACCCAGGAACTATATCAATGGATAAATCAAACACTCTCTTAGGAGACAATCCAGGTAGTTCATTTGGAAATACATCCACAAATTTTCATAGGATTGGATATTTCTCCATATTTGTTTTCCCTGTTTCCACTACTTCTCCTTCTTCAACTTCTTGAGAATGTTGAGGTCCATAATACATGACATCATCTTAAGGGACGACTTCCTTGTATTCCTCAATTTTATCCATCTTTACTATGAAGAGTTGACAACCTTTCTTTTTCACCTTATGCATTTGCACAGTTGAAATCTGTCACAGTTTCACTTCTCTAAGTGTCCCTTGTAAAGACACTTGGTTAACTAAGTCATCTAAGCATTATATGGTTTTAGCATGGAAATCCACTTTAGCTCTATGCTTCCATAACCATTTTATTCCTAAGATGACATCATAAAAACCTACAAGAGCTACGTATAGATTCACCTCTGTAGAGAAACTTGGATGTTCTAACCTTGCTTCAAATATAAATTGGATCACCATAGCTCTTGTCTAGTTTGTCAACAAAGTACCTAAGACATCTACCAAAGTGATTTGATACTCAACTTGCTAGTTTTCTACTGCAGTGTGTACCCTTTTCTAAAATGCAACTTGTTGTGGAGAAAGAGGATTCCCACGTGGTTGACATTTCGTCAACTTACTAGGGCACAAATTAGCATAGTGATCCCCTCCACATGTAAAATATCCATTCACTAGTCCCTTCCTTTTTGCAAGCCTTCCTAATTTATTAACATTTTTGCCAACTCTATTGTTGTTGTTATAGTTGTTGTTACTTCCGTTTTGGTCTCTTCTTGGTTCATTCCACCTTTGTTGAGGTCCTTTTTCCCCTTTCTTCTAAAAACTTTTCCCTTCATTGGGTCTTCTTGGAGCTTAATTATCCTACGCCAAGTTAAACTTCTTTTTATTTCTTTCCCAATAGATTGAAATAGACTTAAGCTTTTGTTCCTGCTTAATCACTTTTTCATACACCAAGTCCATGGTTGTTGGACTGTGTATGTCTACTTCACCACCTATTTGGGCATTAAGACCCATAATAAACTTCCTTATCTAGAATTTCTCATCCTTTTGGTACATGGGTACGTACCTTAGGAGGCAAGTGAAATTTTCCCAATATTCATTCACTAAAGAATCTCCTTGCTTAAGATTATGGAAATTAATGAGCTTTTGATCATAGAAAAGTGATGGTAACCACCATTTCTGGAAAATCTCCACAAACTCGTTCCATGCCAGCCTCAAGGAACTGAGTCCTAACTCCATTTTCTTATTCATCCACCAGTTGGATGCTTCACCTACCAACTGGAAATCTCCCCATATGGCTATAGTGAATTCAAAGTAATTTATAATCTCAAAGTACTTTTCCATATTTGTAAGCCATGCTTCAGCCGCATCCCAGTAGCACTACCCTCAAATTTAGGAGGTTTGATCTTCTTCATGTCACAGGACAACTCATTGGCCAATTGCTTCCTTTTAGTTCCTTCCAACTCTGAATGTGACTCATCATCCTCTTGTTCACTAGAATGGGTGTGATAATGAGAATTCTCCCCTTCCTCTTCATTATGAGGTACTTCCTCATCATTATTTGGGACTTCTTGTTCCACTCTTTCTTTACCCATTACTTCCTATTCGAGGTTTCCTATCCTTTCTCTTGTTTCATCCATTATAGACAAGATGTGGTCCAACTTAGCTTTCGCATTCTCAGTACCTTTTCCTACTTCTTGACTTTCCCCAATGTTACTTTGTGTTCTAACCATTTTTCCAAGAACAGTTTACTTGGAGGTTTCATTTGACTAGATCTAGAAGAAAGTTTACATAATGTTCTACAAGCATTAAAGAAAATTCATTCATATAAAGAATATCCTAAAGGAATTTTACACAAGTTTTACCAAAAACATGTTTTTTTTTTAATTTCAAATTGTTGAAGGATTTCGATATCCTTAAGTTTACATAGAATGAATATTTAGATAGTCTAAGGGAGAGTATCCCTTGGATTTTCTTTTCAATACATAACTTTGTGGGGTATAACCCTCAAATTTTTTCTCATTCTCTTGATAATAAGGATAATATCCTTCAGACCTATCCTCAAACACAAAATTTTGGGGAACATATTCCTCTGATTCGCCACTTGAGGCTATTACAATAATTTCAGCCATAGGTATAACGTGAGGGTCCTAAACAACATTGTTGGACTAACACTACATTCTGAGGGCATATCCCTAGAAAGTGATATAGAGTCTAAGTTTGTTGAAGAGAAAGGAGGTAAGTAGTTAAAATTGGCATCATCTTTCATCCTTCTCTTCTCTTGGTTGATTCGTGAAAGGGCATGACTAATAGTCTCAGTATCACTCAACCAAATGGCATTTTCATGATTCGTTCCCTCAATGGTACAAACAAGGGCTTCTCTTTCCTTCTTGGCTCGTAGGTAGCACTCATTTTTAATCACTAACTTCCTTGTAGTCATCCTAAGATGTACCATCTTAGCACAATAATTTCCAAACATTAGATTCTCATAATGTTGAATTGGAAACATAGCAAGCACACAAGTTCCAGAGCTGAACCTGGTAGCTTTGATACCACGTGTAACATGCTCATTGTTTTACACAGTATTTGTTCCTATGTTTTACCCACAAGTGAATAGTGTAAGCATCTAACCTTTAAGAGAAATACAAATTTTCTTTTCCTTTGAATAATAAATGCATATTTGAAACACATTTCAAAATTTTCCATTACATGCCAAAATAATTCCTTTCATTAATTCAAATAATGATGATACATAATTTCCATATGACATTACATATTTTCAATTTCAATAGAGATGGATACAAATTATATACATATCTTAAACAAGCTTACAACAAGTATAAACTACAATGGTCCAAGAATTCCCACTCAAATCTTGGCTTCCAACTGAAGAGGAGAATCATCACTCAAGCTTCTTCTTGCCAACCTTGGACTTACTGTGGTCCCCCGCACATCTACCTAATTGGTAAGATGGTCCTACCCTTGAACGAAGAGCTTGGTTTGGCAACCTCATAACAATAGCCTATTATGAACTTGGTGTTGTGCCCTATACATTTCTAGATTGACATACAGTGGCTACAACTTACATATATGAACATCCCATGCCTAGTACGTAATCTTGAATCACAGTGAAATTGACAGTGTAAACAGTGGCTACTTACACTACTTTGTCCAAAGTTACCATTACCCTTTAACTTAGAGTAGACGTCACATGTTCACCCACCTTCCTAGCTTGATTTGGTGTATAATGACCATTATACCCTATATCTAGGTTACCCTCTTTCCCATGAAACTGATCAATCCCAATAATAACCCACATAACATTCCATAACAATATGACTATACTACCAAAGTGATTTAAGCAACATCTTGCATAATGCTACATACATCTAGAATAGACTTCCTACATATAGTGAAGATAACTACTCATAGTATTAATATGTTGCACTCAAATAAACTCCCATATATAGGGTACATAAAGACATAATCAACAAGATGGGTTCTACAACATATTGCATAACCTTGAAACAAACAATCTCAAACAAAATCCATAACATATTCAAAACACTCTTTTCCCAACATAGTAAATAAACTAATTTATCCTTTCCAACATAAAGACAAAGGTATAGAAACTAGCATGCCTATATAAGCTCCAACTAATTAAACTCCTTCCTAATATGAATCCTCAAGATCAATTGACACCTCCTCCAAGATTCACTTGATTGTCCTCCTCTAACTTTTCTCTAAATCTCCCAATAATCACAAATACAAAATACCAAAATAACTCTCAACTCACAAGCTCTCAACTCACAACAAAACAACATCAAGATAATTAGAAAGATAAGTGTCACATTTGGTAGAATAGGCACCTCTATTTATACTAACTTGTGAGCAATTGAAGGCTACAAACAAGTAAGTATTTTTGCCACCTTTCTTCCTCATGCAACTACTCACTCACAAGTTTGCAACACATAATAGTTCTAAAGCTGAGTCGACTTGATATTTGGGACAAAAAACTCAAAACAAGCTTCCTAATTTGAATTCCATTGCAATATGTTGCTAAGTTTACACTTGACTAAGTCTAAACACTTATTTGCAAGCTTAATTGAATTCATAGACTTCTTTTACATTACAACATCTACCAAATATGGTGCCACCTTCACAAGCATGACTTGTTGACTAATTCTTTGTTTCAAATAGCATTCACTTCCTTGCTTTAGCATTTAACATAGCTACAAACTTCATATGTGACATGCTTTAATGTTTGACTTAGTCATGTTTTACTTTATGTGCTAGATTAACTACCACTTAAAGTTGTGCTTTAAGCTTCATGCACCCCAAGGTATATTATATACTTTACTACATATTACTAACAATATGATCAACACTATCTTATGCACTTTATGGTTTATATTAATAACTTTTTTATTAATAATATGCTGTTAACTGGTTACATTGTTCCAAAATATAACTCAGCTATACTTTCCTAATACAACACTGTTTTCAGCTTCATATATATGTTGAGCAATCTATACAGATATTGCCTTATAAATGGTGTAGAGCTAAGTTCAAAAAAAAAAGAAACATTGCTATACAATGTAGGCATTATATACAGTCAGTTTGCTTCAAAAAGGAGACACCATATTAGTTTCCAACTATTGCCCCACTAGTAAGACCGTCCTCTTCTCCATCACCATCCTCCACGCTACCACTGTTGTGACCAGCTTCACCCACCATAGAATGTGCACCACTTTTTTGTTGCTTGGGAGGTAGAGGGTGTTTGCACCTTCCTTGCACCTCTAGATTCGCATTAAAGTGCCTTTGAAACTCATTGATGACCTTCATAAAGACCTCTTGATTTGCTCCTTCTAGCTGGCAAGCATGTTCGCATCTTATCAAACTAACGAACTTTGGCAAGGAGATCTTGATGTGTAAGGAAACCTGTAGGGAAACAAAGAAAAATGTGAGTCGTTTGCATGACTCAGTAATTGACCTCATATTCCCTTTGAACTTTTCATCATTCTTCCTTTTCCAATTGTGCCACATTATTTTTGTAGTAAGAAGTAACCAAAACATTTTACATTCCTTATTTAGTTTCTTATCAAGCATTAACACATCTTTCCAAATAATTCTATCATTAGCATCCCAAATTTCAATATTGCCACAAAACATTTTCCATATTTCCTTGGCATACATACAATCAAACAAAATATGTTTTACAAATTTAAGAGTCCTGCAAATATTGCACACATCAATATCATCATGGTTAGATTTAAAGGGAATTCTTTGCAGCAAAGCCATCCACCTAAAACAGGTCTTCTTCGAGTCTAGACCACAATGCCATAATTCAAATAAGATAGTTTGCCACTCTTTATTACTAAGATTTAAATTCCAAGAAACATTGAGATGAGAAAAAATAGAGTGTTATCAGTGGTTAAATTTTTATAAATTGTTTAGCCTTAAGCACGGAAAGAGATCCTCCATCATTCCAAACAATGTCATTGGCCAAATCTAGGGTCCTACCAGCCACAAGGGGAAAAACAACATCCTTGCAGGCTTCAAAGAGGATGGAGTAGGTTCTAAAACTAGTAGCAAGGAGGTCAAATTCAGAAGCCAAATCCACCCAACTTTTAATTTTTCCTCCTGCGAGTATGTTACCAAAGGTTCTAACACCTTTTTGGTTCCACATTTTGGTTGAACAACCTTGCAGTAGAGCAAGGGGCTTACCCTTGTGAGATGTATTCCACCATAAGGAACTAAAACCATGACACTTAACATTATTTCCAAGGGTGATGTTGTTGGTTTTGAATTGGGCATTCTATTTAACCAACTCCCATGCTTTCCATAAGCTCTTAAACGTCACTGAGCTAGTAGGGGACATTGGTGTTTTACTCATGAGAATCTCACTCAAGGGTAGCATTTTCCAAGCTTTTGCATGTTTCGGGACAGCTAGTTGGATATTATTCCTCACCAGAATCTTCCAAGTCTCATTGCCAACTAGTGCTTTCACGATCCACATTACTGCCAGGGCAGTACCTTGCAGCCTAAGGTATTTTAGCCCAAGCCCACCTTGCAATTTATCCAAGCAGCACCACTCCCACCTTATAGCATGTTTTTTCTTCTTGCCCTTCCCATCCGACCAAAGAAAATTCCTTATTATTTTCTGAATCTCATTGACCTGGTAGCTGCAGAAGAACCAAACTTAGGCAAAATAAATGCTATAAGAGGAAAGAACTTGTTGGCAGACTTGTAACCTCCTAGCAAAGGACAAGAATTTCTTATTCCATCCATCTAGCTTTTTTTCAATCTTGCTTTTAATCCACTGTAAAGGGGATACCAAGGTATCTCAACTGTAGATTGGGACCCCCCCATTGAAAGCTGAAATTTTTAAACCATTCAGGAGGCTTGTCATCCCACCCAAGGGAAATTGACTTAGCATTAGATATCTTTGCCCCAGAGGCCTTACAAAATAATGTGAGCTTCAACATTAGAGAATCTACATTCTACTTGTCTAACTCTGGGAAGAGGGTAGTGTCATCTGCAAACTAAACATTTAGTAGTTCCCCTCCTTCCGAAAGTTGAATGCCTCTAACCTTGGGAGAAACTGAGCTATCTCTTAGTAGGTAGAACAAGGCATCAGATGCAATCACAAAGAGGGCAAGTGCCTGCCTAATAGAACGTTCAAGCTTGATTTCTTCAAAGAGAATACCATTCACATCAACTTGAGCATTGGCATCCTTAAGAAGGGTGTCCACCATTTTACAAAACTAGTTAGGGAAACCAAACGCTTGAAGGATATTCCTTAGAAAATCCCATTCCACCCTATCATATGCTTTCTCAAAGTCTAGGAGAAGCATTGCGGCTTTTTGGTTGGAGGTCTTGGCCCATTGCATGGCTTCCCAACTTGTGATCAATTTTTCCAAAATATATCTTCCCTTGATGAAGCTCGTTTGAGTGTTGTTTACAAACTTAGGCAGGATATTAGTCAATCTTGCAGCTAGGACCTTGGCCAAGATTTTGTATGATACATTCAAGAGGGTAATTGGCCTCTAGTTCTTGACCAAAGTTTTGTCTCCTCGTTTAGGGAGGAGCCTGATAATTCCTTTATTTATCTCTGGTCCCAGGGAACCCTTTGCAATGGCCTCTTCATAAACCAACAATAAGTCTTCACTCACCCACTCGGAGAAGGATTTATAAAATTCCACAAGCAAGCCATCAATCCCTGGGGACTTGTCATTGTTCATAGAAGCAATGACTTTGCAGATTTCATCTTTTGTTATGCAAGCTTGCAGCCTGTCCGCATCTTCCCCGGAGATTTTCCTCGGGATGAGGTTTTTAACAGTGGCTCTAGCCTTTTTGCAATCATCAAAACCCCCTTCAGAAGTGAAGAGGTCCTTGAAGAAGGTTTGAAATTGGCTTATAATCTCAGTCTGAGAGGAGAGCGTTTTTCCCCATCCCAGATCTAGTCAATTCATTCTTTGATATTCTTCTCTTTCAAGTACTTGAAGAAAAAATTGGAGCCTCTATCCCCACTGGTCAGCCAATTAAGTTTGGATATGACTCTCAATCCATTCACTTTCTGGGCTTGGATTCTCCTTAAACTATCTTTTTCCTTAATCAGTTCATCACCTAGATTTACATCATTAGGATTATTATGCAATTTTGTTTCAGCTTCAAAGAGAGACACCTGAAGTTCATTTTTCAGTTTTCCTTGCATCCAAAGCCCTCTTTTTCCCTATAGTTTGAAAAAGTTTCCTCCAACTAGAGACATTGGAGTTCCATCTATCAATAACACTTGCATCTTTTAGTAACCATCTATTTATCTCCCTGAGGGAGGCAATAGCTTCCCTACAATTGTTATCTTTAAGGAGGCAAGTGTTAAGCATAAATGTTTCCTTTTTTAATCCCTCATTCATTCCACATTGGTAGATTCTCAAGCTTGCTTTAATGGGGTGATGGTCAGAGAGTGTGTAGGGGTATACACAAACCTTTGGGCCATCATCAATAGGAATGAAATCAAAGAAGTCTTTGTTAGCATACATCCTATCAAGCCTGCAATAAATTTTGTCTCCTCCTTTCTAGGCATTACACCAAGTGTATTAGATACCCTTGCACTCACCTTTCCTTTCTTCCATTGGGTCCACTAGGTTGAGCTTTTGTTTCACCCTATACCAAAAATGTTTTTCATTGTCTTTCCAGGCCATATCAATTCCCCCTCACTTGTCTTCCAATTGTTCAACCATATTAAAGTCCTCGCCAATAACCCAAGGCACTTCAGGGAGACAAGAGAGCCATTGCCACATCCTAATTTCATCCCTATAGTCATTAGGGGCATAGATAGAGAAAACACCAAATGCCACATCACCTTTCTTGAGTGTCACCCACACAACCCTGTTGCAAGGGGAGATGCCATTGTCTATAACCAGGTTGGCCCAATAGTTAGATATTAAAATTGCATAGCCTCCTCTTCCCCTTTCGTGAGTAGTGGAGAAAGAAGTGGAGCCATTCCAGATGAATTTGAGGTTAGTTTCAAGCATGAAGCCCACCGCTTTGGTTTCTTGTAAAAGAAAAAAATCCTTTTTCTTTTCAAGGTTTAGAAACCTTCTAATGATATGTTTTTTGTCAGGGGATTCTAGTCCCCTAACATTCCAGGAAATACAGTCAATGCACATCATCAATAACCATGCCATTTTCTGCTTGTTCATTCCTAAACTGCTCAAAGCATTTAGGTAAATTTTCCTCTATTTTCGCCCTCTTGGCTGTGGGCGATTGGATGACCAAGCTTGTTTTCTTTCTCTTGCTTTGAATTATTACAGGGGTTTTTACCAATTTTAGAGAGTTTCTTTTTTTCTTTCCCCTTGGTCTTACAGGACCAACTTTCTATTTGGGAGCCTGGTCAAGCTCCCCATGAGCGACATTCTCGGGAGTTCTAACCACAATGATCCCTTCTAGCTCAGGATTGGTTTCCCCCAATATTTTAGAATCTCCAACCTCTCCATCCTTTTCAAGGATGCAGTTTTGGCCCCCCATGGGGGTCAAGTTAACAGAACCAGAGCTACAATGAAGATCAATAGGGGAAGTTGCACTAGGCACTTGATTAGGAGTGGGATCATGAGTATGGACAGGGGCGATAGAGGATCCTTCCCTAGCCGCAACCGGTAGATCATCTTCAAGATGAGAAGTGCACAACGTAGCCCCAGACGAATGGCAAGATGGGTCAGCAGACACGGTTAGACCCACACTGTCATAGGCTAGGGTCACTAGAGATGGTTTATCCTTGCACAGGCCTAGCCAGGGGCCCCCAGCGCTCTCACCCACACCCACGTTCACAATCCTAGTTGAGTTTTGGTTTTCAAGTCTAAGGTCAAATTGATTTGATCCTTTTATAAAATTATAAGCAGAATTTTCTTTACTGTTCCTAGCAGAGAGGAAATTATTTTCAATTCTTTGTCTAATCTTTTTCATGGCCAACTGCTGAGTATTAAGCCTCTAGAGAAGCAAAACATCCCCAGTTTCATTCTGCCTTGGAAAGTGATGGGGGAGGCGCAGGTCAGCATTCATAGTTTCAACAGAGTGAGCCCGACCCTCGCCATTGTCGTCGCCACCCACATGCTCGAGCAAGCCAAAGGAGTTAGAAAGTTTAAGGTCAAGGGAACAACCAGTAGGGGGGAGGCTCCTAGGTCAAGCCCTCTTTATTCAACACTTCACAACAATCTGCCATCATCACAGAGGGGTTGGCGGCCGAATCCCAACTAGGGTCAAGTGCCAAAGCAAAGTCAGGTTGAAGGGGAGGTCGATGATCCTCATCAACCTCATCCATTTGGGATTCAAAGGTAGGGCCTTTAGAGCCAGTGATAGGGTTTCCTTGAACAGTTTTTTCTTTCCTTTTCAGGAAAATTGGGCAGTTTTCCTAATGTGCCCCTCCCTCCTGCAAAGGAAACAGGCATTAATCCCCCCCCCAAGATTTCAACCAAGCACGTCACAATATCAGAATCTTCAACAATCTTTAGATTCCTTGGGATTTCAACTCCTGGGTTTAAAGAGACTAAAGCCTAGGCGTCCAAATTAGGAAGGACAACTTTAGACTCATCAACCTTGATAATCTTGCCAATGGGTTCCAGAATTTGGGGTAGAATTTTCTAGAACTCCGGAGGGAGGTTTTTAACTATTAGCCATGTCTAGGGGTTGAAAGGGAAATTATTTCCTATGTAATGGCCATAGGTGACCAAGGAAGGGCTCTAAACACGCAACCCCCAATGTTCCAGTAGGGTTTAGCCAACACGTTTTCTTGCATGGAATGATTTTTTAGAAAAATAACAAATAAGCCTTTTTGCAGAAGCCTACAGTAAGTTAGTTGAATGCCAAATTTATTTAACCATACATTGGAAAACCATGCATCAATGAATTTCCTAGCAGGAAACTTATTAATATTTACAGTCGCAAGGAAAATAGCAATCTCCTTAAACCTAGATCTTTCATTGCTTATAGTTTCTTTCATGACAGCATTTGGAAGAAGATGAAAGTCTTTGAGATCATCGGAGGTCTCCTTACCTTGCCCGCCATCTCCACATCTCACCTCTTCCACAATGAAGCCGACACCTTCCAATGCAGCAAAACCCTGCTCAGCCACAACTTCGTTGAATGATTTTTGCAACTGATGTCGGGAGGAGTTGTTGCCATTTTCAAAAGGAGAGTCGAGGGGTTTCGTACCCCCCTCCATTTAAAATAAATTAAACACACAATTCCCCCAGAAAAATGACTGCCAGGGTTAACACAAGCGAAATAACACAGCAAAGAGCTGAAGCAAGGAAGAACAAGCGGCACAATAGGGAATATATATATATATATATATATGTCAATTTAGTCTACTCGATATTTCCATGCATATGGGTGATCTATTCATGAGCATGTGTAGGTACGCCTACCTACATGTACTCATATACGTATTCACTCACATGTATGAGTCTACCGTAGACATGTACACACACACACACACACACACATATCTTATGCATATATTTCATCAATACCACAATAAGCATACAAGGAAAGACTGACACAAGACATCAATACTTAATCACAATTCTCAATCACAACATTCACAACAAAGATTACTTACCTTTTCCCAAAACTGATTTGACTTTCTATGACCAATTAGGACGTGAGTGTGTGATTGCTTAGTTAGGCTCGTTAAGGGTTACCAAACCAAGTTCTTCTCCTAAATGATACTTCCCCTCTCTTCTGGAGGATTGAACCTGTTCCTGCACTCAACTTGGCACATCATAATTGTAGTTAATCGAACACAACATAATCATATGCATCATACATTTCATAGTGAGAAACATTATAAAATATCAAAGTGCATCAATCATTCATTCATCATATTTCCATTCAAGATTCATTAAACATATTCATATAAAGATTGACAAAACACATTCATGTAGAGATCCATGAAACACATTCATTTATTTAATCAATTTAACCATTTGAACAAGATAATAGTAAATAGGTAATATTGCTTGTGGTGTAACAACAACCAATGTCTTGCTATAGTATTGAAGCATTGATCTTTATTCTTAACAAAATATTGCTCTGCAATTTTCCTCTTTATGTTAGTGAATTGATCCCTAATTGGCAGTCTGAAAACAATCCCAATGGAAATGGGATCCAACCTTGCCACCAATCTACCATCTGAGGTTTTGATCTCCCTAGTTTCAGCATCATACACCTCCAAACATTCTAGGATGAGTTTGGGACATTGGACGGCTACTGGATAGCCTGTTGCATTCACTAACCCACTTCCATATACCTTTTGTGCAAATTGAGACCTCTTCCCTTCTTTCATGCTTTCCTGAAAATTGTGAACGCTAATATGTCCCAATCTGGTATCTATTATTTCGAGAAACATACTCTCGAGAACCGAGACATATTCGTAGCCTTAGTATTTATACTTCATTTTCACATAAATCCACTACTGTAGAATTTACTATGCTGAAAAATTACTCCTCAGTTATCGGGTGCAAAGTGATGAGAGGAGATCCACTTTGCACAATTTCAAGTTTTTGACTTCACCAATTTTTCCTATTTCACCTTAAATCTGGAAAATATGCCAGTTTGTTGTTATTGTACAACCAATCAATTTTTGCATTGTACTTTGACCGATAAACTGATATAGGAAATAACTGGTTTCAGTTTACTCCTTGCTCATATTGCATTCAACATTACCACATTTCTTAATAATTCTTGCAATTCACATGCCAGTTTTCCTCTACGCAGCACAACTCATTTAACATACCCTATCTCTGCCTTCACATTCACATACTTTTCAATCAACACAGCTACCATACTTCAATAGAAGCTAACACCATGTTTCAAAGCTCCTATTTGGGTTACAGGCAAGGAGAATATGGGTAAAGATCAAAAAAATTGTTCATATTTTCTAATTGCATAAACATTTAAAAACTTCTGCAACCTTCATTAAATCTGTTTGTGCATACACTGCAATTGTGGCAGTTCATGAGACCACACTTCTTTGAGGCCATTTGGTCAAACAATTCCCTTTCGTGAGTTATCAATGCTTCCACAATTTACATTCATGAGATAACATTTCTTTGAAGTATTTGATCATACAGTTCACATCACTTGTATCCTTCTGTGCCTTCTATCATGCCATACCTATTCTGTTGGCTGTTCCCAATCTTCAAATAATTATAGTGCCTTGTCTCTGCTTTATCATTTCTGCATACTTTTCAATCATGGCAACAGCAATTACAACATCAGACATAATTCTTCTATTCTTCATGCTTTGATGGATGGTCATACCTGTTTTAAATACTCCCATATTGGTACTGGCAGCGATGATGCTGATAAAGGCTTTATACCTACCAATTGCAGTTGCTTTATCAATAAATGTGTTGTGCTTAGCCTGCAATCGTTGTTTTCCTGAGACCACCTCTCTTTGAAGCACTCAATCAAATAGTTAATTAGTTTCACATAGCCACACCATATCCTTCTTTGAATTGCAATCCGTGAGATGACATTTCTTGATGCATTTTGTCAAACATTTCGCATACCTTCTTCTATAGCTCCCATTTTGGCGCGGGCAGGGAAAACGCTTGCAAAGGTTGAGGGATTCGATTTACACCTGCCAATAGCATATGCTTGAAAGTTTCTAAAGCGTTTTCAACAAATTCATTCTGTGCTTACGGTGCAATTATTGCAGTTCATGAAACCACGTTTTGTTTGAGGCATTTGGTCAAACAGTGTGCATGCCTTGTGTATGCTTCCACATTTGCATGTATATGAACCAAGGCGCTGCAGCTACAATGTCTGATAAAATCCCCCCTTTATTCTTAATGCTTCGATGGCTATCTATATGATGTTCTAAAATGTTGATTATAGCGCAAGGCAAGGAAGATGATAGTGAAGGTTGAGGAATTCAGCCTTTACACCAACCAATTGCATATGCTTGAAAGTTTTTAAAACCTTCGATTCATGAACATACTCCTTGCAAAACTTCTGCACATTGTATGGTGTGATTGAAGGGGTCGATTTTACACCTGCTATTGCATTTGCTTTGAAATATCCAGACTTTTTAACAACTCTGTTGAATTCATCATCTGCAATCATTTATTTCCATGAGATGGGATCTCCTTAAGGCATTCACCGTGGATTTATTACCTGTTATCCTGCGCACTTTGCATGCATGTCAACAGTGTAAATTAAAACTAATGGACAGATATGGTGCGTGGTTTAGGGTTTCATATTTACATTTAAATGTGCCAGGATATTACCAACTATACTGTCCAACAAACTTCTTCTAGTATGGTGTAGCGTAGGTTCAAACAGATTTTTAAGCCTCCCATTTGGAACATTAGCAATGGTGGCAGAAGTTGGATCTACACCAGACATATGCATTTGCATAAAAGTTTCCAAAGATTCTTCAACAAACCCATTTTATGTGCAGCCTGCAATCATCAATATCGTGCATTCTTGAAAGTAGTTAACCCCTGCCTTTCCTTGCTTTTAAATGCTAACAGGTGACAAGTTTTTAAAATTTGGGCAAGGTTGAAATTCACCCAAATGCGAGCAAATGTCATTAGAATGCGTTGAAATGTGAGCAAATATAGTTAGAAAAATGGCAAAATGTGAGCAATGAGGTTAGGAAATGGAAAAATTTGAGCAATAATGTTAAAATTCACCTAAATGAGAGCAAATGTAGGTTGCAATTTAGAATAACATGAGAAAATGAGGTTAGGAAATAGGCAGAAGTGAGTAATGTGGGTTATAATTTTCAATTTTGTGAGCAATGAGGTTAAAAATTGGAAAAATGTGAGCAATAAGAGTTAGAAAATGGGAAAAAGTGAGCAATAAGGCTTAACGAAGAAAGAATGTATACTAAACCCACTCAATGTCTCCTCAAATAAGACATTTAAATGTCCGGTTAAACCTCATTTAATGATAATAATTCTACATATTTTTCCAACAACCCCCTCATCATTTCTCAACACCACAAAACTAAAATTTGCATAACTCTCAACTAATAAATTCTTTTACCTTGAAATTTTTCTGGACAATAAAGACACTGGATGAAGAGCAAAACTTAGAAAAATAACTTTATTTTGAGCAACCAAATTTTAAATTTTAATGATTTCCAATATTTTGTCGAAAAAAATAGAACTTTAAATTCTCCCAATCTAGAACTAGGTTGCTACAAAATCTTGCCACGTTGCTTAGGAAATCCATAGGAACATCCATAAAAAAAGTCATAGATAGATTTCAAAAATTAATTGTTTTCGCATTTTCACCAATGCATGAGGTCAATTTTTAGTACAATTGGGAACATACATAAAAAAAATAAATCAATTTTTCATTTAACATTTGAGTTGACATCATCAACCTATATCAACCAATTGAACTCAATGATTATAGTTTGAATCTGACGATTCACAAAAATGGGGCATGGTTCAACTAATTAGCAATAGGGTTTTCAAAATGACAACCTCCAATCATGCTCAAAATGAATGATCTGAAAGTTACCATAGGAACATCAATTAAAAATACATCAGGTGGTAATTTAATGTGCCAAATTTTTAAAATTGAACAAGTCAAAAACAACCTGGATAACAATGTCATAACCCTTATATGGTTGAGGGAGTCTTGCGCAATAGCGGTGACCTTTCCTATAGAGGTGGAAAGGGTGTTTTGTTGGGCTCAGAAACTTCTGTTGTTGGGGATTTGTTCCTGCCAATGGGATGTAGTGGGTTGTTGGTCCCGTCAAAACCAACTAGTTCAAGATTCCTGTAAGGTCTTGGTTCTTTTTTTGGGTAGCCAGCTGGCTTTTGTGGTTGTTAGCTTGATGCTTCCCTATTGCGCTGCTGGTTGATTTTGAATCTATCTTTTGGGCAACTTGTTCTTCTTTGTGTGGGTTTTGGGTCCCCTTAAAACCTAATGGTTTCGGGTCCATTCAAAACCTGTTGCAAATGGTTTCAGGTCCATTCAAAACCTGTTTATCCTTTTATCAAAAACAATGTCATAACCAAAAAAGTTACTATTAAAGAAAATGAGACTAAGTTTGTAAGTTGAAAAAGTCCCTTTATGGCTTAAAATAATCAATATGGATATGTTATCATAATTTTGATATTCATGTGTTGGTATTAGTATTTGCATAATAAAAAATTGATCAATATGTTGTTGGAAATATAATCTCAACTACTCCTATTTGTCCTATCCTCTCCATGTCAGTCTCCATATCAGCATTGGATCTCAATCGATCTTAGCATTAAAGTAATATTTGGAAGATAGATTGTGGTAAAGATTTGAAAAGACTTGAAATGATTTCATATTAACTCATGGCAGCTCTCAAACGTTTTTTGGTTGGTATATAATATATTATTTTATGTTCAATCATTTTTCCTTCGTATATGCTTAACTCTATATATTGGTTGATGTTTGTATTGGTATGCACTCACTCTCAAGATTCCAGCTCCACAAAGTTGTAAGAAGTATGCAGATGTATGTCTTTCAAGGAGCAATAGCTCTAAAATTAGTAAGAATGAATGTAATGGTATCAACATATATGTGTGTATGAAATAGTCAAAGTTTTGTAATGTAAGAAGAATGTAATGTGTTTGTCTATGAGCAGAAGCTCCAGCAATAGTTTGATGAATGAATGTAATGGAGTTTGTATCAATGAGCAACGACTTAGAAGATGTTTGTAACTATCTATGTATGAATGTGAGCTAATACCAAGTATTGGAATGAAAGGGAGAGAAAACAGATAAACAAGAACACAAATATTTTATATTGAACCAAAAATACAATTTAACAGAGCTTTGGATCTTTCTTACACAAACCATTATATCATTTGTTACAACTTAAACAAGACAAATATTTAGCTTCAATTCATCATCATACATCGATTACATTCTTTATGCTCGATTATAGATTGAGCTTCAAACCAAGTATGTAATGTTGTCTTGTAAAGGAGCAGAAGCTCCAACGACAGTCGTTATGTAATGGAATATGTGTCGATGAGCAGAAACTTAGTATGTCTTTGTAAATGTCCATGTATGAATGCTCTAATACCAAATATTGGAATGAAAGGGAGAGAAAACAAATAAACAAGAACACAAATATTTATATTGAACCAAAACAATAGTTTAACAAAGCTTCAAATCTTTCTTACACGCACCATTATATCATTTGTTACAACTTAAACAAGATAGAGATTTAGATTTAGCTCATCATCATACATCAATTACATTCTTTCTGCTCTATTATAGATTGAGCTTCAAACCAACACCATTGCAACTTACGATTACCATCTGAGTAGATTCGAGATGTTATCTGGGTTGAAAATTTGAAGATTTGCAGAAGCAAATGTTCATGGTTGGTTGTTAAAAAGGGGCAGACCAAAACAACGTATTGTGTGATTAATGAAAGTTTGCAGAAGATGTTGTAGAAACCAAGTGAGATTAGCTAAGAAGAAGTCGTTGCCTGATCGCAGCCAAAGATAGTCATCACCCAGTTTGAATGTGAAGAAGACAAGGAATCACTGCCACCACAATTTGGCTAAGTTGATGCATGAAGAAATTGAAGGTAAGTTGTATTTTATTGTTACTTCCAGTAACCTTAGAAAATTTGCAACATTTTGTAGAGTTGTTCAAAAACAAAGATCACTAGAGTTTGATGGACCACCTGTTACTATGAACAAAGAGGCTTATGTCATAGTCAAAGGAATAGAGAATATCACAGGAGATTGTCTCTACCAAAGGAGGAAGTCACTAAAATACAGTTGCAATTGTTGGAGGAACGAAGATTGGTAGATCGTTGGATTTTATGAAGTTGAAGGGAGGGCGCTGAAATTGCCAAAGCCAATTCTTTGCTTGTAGGAAGATTAATCACCAAGGACACTAATTTTTAGAAAGAAGTGGCTATTCAAAAAGGAAGGTGAAGTCCACTTGATAGAAGGATTGCTAGTTTTTTGTCAAACCAAAGCTAAAGAGAAACGAAGGCCCAGCTACTAGAAATAAGTTGCCATAGTTTAAACAAAAGAGATAGCTGCAAGTAATCATAGAGGGGTTTGTTAGAAATGAGAAAGGTTGTGTTAAAATTTCCAAGGAGGAACCACCTAAAAGGATCCACAAAATTAATTTGAAGATTGCAAATGTTGAAGCATAGTGAAAGGAATTTTTAGTTGAGATTTAGGGGGGTGTTGGAAATATAATCTCAACTACTTAGGTATTTGTCCTGTCCTCTCCATGTCAGTATCCATATCAAGATTGGATCTCAATCGATCTCATCATTAAATTCATATTTGGAAAATAGGTTGTGGTAAAGATTTGAAAAGACTTGAAATGATTTCATATTACCTCATGGCAACTCTCACACATTTTTTGGGTGGTATGTAATATATTATTTTATGTTCAGTCCTTTGTCCTCTATATATGCTTAACTCTATATATTGGTTGATGTTTGTATTAGTAATCACTTTTTCAAAAGAGTCCAGCTTCACAGAGCTATAAGGAATTGTAAGAAGTTGTTTAATAGAAGTATGTAATGTTGTCTTGTAAAGGAGCAAAAGCTCCAACAACAGTCATTATGTAATGGAATATGTGTCGATGAGCAAAAGCTTAGTAGGTCTCTGTAAATTTCCATGTCAAGGAGTATGTAATAGTGTCAGTCTGTATGAGAGAGCTCAAGTTCAATATGTCAGGAGAATGCAATGGTAGTTGTTTGAATGAGCAATAGCTCAGATGGTAACAGTAAGTTGCAATGGTGTTGGTTTGAAGCTCAATCTATAATAGAACAAAAAGAATGTAATCGATGTATGATGATGAGCTAAAGCTAAATATCTATCTTTTTTAAGTTGTAACAAATGATATAATGGTGTGTGTAAGAAAGATCTGAAGCTCTGTTAAACTATATTTTTGGTTCAATATAAAATATGTTTTCTTGTTTATTTTTTTTCTCTCCCTTTCATTCCAATATATGTATATTTCAAATACTTCGGTGGCCATTTTTTGTTATGATGTGATATTTTGATTATATATTATTAATTGGAAAAAAAAGGAAATAGTCAAGGATGTCAAGTCTAAACTTGAATCTCAATTTAATATGATCTTAGTGCTACAAACTTTATACTAGGCATCAAAATTTAAAGGGGTCATTTAAATAAAAAACTTTGTTAAATCAAATGATATAAGATTATATTGCAATGGTTAAGAATGAAGGAATACAAAAATGTTAATGTCACAATCATTTGTTCTTAATATCTATAAAATAATTCTCCAAGACACAAGATGATATTGAGTGCATGTCTCATGTCTCTCATTTGTAAGTGTTATTTGAAGTCTAGTGTATGTCATGGTATGTACCAAACTAGAAATTATATATGTAGTATATTTAGTAGATATATGTCAAATCCAAGAGAGTAATATTAGACTAATATAAATAGTCTTTAGATATTAGTGTGCCACTTCAAATTATGCAATTTACAAATAAATAATACCTAAGATGAATAGGTTAAATGTACAAATTATTTTTGACACTAAGTAGGTTAGAGATATTAATTATTGAAGATTTGTGAGTGATTGTGTGTTTAATATGTTGGGTGGAGAAAATAATTACATTAGTGATACAAGAGTATCTCAAGGGTTGGGAAATATTTTATATCAAAATTTATTTTTGTTTTAGGTTTTTAGTGATTTTCTAGTTATCAAATTCTCACCACAAAAGATAGTTCCAGCTACAAAGACATTTTCTTACCTAGTCACTAATGGGTTAGTTACAATCCTCATTATTTAACTTATCAATCCAAGGCAGTGTCCATGGTTGTATGCAAAAGAGAATGGAGAAAACTTGCTTGACAGTGTATTCTACAATCAAACTTGTAGAAATCAAACCTATTCTAGAGCACACTTGCATAAAAGGAAAGTTGCATGAAGAAAAACTCATATAAGACACACTTGCATGAATTGAAAAATGCTAAATTGCTTCACACTTTGCTAGAAATGAAAAACTTGCTTGAATTCAAATTTACTGTAAAAATTCTGGAAATACATTGCTTGAAATGAAACTAGAAACTATCATATTTTCTTAGGTCAAAACAAGCCCTTCTAATCCCCCATTGATTCCTTGATAACATTTATAGAATTAAAAGATGAGCCTCATAGTTGTGCAATAGCTTGCTAGAAAATAGGAACATGTGTGGAGAAAGAAAGGATAAGTCTTCACTCCATTTTGTTGAGTCAATCTCTTTTGGTCATCCAAAACAATAATCCCTTCTTTGCAGCCCTTTAAACTGCTCCAAATAGGTGTTAGAGTGTTGAAGAATCCTTCCTTTGACCTCTTCTATCATTAAAACTCTTAAATCTACTCCTATATGCTCTCAACTGCTCATAAATTGGGTTGACCAACTCCCTAAATATTTGCAACTACCCCTATATTCTCTCAACTTCTATCCAAGTCACTCCAATTTCTTTTAATGCTTGCAACTATTGTCCCTTAACTGCTCAACCTCTTCATAAATGTTATCATACTTAGTTCCAAAAATTTTAGAGCATGGAACCAAATGAATGAACAAATTCTAGAGCATGGAAGCAAAGTTCTGGAGCATTAGACTGGTGAATTTTTCTCTCAAACCATGAACTGGGTTTTCATGAAATTTAATGGGTTTTTTCACCTTCTTGTCTCCGAATTTCTATCCAAAAATATCAAGAACCTAGATCATAATTTTCAAGATATAATGAAATATTTGATTGTTGCAACTGAAAATATCTTACTTTCCTCATCATGCTCAGTCTTAATAAACTTCATAATTAAGAAAAATACATTTTTTATTTGGTTAATAGATGAGACATTTTTTTGTCTCATCATCTCCCCCACACCTAAAATTTTGGTCCCTTTGTAACTCATAATGAGCCTTCAAATTCATTTTTTTAGTAGTTGCTCTGAATAGCTCCTCATAGCTCCTAATTTTATCTTAGTTTTCCATGCAACCATCATGCATGAGTTGTAGCTCACTTTCTCCATGTTGCATGCAAATAATTTTTTCAACTTTTGAGAGCTGCAACTTGATTTTTTACATTAAATACAACTCAGATTGTTTCATCATTATTTTTGTTGCACTAACCAGTCATCCATAATACCAAAATATCTACTACAATTTTTTAGAGCAGCAACTTGTATAGAAAAGTACATGCTTATAGCATTAGAGAAGAGGAAATAGCATGTGTAAAGCACTTATTTGCAAAAATCAAACCTACCCTAACCTACTCTACTTAATGATGTAGAGAGGTTACACATAACCATTGATTGGTTCTAAAAAATATCTTCCCTTTCTCAAAGTATGTTTCCATGCATTCAATTTTTTTAGAGAAGAGAATCAAAAGAAAATGACAAAAGAAATGAAATTCAATGTTTCACCTTCCTTTGAAATGGAAACCTTCTCCATGATTTCTGATTCTAACAAATAAATGGGTTGATTGGAGAGATCTTGCAATCCTTCCTTCTGATCTATTGCATGCATGATTGAAAATGTAATAACCCTCGTGGTTGCTAGTTGGACTCAGTAGTGTTATGTTTTGTTTTGCTACTCAGATACTGTGATGATACTGTTATTGTTTGATTTGGTTAGTTAGACGTTAGATGATGCTATTATTTCATTATGGACATGATTATTTCATATGACATTATGGTTGGATATATTAGTTGATTTTCGGAATTATGATATGATGCAGTGATTTAATTAAACATGTTATGAGATGATTGTTAGTTAGAAATGTTAATTTATTGGTTATATTATAATTGTTAGAATAGGTGTGATGAAGGACAATATGGCATCACTCATTCGCGAGTGCCCTGTTATGTTGCGATTCCTTCTCACAATGCAGTACTTTAATCTAATGCTTCGATTTTATATATATATGTATGCACATGTACACCACTTCATCTGTATGCAGGTATTGCAGGTACAAGTCTCAATTCCACATGTTTCGGCAGGACAGGGCGAGCACCTATAGCCCAACGGTTAAATGTTGAAACAGAGGTGACGATGAAGTCATCTCGTCCCATGATGTCAGATCGTCTCGTTTGTTTGGTATTGTTTATTTTGTGTAATTGTCATCATTTGTGTTTTGTGTTATGTGTTTTGTCGTATTTTATTTAAGGTGGCATTTTATAGGTTATGATTTATTTTACTTAAATGATTGAAATAGTTGTTTATTTTAATGTTAGATTAAGTTCTATTTAGATATTTAAATGATTTAATTATTTTTGAAAGTCTCGTATTTCAATTAAATGATAATTAAATATTAAATGTATTTTAATTATTTTAATCAATTATCTGGTGGAGGATAATTATTAGAATAAATTATTTAAATTAGATAGATAATGTGGTGTGCAAGAAAAGTGGTAAAAATAGAAATTAAAACAATAAAACAAATAAAATAATGAAAAAGTTGTGAGAGCAAATAAGAATACAGATCTGAGTAAAAAGCTGGCTTTTAAAGAATAATTTTCTTTTATTTTTGATTTTTAGAGTTTTTAGAAGAAATTGTCAATATCTTTTATTTAATTGGGAATTTGGTGAGTTTTTCACTCACACAGAGGATTTTTGTTACAGAAGTTGCACAAGATATTAGTTTTGTATTTTGAAATTTTAGAAAGGATATTGGAATCTTCTGCTATATTTTGAGGAGAGTTATAGAAAGGTATTTTCAATATGTTTCTGGTGATTGTCCTGGAGAGTTTTCTGAACAAAGATTCAGATTCGAGTTCGAGGGCGAAATACTGTAGGGGAGATTTGGAAGCACGAATAAGGAGCTCTTCGAAGTCAATTGAAACAAACAGGCATCATCAGATTTTCAAATAAGTGCTGGACATCAAGTTCCTCTTATATTTTCTTTCTAGTACTTTCTCTTTCATCTTTCTGCTTCAGAGAAAACAAAACAAAATTTATTAAATATGATTTGTGTGAATAAGGAAAAACTATTCTTTGAATTGAAAATTAGTGAAAGATATTAGACTTGAACTTTAAAAAAGATATATATATATATATAGTTATTGAACTGCTTCCAATTTGTCAAAACAAAAACCCTTACCTTCTGAAATATTCAACTTAACAAAAAAAATAAGATTTTAGGAAAGATGATTTCTTTGTTGAAAATAATAAATTTGGGGTTTTGGAAACATATATTTAAGTATGGTTGGATCCATTCATTTCTCTGTATTTTATTCTGCTATCCATATTTTACCCCTCTGTACTTTGTTCTGGATGTTAATATATATATATAGTGTTGGTATGAATCATTAAATCTGTCTATATTGATTTATAAATTTTATTTTTTTTTTTTTTTAACCTTTATTTTCACTGTCAACTTGAAAGAAATTTTAAATTATGTGAAAATTTGGGGGTTCGAGCCGAACCAGTTCAAGGTCGGCCGTATTTCATTAAAAAGTTATTTATTATCGTTTAAATAAAAGTTACTGAATAATGTAAACGAAATTTTATTTTCATTAGGAAATTCTTTTGATAAACGAAATTTTATTTTCATTAGGAAATTCTTTTGATAAACGAAATTTTAAATAAAAAGTTTTTTTTGTTTTGTTTGTTGGAAGGAGTGGGAGGGACGGGCTGGGCCGTACCCCCCAGCTTCCCCCCACTGTGTAGTGCGCACAGCAGTCATAATGACTGCTGTACGCAGTACTGTCAGGGCCGTCGGCCCTTTTCTTCCCTGCCGAGTACCTTTTTAACCTTTAATTTATGTTTGTTTATATATATATATATTTATATATATATATATGTTATTATATATAATAATTTTAATTTATTTTATTATTAAATATAATAATTATAATTTATTTTATTCAAAATGAAATTATGATTATTTTATTTAATATATTTGTTAGTTTATAATGTAATTTTTTTTATTGTATTATATTTTAAAGGTTAATTTGTATTATTATGTAAATAAAGGATATTATTTTATGGGTTGAACAAATAATTTAAACTGGTATTTGCTTTAATTTGTTATTGTGGAAATTATTATTGTACGAGGTGAAGTGGGGATCACTTTTAAATATAATTAAAACCTTGGATTATTTTTAGAACTCTGGATGTTGTAATCTTTATGTTGTTTTGGAATTCTTGTGAATTTGGTTTATGATTACTATTTAGTCACTTGTACGTTTGGTGCTACTTTGTTTAATTGTGATGAGTTTCGTGGTGTTAATTTGTTATGTGATTTGTGAACGTTGATGTTTGTTCATTATATGCCTTGAGTGTGCTTGTTTTTGTACTATGTTGTTGTTGAGTCGATTTGACATTCATGGTCGGGTTCACTTCCTCATCACCTTTGAGCACAGGGGGTGAGTTACTTGTAATTCACATGGTTGGGTGGAATGTGCTCCGCACCCGTTGGTTTCCCCATTAGCATCTTGTCTTTACAGCATTTCCGCAGTTGGAGTTGTACCAGTATTCACTTTGTATTTCAAATTTCATTATTCTTGTATCAATCCCCATGTTGGGAAATTCAATGTAATTCATTTATCCAGAGATTGTAATGTAACTTTAAATCAATGATGTAATAGTTAGGATTATTTGTATCTTAATTAAGAGATTTATTATGGTTGTATTATGTGATGTTTATTATTCTCGCATCATGGTTATTGGATGTATCCTTATTCATGGTTATTATAATATAAATGGTTATGTTGTAATCTTTATCTTTATTTCCATTTAGTTGTTGCGATGTAACCTCGAATGCCCCAGAGAACTAAGTGTGTTAATGTTATGTAATATGCTATGTGGTTATGGTTTAATGTTATTGCATGTTTAATTTTATTGTTTAAAAAAAAAAATATTTGCTTTGTGTGTGTTCTATGGGGTTTGCACGACGGGCGTTACAACTTGGTATCAGAGCCAGGTTGCAAACGCTAGGGTCTTTGGGTAGTGTAGTCCATTAGGTTATCGTACGTGCAACTCTTGAGCTCATTTTGTACTTTATCTTGTTGCGCAGAACTATGCCTCGAGGTAGAGGATGTGGCCGTGCAAGAGGTCGTGGTGCCGGTCGTAGAGCAAACCGGCGAAGCCCCTCAGTTCCTAGTTCCCATGGTTCCGAGCATGAGGAACAACAGAGTCTTCACAGCATTCCATCAGGTGGCCAGAATCCGGCACAGCCTGGTCTAGACGGTCAGTTACAGCATATACTTGGAGAGATTCTTGACCGATTGGGACCCAGGCCAGATGAGGTGGACCAGGTTGAGAGGGAGAGAGAGAGGTCTCTGAGGCGCAAGGATACAGATGTGGTTCAGGATGCTGTCATAGCAGGCCATATGAGAGATCTGATGAGGGAACACCCTCCCACTTTTGATGGTTCTAGAGGAGGTCTAGAGGCTGAGACTTGGTTAATATACTTAGATCGTTGCTTTGCTATGCACCCCTATGGTAGCAATACCAAGGCTCGGTGCACAGTTATGCACCTGCGAGGCTTTGCATCTACTTGGTGGCGTCTTGAGGAACAAAAGTTGCATCTTGATCTTAGTATGGTTACATGGGAGTTGTTCCTAGACAGGTTCAAGGCTCGTTTTCTCTCAGACCATTGGAGGCAGCGCAAGGCTGACGAGTTTCATGATCTCAAGCAGTTGTCTATGTCAGTGGAGCAGTATGAGAGGCGCTTCTATGAATTGAAGTAGTACACAGGGATTAGCCATGATGAAGGTATGTTAGTGCAGCATTTTGTTCGGGGCTTAAATGCCCGCATCAATGGTGGCGTACGAGTCTTTGAGCCGAAGACGATGGAAATGGCAGTTGAGAAGGCTTGGTTAGTGGAGGAGAATTTGGCCATGGCTTTGGGTGGTCACATCGGAGTACAAATTGGCAGCACGCCCACACCGAGTTATGTTACTCATGGAGGGCAGTCACAGGGAGTAGGATCTTCCAAGAACAGGTACCCACCCTTGAAAGGGGGTCATCAGCAGCAACAGCCTCAGCAGCAACAGTTGAGACAGAAGAATACTCAATCTCAACAGGGTGGCAATTCTCAGTTTCGCAGGGATTGGAACAGGAACCGGATTCATCAAGAATGATTTGCATAGCCTGCACCTAGTTTCCAGTCAGCACCGAGTCGTGGGAGTTTTTAGCAGTCCAATGCTCCATCAGGGGGCAGAGGTTTTGGCAGAGGTACTAGGTGTTTCTCTTGTGGCCAGCAGGGGTATATTGCTAGGATGTGTCCTCAGAAGAACACTTCCGGATTTAATCAGAGGCCAGCAACATCATAGCCGATAGTAGGTGATGCAGGGAGATCTCATCGTGTCTTCGCTTCAGTGGATAATCGTCAGGCAGTTCATCAGAACACTGTAGTTGAGGCATCAGGTGTGTTGAATAATTCTAGCATTTCTATACTTTTTTATTCTAGTGCATATGATTCCTTTATATCACCTTTAGTAGATGAGCGATGTGGTCTGGTGGCAATTAGTCAAGGCGTAAAATGGCATGTCGAATTAGCCTCAAGGTTAAGGGTTGTGGTAGAGAAGCTTGTGCAGGATTGTATTTTGAGTATAGGTGAAATGTCAACTAAGGTGGACCTCAGAATCTTGCCACTCAGTTCTTATGATGTTCTCTTGGGCATGGACTGGTTGAGTACACACCGTGCTATGATTGACTGCTGACGTAAAGCAGTGTGGTGCATTGATGACTTTGGTAAGGACGTGGAGATCTTGGGTATTCAGAGACCCATCTCATTATGTATGATCTCTGCCATGCAGCTCAAAAGGCACTTCCAACAGGGTTGTCAGCTCCTTGCAGTATCTGTGAGTGACTTGGAATCTGAGGATAGTCAGGGGTTGTCATTGGATGATTACCCCCTTCTTAAGGATTTTTTCGATGTGTTTCCAGAGGAGATTCCTGGCATGCCGCCAAAGCGAGATGTGGATTTCTGGATTGATCTGGTACCTAGAGCTGAGCCAATATCTCGAGCTCCATATCAGATGACAACGCAGGAACTTCAGGAACTCCATCTTCAGTTGGAAGAATTGTTGACCAAGGGCTTTATCCGCCCAAGTGTTTCTCCTTGGGGAGCACCCGTGATATTTGTGAAGAAGAAGGATGGTTCTCTTCGCTTGTGTATTGACTACAGGCAGTTGAATAAGGTAACAGTGAAGAACCGATATCCATTACCCAAAATTGATGATCTCTTCGACCAGATAAAAGGGGCAAAGGTGTTCTCTAAGATTGATCTCAAATCGGGATACCATCAGTTGAGGATTTCAGATGCAGATATTCACAAAACCGCATTTCGAACTTGATATGGACATTATGAGTTCACTGTGTTGTCGTTCGGGTTAACAAATGCACCTTCAGTCTTTATGAGTCTAATGAATGGAGTATTCCGTACATACTTGGATAGATTCATCTTGGTGTTTCTCGATGACATTCTGATCTATTCTAGGTCGATGGAGGAACATGAGGAGCATCTAAAGCAGGTGTTGCAGTGCTTAAGGGATAATCAGTTGTTTGCCAATCTTAAAAAGTGTGAATTTTACAAGACTGAAGTTCAGTATTTGGGCCATGTGATTTCTATTGAGGGAATTTCAGTTGATCCTGCAAAGATTCAGGCCATTGTGGATTGGCCCGCACCCACAAATGTCTCATAAATTTGCAGCTTCATGGGACTTGCAGGATATTATAGGCGGTTCGTTCAGGGGTCTTCTAGGTTGGCTCATCCTATCACCTCTTTGCAGAGGAAGGGAAATCAATTTCTTTGGTCCGAACAATGTCAGTTAGCTTTCCAGACTCTGAAGGATAAGTTGACTAGTGCTCCAATCTTAGTAGTTCCTGATCCGTCAGGTGATTTCGTTGTTTGTACAGATGCTTCTTTGGAAGGTTTAGGGGCTATGTTGATGCAGGAAGGTCGAGTGATTGCTTATGAGTCACGAAAACTGAAGGACCATGAGCTTAATTATCCCACTCATGATTTGGAGTTGCCGCAGTTGTGCATGCCTTGGTGAGGTGGAGACACTTTCTCCTTGGGCATCGGTTCGAGTTGCACACAGATCACCGTAGTCTACAGTACATCTTCACGCAGCCGAACTTAAATGCGAGGTAGAGAAGGTGGATGGAATTTTTGTGTGAATATGACTTTGAGGTGAAATATATTCAGGGCAAGGAGAATGTTGTTGCAGATGCTTTGAGTAGATGCAGGCATGAGCTATCCGCTATGACTCTTGAGGTTGATTTGAGGAGTCAGATTATTGCAGCTCTTTCTTCTGATGATTGGTATCAAGTAGTGAAGGCAAAGATTGAGTTGGGTAGAGCTTTGGAAGGTAAATTTGTAGGATACTCTTTGGATTCGGATGGTGTTTTGCGCTATGCAGGCCGTATGTACATACCTCCTGCAGAGGGTCTTCGTACCCTTATCTTGACGGAAGCTCATAGGGCTCCTTATTCGGCACACCTAGGAGTTAAGAAAATGTACGCTGATCTTCACTCACTATATTTTTGGGCAGGATTGAAGCATGACATTGCTGATTTTGTGGCTAGGTGTCTTGAATGTTAGAGAGTTAAGGCTGAGCATCATCATCTGGCAGGCTTGTTGCAGACGCATCTTATTCCAGAGTGGAAGTGGGACATCATTTCTATGGATTTTATAGTCGGGTTGCCTATGTCTTCCAAGCGACACGACGCTATCATGGTCACTGTTGACAAGCTGACCAAGGTAGCCCACTTTTCCCCTATCCGATCTTCATATACTGCTTCAGTGGTGGCTAGGGTGTTCATGGAGGATATTGTTAGATTACATGGGATACCGCGTAGGATTATTTCTGATAGAGATCTAGTATTCACTTCTGCATTATGGACATCCCTTCAACGGTCCTTAGGGACTAAGTTGAATTTTAGTTCTACCTACCATCCAGAGACAGATGGTCAGACTGAGAGAGTTAATTAGGTGCTCAAGGACATGCTTCATATGTACGTCATGGACCAACAGTCTCGTTGGGAAGACTATCTGCATTTGGTTGAGTTTGCCTACAATAATGGCTATCATAGTTCGATTGGCATGGCCCCATTTCAAGCTTTGTATGGTCGTCTTTGTCGTACCCCTCTGAGTTGGGATCGATTAGAGGACAGGGTTCTTCTTGGACCTGAGATGCTTCGTGACATGGAGCAACAGGTAGCTCGCATCCGAGAGCATCTGGTA
Source organism: Sequoia sempervirens (assembly GCA_007258455.2). Classification (NCBI taxonomy): domain Eukaryota; kingdom Viridiplantae; phylum Streptophyta; class Pinopsida; order Cupressales; family Cupressaceae; genus Sequoia; species Sequoia sempervirens. The sequence goes on from VDFB02000363.1 coordinate 43,004,904, forward strand.
GCAGCTCAAGACAGGCAGAAGAAGTTTGTTGATGCTCACAGAGTAGATCGATAGTTTGCAGTTGGAGATCGAGTGTTTCTCAGAGTTCATCCTCAAAAGAGCCCTATTCGTTATGGAAAGGGTTCTAAGCTTGCACCCCATTTCGTGGGTCCGTTCGAGGTGTTAGAGCGTATTGGTCCTGTTGCCTATCGCCTGGCATTGCCACCCAGTCTCTCGCAGATTCACGATGTTTTTCATGTATCAGTTCTTAGACCTTACTTTCTTGATGTTACTCATGTACTTGATTGGAATGCTCTACAGGTTGAGGACAGGCAGCTAGCTCTAGAGCCCATGGCCGTGGTGCAGCACAGGAGGCTCATTCTCAGAGGCAGAGATATTGAGCAGGTGAGGGTCCAGTGGGATCCCAATGATGAGGCTTCAGCGACATGGGAGGATGCTTCCCATATGAGAGAATCCTACCCTTACTTGTTTTCTGGCTTACAGGAGTAAGCCGGATTTAAGGGGGGGAGGATGTAATAACCCTCCTGGTTGCTAGTTAGACTTAGTAGTGTTATGTTTTGTTTTGCTACTCAGATACTGTGATGATACTGTTATTGTTTGATTTGGTTAGTTAGACGTTAGATGATGTTGTTATTTCATTATGGACATGATTATTTCATATGACATTATGGTTGGTTATATTAGTTGATTTTTCAGAATTATGATATGATGCAGTGATTTAATTAAACATGTTATGAGATGATTGTTAGTTAGAAATGTTAATTTATTGGTTATATTATAATTGTTAGAATAGGTGTGATGAAGGACAATATGGCATCACTCATTCGCGAGTGCCTTGTTATGTTGCGATTCCTTCTCACAATGCAGTACTTTAATCTAATGCTTCGATTTTATATATATATGTATGCACATGTACACCACTTCATCTGTATGTAGGTATTGCAGGTACAAGTCTCAATTCCACATGTTTCGGCAGGACAGGGCGAGCACCTATAGCCCAACGGTTAAATGTTGAAACAGAGGTGACGATGAAGTCATCCCGTCCCATGATGTCAGATCGTTTCGTTTGTTTGGTATTGTTTATTTTGTGTAATTTTCATCATTTGTGTTTTGTGTTATGTGTTTTGTCGTATTTTATTTAAGGTGGCATTTTATAGGTTATGATTTATTTTACTTAAATGATTGAAATAGTTGTTTATTTTAATGTTAGATTAAGTTCTATTTAGATATTTAAATGATTTAATTATTTTTGAAAGTCTCGTATTTCAATTAAATGATAATTAAATATTAAATGTATTTTAATTATTTTAATCAATTATCTGGTGGAGGATAATTATTAGAATAAATTATTTAAATTAGATAGATAATGTGGTGTGCAAGAAAAGTGGTAAAAATAGAAATTAAAACAATAAAACAAATAAAATAATGAAAAAGTTGTGAGAGAAAATAAGAATACAGATCTGAGTAAAAAGCTGGCTTTTAAAGAATAATTTTCTTTTATTTTTGATTTTTAGAGTTTTTAGAAGAAATTGTCAATATCTTTTATTTAATTGGGAATTTGGTGAGTTTTTCACTCACACAGAGGATTTTTGTTACAGAAGTTGCACAAGATATTGGTTTTGTATTCTGAAATTTTAGAAAGGATATTGGAATCTTCTGCTATATTTTGAGGAGAGTTATAGAAAGGGATTTTCAATTTGTTTCTGGTGATTGTCCTGGAGAGTTTTATGAACAAAGATTCAAATTCGAGTTCGAGGGAGAAATATTGTAGGGGAGATTTGGAAGCACGAATAAGGAGCTCTTCGAAGTCAATTGAAACAAACAGGCATCATCAGATTTTCAAATAAGTGCTGGACATCAAGTTCCTCTTATATTTTCCTTCTAGTACTTTCTCTTTCATCGTTTTGCTTCAGAGAAAACAAAACAAAATTTATTAAATATGATTTGTGTGAATAAGGAAAAACTATTCTTTGAATTGAAAATTAGTGAAAGATATTAGACTTGAACTTTTAAAAAAGAAAAGAAAATATATAGTTATTGAACTGCTTCCAATTTGTCAAAACAAAAACCCTTACCTTCTGAAATATTCAACTTAACAAAAAAAATAAGATTTTAGGAAAGATGATTTCTTTGTTGAAAATAATAAATTTGGGGTTTTGGAAACATATATTTAAGTATGGTTGGATCCATTCATTTCTCTGTATTTTATTCTGCTATCCATATTTTACCCCTCTGTACTTTGTTCTGGATGTTAATATATATATATAGTGTTGGTATGAATCATTAAATCTGTCTATATTGATTTATAAATTTTATTTTATTTTATTTTTTTAACCTTTATTTTCACTGTCAACTTGAAAGAAGTTTTAAATTATGTGAAAATTTGGGGGTTCGAGCCGAACCAATTCAAGGTCGGCCATATTTCATTAAAAAGTTATTTATTATCATTTAAATAAAAGTTACTGAATAATGTAAACGAAATTTTATTTTCATTAGGAAATTCTTTTGATAAACGAAATTTTATTTTCATTAGGAAATTCTTTTGATAAACGAAATTTTATTTTCATTAGGAAATTCTTTTGATAAACGAAATTTTAAATAAAATTTTTTTTTGGTTTTGTTTGTTGGAAGGAGTGGGAGGGACGGCGCTGGGCCGTACCCCCCAGCTTCCCCCCACTGTGTAGTGCGCACAGCAGTCATAATGACTGCTGTACGCAGTACTGTCAGGGCCGTCGGCCCTTTTCTTCCCTGCCGAGTACCTTTTTAACCTTTAATTTATGTTTGTTTATATATATATATATTTATATATATATATATGTTATTATATATAATAATTTTAATTTATTTTATTATTAAATATAATAATTATAATTTATTTTATTCAAAATGAAATTATGATTATTTTATTTAATATATTTGTTAGTTTATAATGTAATTTTTTTTATTGTATTATATTTTAAAGGTTAATTTGTATTATTATGTAAATAAAGGATATTATTTTATGGGTTGAACAAATAATTTAAACTGGTATTTGCTTTAATTTGTTATTGTGGAAATTATTATTGTACGAGGTGAAGTGGGGATCACTTTTAAATATAATTAAAACCTTGGATTATTTTTAGAACTCTGGATGTTGTAATCTTTATGTTGTTTTGGAATTCTTGTGAATTTGGTTTATGATTACTATTTAGTCACTTGTACGTTTGGTGCTACTTTGTTTAATTGTGATGAGTTTCGTGGTGTTAATTTGTTATGTGATTTGTGAACGTTGATGTTTGTTCATTATATGCCTTGAGTGTGCTTGTTTTTGTACTATGTTGTTGTTGAGTCGATTTGACATTCATGGTCGGGTTCACTTCCTCATCACCTTTGAGCACAGGGGGTGAGTTACTTGTAATTCACATGGTTGGGTGGAATGTGCTCCGCACCCGTTGGTTTCCCCATTAGCATCTTGTCTTTACAGCATTTCCGCAGTTGGAGTTGTACCAGTATTCACTTTGTATTTCAAATTTCATTATTCTTGTATCAATCCCCATGTTGGGAAATTCAATGTAATTCATTTATCCAGAGATTGTAATGTAACTTTAAATCAATGATGTAATAGTTAGGATTATTTGTATCTTAATTAAGAGATTTATTATGGTTGTATTATGTGATGTTTATTATTCTCGCATCATGGTTATTGGATGTATCCTTATTCATGGTTATTATAATATAAATGTTTATGTTGTAATCTTTATCTTTATTTCCATTTAGTTGTTGCGATGTAACCTCGAATGCCCCAGAGAACTAAGTGTGTTAATGTTATGTAATATGCTATGTGGTTATGGTTTAATGTTATTGCATGTTTAATTTTATTGTTTTAAAAAAAAAAATATTTGCTTTGTGTGTGTTCTCTGGGGTTTTCACGACGGGCGTTACAGGAAACAACTCTTTTTTCTTCAAATCTCTTATTAGGTAGCCCTCGTTGACTTCAAAAATATGATTGGGCAGCCATTCTTGGAATTTGTAGGTTTCCAAATAAGTCTCTTTTTTGCAAGCTTTTGTAATGAAGATAAGATCTCTTCATTGTATTATACTCCTCTTGTAAGCAATAATCCATCAATTATTTCCTTAAGGAAATATCCTTTACTAGGACTTGGAGTGATGGTCCTCCAACTAAGGATATTTTGAAATAGATAGGGGGTTTCTCTTTAGAGATGGTATTATTTTGTTGGGGGGGAGAGGGTGTTTGAGAGATCAATTTTTCTTGAAGAACTTCTAAATCTAAAAGGTTGTCAAACTAATTTTCTCCCTTCCCTAATGACACCCATCCTCGGCAATGACACCAAAAATGATGGGTTCATTATAATCCTCATCATTTAACTTATCAATCCAAGGCAGTGTCCATGGTTGTATGCAAAAAAGAATGGAGAAAACTTGTTTGACAATCTATTCTACAATCAAACTTGTAGAATTCAAACCTATTCTGGAGCACACTTGCATAAAAGGAAAGTTGCATGAAAGGAAAGTAATATAAGACACACTTGCATAAATTAAAAAATGTTAAATTACTTCACACTTTGTTGGAAATGAAAAGCTTGCTTAAATTCAAATTTACTCTAAAAATTATGGAAATACATTGTTTCAAATAAAACTAGAAACTATCTTATTTCCTCAAGCCAAAACAAGTCCTTCTAATCCCCCCTTGATTCCTTGATTACAATGCATTTATAGAATTAAAATATGAGCCTCATAGTTGGCAACAACTTGCAAGAAAATAGGAACATGTGTGGAGAAAGAAATGATAAGTCTTCACTCCATTTTGTTGAGTCAATCTCTTTTGGTCGTCCAAAATAATAATTTCTTCTTTTCAGCCTTTTAAATTGCTCCAAAAAAGTGTTAGAGTGTTGAAGAAGTCTTCCTTTGACCTCTTCTATCATTAAAACTCTTAAATATTCTTCTATATGCTCTCATCTGCTCATAAATTGGGTTGAACAACTCCCTAGATATTTGCAACTACCCCTATATTATCTCAACTTATGTCCAAGTCACTCCAATTTCCTTTAATGCTTGCAATTGTTGTCCCTTAATTGCTCAACCTCTTCATAAATGCTATCATACTTAATTCTGCAAATTCTGGAGCATGGAAGCAAATGAATGAACAAATTTCAGAACATGGAAGTAAAGTTTTGGAGCATGAGACTGGTGAAGTTTTCTCTCAAATCACAAACTAGGTTTTTTTAAAATTTAATGAGTCTTTTCACCTTCTTGTCTCCAAATTTTTATCCAAAAATATCAAGAACCTAGATCATAATTTTTAAGATATGATAAAATCTTTGAATATTGCAACAAATCTCTTACTTTCCTCATCATGCTCAATCTTAATAAAATTCATAATTAAGCAAAATACATGTTTTTATTTGGTTAATAGATAAGACATTTTTCTGTCTCATTAGTCACCATTTTAGGAATTTTAAGTTTTGAATTAAAACATCACAATGTAGCAAACCACACTGGGTCACACTACATAGATCTCACCACACACAACTTTAAAACTGTGTGTCCTCTTAATCATTATGATGTAATGTGTAAAGGTCCCTTTTGGATATCATGCCAAATTTTCAATATTGAATCAACTAGAATATTTTGCATTGGTCCTAGGAAAGGTTATGGATGAAAATTCATGACCCTTAAATTGGGATTACTTTATAATTAGATGGTATCTCTATAAATATATGGTGTTTCTATAATTTGTGGGATTTAGGTTCTTAATTATTATAATGAACATGTTATATATAAGCATGTAAGATTGTAATAGGGATTCTTATTCCTAATGTTTTATAGTGACCTATTATGTTAGAGAATTTAATGTGGCATATATCTTTATTATAGATATTTAAATAATAATATTATATTAATTTTTTCATCTCATGTGTCTTCCAAAATTATTTTTAGTTCATACTTTTTTTACTATTTTACTTATCTACATGTTTGGGTTTTACAAATAGACTATTTAATATTAGACTCTATCCATGACTTCATGAAGTTGTTATCAAAGCCTAGTTGTGGTTAGGTTGGAAAAAAGGTTGAGATAAAACCATGGCATAATATTATGCATTTGTTACATTGTAGGTGAGCAATGGGAGATCATGGTTAACAAAATAAGAGGTGTCCAAAATTAGAGAGGACAACAAGATGATGAAGGTGATCAAAGACAATAGAAATTTGGTGAACCAAATAATGTTGGGAGGCCTTGAAACTATGCAAAGATAAAGAATAGTTAAATATGAAGATGATAGTGGTGATGAAATGTTATCTAGGAAGTAAAAAAATCATAGGTAAGAACAATGGTGGATGCAATAAGTAGAGTAGAAAATAAAAGAATTTTAGAAGTAGATTTCTTGGCATCCAATGATGGCACACAATAATCTGAGGGAAAGCTATCTAAAGGGAATGTAAAGGTTTAAGATATCATTGAAGGAACTTGGCGGTACCTATTATAGATTTGGTTAAGTATGCCACAAGGTATTGGAATTTCTAGAAGTAAATAAATAAGATGGATGTATTAATAATAGAGTACACATTACACAAGGAAGTAATGAATTGGAAATGAGATAGAGAGAATGACACTAAAAGGTGGATAGAATTTTATGTTGCACAAGGTCTTGTAGTTACTAAATTTTTCTAAAGAAGATAAATAAAAAATATTGAGGGAGAGTGTCTTCTACACTAGGTTTATGTGAAGAGTAAGTTATGAAATTATCATAGATGAGAGAGCATACATGAATTAGTCTCTATTGAGATGGTAGAGCCTTAAGGAGGTACCAAATCCTAATCCTTGCTATATTTCATGGTTGTAGAAAGGTTGATAGATTACTATAAGAGAGAAATTATGAACCGTGTTTCATATTGGAGGTTATGTAGATGAGGTAATGTGTGTTAAAATTCTCATAGATTTTTGTCATGGGTTGTTGGGAAGAAAATATAAATATGATTTATGTGGCATCCCTAATGGAAGAAAGAACAAATTCACTATTTCCAAGGGTGGAAAGAAGTTTAATTTGGAGGTATTGAAAGATAAGTAATATGTCATAGATGACCACATAATATTCTTATCAATCAAGTAGTACCTAAATATGGTTAAATATTCATATGAGTTTTATGTGGTGGTTTTGAAACTTGAACAAATAGAGGAAAGTAAGCTTTATTTCTCATAGGAAATAGAGGTATAAGCCCTACTAAAAGAGTTTTAAAATATCATTGAAAATGGAATGCATGAGGTTTTTCCACTAATGCTTAGTCTTTCCCACTACATGGATTTGATTCTAGGGTTAAGCTAAATCCTATTAAGGTATTACATAATATAAGTCCTAACATGAGTGTATAATTGAAGAAAGGTCTAATTCAAGAAAGTATGAACCATTGAGTTGTATCAATAGTAATTACACCAATGAAAGGAGAATGGAGAATGTTTATAAACTTGTATGCCAACAATAATATCACCATCAAGTATAGATTTCCACTACCATTTATGGATGAAATAATGGATTATTTGAGTGGGGAATACTACTTTTCCAAGATCAACCTTAAGAGTGGCTAACATAATATTAAAATTTATTAAACAGATGAGTGGAAGATAGTGTTTAGAATAAAGTATGAACTATATGAGTGGTTAGTCACACTCTTTAGATTGACCAATGTTCCAAGCACCTTTATAATCCTAATGAATTGAAATCATTCTTAGGTAATTTTTTGTTTGGATGATATTGTGATGATTAGCAAGACTAGGGAAGTGCATCTTGAACACCTATAGTAGGTTTTCACATAGTTGAGAAAATATAACTTAAGTAAAAACTTGAAGAAGTGTATTTTTTGGGTTTTTGATATATCTTGAATATGATTTAAGGATAAATCCATAAAAGTGAGTTCAATTGTTGAGTGGTTAGTGTTCGAGAATGGTTTAGAGGTGAGAAGTTTCCATAGTTTGGGAAGCTTCTATTGGAAATTCATCAAGAAATTTAGTGGGATCTATATGCCACTAAACATTGCAAGAAAAATGGTTGATTTGATTAGATTATTAATACATGAAATATATTTTAACTATAAAAGAAGGTGACAAATGCTCTAGTTTTGGTGCTTCTAAACTTTTACTTGGTATTTCAAGTGGATTGTGATGTCAATGGTAATACTTTTAGTTTTGTTTTGAGTTAAGAATAAACACATTGCATGCTTGAGTAGGAATTTGAGAGAATCCAATTACAAATAATCAATTTATGATTAGAAATTTTATGTAATTGTTTAAGCCCTGTGATATTGGAGGCACTATTTATTACCAAAGGAGCTTAACTTATGTACTAAATAATAGTCATTGAGATTTATTAATTTTCAAGAAAAGATGAATTAGTGACATGCAAAGTGGTTGAAATACTTGTAGGGGTTTTCTTTTCTTCTCAAGAGTAGAATCGGTGCAACCGATAGGGTGGTGGATGACTTAAGAAAGAGGCATGCATTGTTGACAATTATGATGATAGAACTGATCAAAATGGATATGATGAAGGTTTTGTATGTCATAGACCCAAATTTTGTAGAGGTAAGGAATATTTTTATGGAGCCCTAGATTGGAGGTAAAGGTTCTTTTGAGGATTAATTTGTGTAGGAAGGATATTTGATAAGAATTAGGTAGATATATACTACAAATTTCTATGAGAGAAAATCTTATTGGGGAACTACATAGTAGATGATTGGGAGGGAATCTTAGTATGGAAAATACCTTGGAGGGGAGATATTTTTGTCATATTTTATATCATAATATTATAAAATTTATTGATAGACAAAATTTATCAAATTTTCAATGGTGTTGCTCAAAATATAGGGTTATATAATCCTTTTTCAATTCTAGAGAAGCCTTGGTAAGAACTTTCCAAGGTTTTTTTCCTTGGAGTACCATGGACTCAAAAGAATGATGATTCTATCTTTGTAAAATTTTTGACAACTTTTCAAAAATTAGGTATTTCATTCCTTTTCAAAAATTTAATGATGTTTCCAAGATTGTATGCTTGTTCTTCAAGGAAGTTGTGAGGATATGTAGGTTTCCATAAATTGTCACCTTAAATATGGATACTAAGTTCTTAAGGCAGTTATAGAATACAATATGGAAAATTTTGGGTACATAGCTAGATTATAGCTTTGCATACCATCCATTAATATATGGTTAGATGGAGGCTAGTAACAAAGGTCTATGAAATCTATTAAGACATTTGGTTAGAGACAACCACTATAGTGGGACACTTTGTTGGCATAAGTTGAACTTACATTCAACTTTGTAACTTAATCTATAGGAAATAACCCTTTTCAAATGATGTATGGAACTATAGCATCATAAATTGTCACCCCTGGTAATTTCCCACTAGGTTTAGCTCCCCCTATGTGCTTGGACCTGATTATCCTCTCAAATTACCTTTTTGTGGTCATTTTTCAGGAAAATAAAATAAAATTGGGAATTAATATTTAATGCTCAGTAAATGGTAACAAAAGCCTGAAAATTGGTTTGGATGATGTTGGTACCACCATTATCTGGCCTATTTTAGCTCAATTTTAAATATTTCATTGTCAACATTTTAGCATTTACAAATCCAATCTCATTTGTTAGCTTTTGATAATTAATTTTGTGAAAATCAAGAAATGCATATAAATACAAATCTTTTTCACCATTTAAAATCTTAATGAATGCTAGTGGAATCCAAGACAATTTGAATATCAATTGAGCATCCTAAAGAGTATTTAAAAGAAGAAGAAATAGAGTAACTTACAACACTTATTATCAGTCAAGATTCATGTTTGTGATGCATCAAGCTTATATGTGAGTTTGTTCATGTTTTATGTTCATTTTTTCTATGAGTACTAAGACTTTTAGGAATTTCAAATGAGCAACCAATTCTCCTTGGATGAGATGATTACAATGACTTTAGTCCATCAAGGAAATCATATCTAAGTGGTAAGTTGTAACACTAGTCAATTTATTACTTTTTTTATCCATTTTTACCTCTTCCCAACTGAGGGTAAGCACTCTTTACATCATCATAGTTGATATGGAGGTGGAAACACCAAAATAGGGTTTGACTTAGGCAAGCCCCTATACAACACAACCTTTTCTCCCCTATCTTGTGTGTAAGTGGTGGATTTGAAGTGGATTTGGGAGAATATTGAAGACCTAAGTGCAAGATCAAGAACTCAAGATCCATACTTCAACAAATTAGGGAAAGTGGAATTAATTGATCATCGATAGACGAAGTTTTGAAGTTGATTCCAAGACAAAAGAACCTATAGACTGGGTCCCTTTGATATTTGTTCATTGATTCTTGAGATCTAAACTATCAAGACTATGGTGGTAGCACCACTGTCTAAGCAAGTTAAGCCCTAATTTCTATTCTAGGTTCCTTTGTATCTACACTTTGTTATTCTATTGTCATTTTTCATCTTTCAATTCTACAATTTTCTATATTAGCATCAATTTGTTGTAGCTTCATAGTTGATCTAGAAATACATTTTCATAATCGAATCAAATTATTCCTTAATCAACATCAAATCCCCATCCCCCTAAAGAAAGAACCAAAACCCTAATCCACCATTTTGGTTCTTCCATTGAAGTTAGTATCCAAGTGGGTGTATGCGATTATTTTTTGTTCCTTTTGCAATGTGATATAAGAGAAAGTGTGATTTAGACCTTAGATACCTTTTTCCTACATCATATTTTGGTGAACTTGATGTTTTTTACATTTGCAAAGCTTCTGAAATCTTAAGTTTATCATTTTGAAGTTTGATTACAACAGTAGATTGTTTTGATCATTTGTCAAACATGATGCATATTTTAATAAAAAACATTGAAAAAGTAAATATTTGTATAGTTTTTTTCATTTTAAAAGATAAAAAGTGTTATTTTGCAGCATTGTTAATAAAAAAATTAGTCAATTATAGCATTTTAATTTCTATAAATTATATTTTGAACATATTACATTACTTTAAAAGCACAAAATTCCATGCATGATTGTATTTCACATAGGAAAATTAGGGTTTTGTGCATTTCCAAAAATTTGTCTGTTACAAGACTTGAACCTCTACAACTTTAGATCCTCAAACATTTTGGCCAAATTCTAATCATAGTTATGTCTCTATGGTTTGTCTATATTTGTGTTATTTATTTGAATATTGTTTCAATTTCTATTACTATCATCTATTTTTCTTCAATATATGAGCACTGAAGAGTTTTGAACCTTCTAATAAATTTATGATCTTCGTGACCTAGTGTTCCATATCTAATACCCCTATGAGATGTAGTTTTAGACTTATGGATTCTTTTGCTACAATCACATCTAGTGTTGAGCCTAATTCTTATAACTCTTTCACTCAAGGAATTACATCTACTCAATCTATCTTTGATTCTCTTCTTAATCTGACATTTCCTATGTCTTCTTCATCACCTAATATTTATGTGGACTTGGAGGTTTTTTTTTCCCATGCCCCTAAAGATAAACATTTAA